>CM044012.1:1163802-1516302 GCA_024085815.1 Flaveria linearis | reverse complement strand
TGCCATATATAATAAACCACAACCCCTACACTCCATTTGAGTAACTTGCTATCTATGGACTTACCAAACTTCAGCTGGTTCTAGTAGTGTATGATCATTCTCCAATTATCAGGGGCATTCTGTTGACTAGTGCTGACTTTAAATGCATCCCACACTTTTGCTGGATAGGGGCGTTCAAAAAATAGGTGATGATGAGAGTCAGGCTGAGATTTGCAAAAGACACAGTCGTTTGGTTGGGAGTTGTTCCACATAATGATCCTATCTTGGGTGAGTAATTTTCCAAGAATTGCCATCGATAGGATAAAGCTGTGCCTTAGGATGTTCTGGCTGAACCAGATCCAATGGTGCCATGGTGTTTCAGTTTTATGTTTATCAATCTCCAGGTAGACATTTCTAGCAGAGAACTCCCAGATTCTACCATCAGCACCCTGTTAGGTTTGTTGGACCTTTATCAAACTAGTTTAACCATTTAACCTAAGAAAACGCAGCAGATAAATACCTTAATATGTTCATTTATAATCTGAAAATAAGGTTCATTTCATAACAATAACAAACCCAAGAACATAAGGATCATTCATATGTGTTTGAACTAGCTATCAACAACAAATAACAACCGAAACATGACATACAAATTACCTTTTGTATGCTGCTGAAAACGTGGATGAATCACAATCCAAAAGGGCTGCTGAAAACGTAGATGAAGATGAAGATGGAGCTGCTCTTGAATGGCCAAAACACCAAGAATAGGTGTCCTCAAGTTTCCATACCCACAAGCCTCCAACAAACACCCTTTTGCTAGGATTTCAACACCAAAATCGAACCAAGAGTGTGCTGAAAATCGATTTTTAGCTTTGCATTTCTCGATTTTCAGATTTCATATCTTCAAGAAACTTGAGAGAAAATGTGTTCTTAGTTCTTGCATGTGAGAGAGAGTGAGAGGAGGAGTCTTGGACTTTCCAAGAGTTTGTCTACCCAAGACAAAAAAAATGCATAACCCCATAAAGGGGCGGCCGAATGGTCCCTTCAAAAGGGTTTCCCCCCAAAACCTTAAAACACAAATGTTTATAAGTTATTTTAAGAGTTATGTAATTAACCTATTAATTATATATAACTCTTAAACTCTCTTATTATTTGATGTCATTTGATCAAAACAAATAACATTGCAAATAATAATCATGGACAAAATATCCCAATAAGTTGTTCCATCTCATATGCAACTAATTTAGAAAACCCATTTTCTAAATTGGTGTAATTATTTAATTGTATGGTCATATCACTAATTAAATAATAATTGGTGTTTGCTAAGCTTGTTATTGGGTATGACCCGACTTGGATCATGACGTACTAACCACATCAATATTCTATGTGTCTTGGGCATAAAGAATCCACAATCTCCCACTTGCACAAGATTCATAGAAGATTGATGTAAGCAGTAGATACCGCCTAACAACGGTTTACTACCCTTAATACGCATGACTTAGAAGCCATTCAATAACATCATCCCCTTCAAGTATCCAACTTGAAATGATTTAGGTGAATCAATCATTTATCTTTTTGTTATAGATGTCATGTTAAATGCAAGGACACAGAATGATCATTCCTTGTTGATTTAACTTAATCAGTACTTAGACATCATACTCTCAACGAATAAGAGGAACACATTCCATCTTGACTACATATGTTTCTCACAATCACCTTAAGTCATACCTAAACATAGCCTTATGTACTGACCATTATTTTAGATCAGCGAAGAACTAGCTAAAGGTATAACACTTGGTGAATATCAAAACCCAATATGTATCTCAGGTCATAGCATACCAATTGATATTCACCTTTACTCAAATTTACTTTATGATCAATCAATAAGATTCCATGTAGTAAGATTTGAGATGCGGGTCAGTCCAATATTCGTATCCCACGAATATCTATGAACCTTGGCAGCAACCAATTGCTCTATATTCATGCCTTATGAATATCCACCAATCCAAGTTCATAATAGTCTTACGTTCATATTTGTTCCCACAAATATGACCGACTACGGACATTTAGAATAATAAACATATTCATGGACGTAAACATGCTAAAAGGAACATAACTCAAAATATCGTAAATCTATATAGATGAGTTAAATTTTACAATTGTTCCATATTTTCAATATTAATACTAAAACAGATCAATTCCAATCACTAGAATATCGAAGTCCTAAGGCACAAGTATGACTTTCATGCTTTGCCCTTTCGAGGAGCTTCATGAGTGGATCCGCTATCTTTGATCAAAGTGAACTTTGCGAATACATATCTTTCCCTATTCAACTTCATCACTTAGGTAGTTGAATCTCCGCTCATTGTGCCTAATCTTTTGATGAGCACGGGGTTCCTTGATTTGTGCAATCGCACCCTCGTTATAACAAAAGGATCTAAGGGGTCTTGAATGGTAGAGACCACCCTTAGATCGACGATAAACCTTTTTATCGATGCAGCTTCCCAAGCTGCTAATGAGGCGGCTATGTATTCGTATTTTGTAATGGACAATGCTACCCCATTTATAATGGAGATATACCCCGATTGTGATCGAGGATCATCTCGATCAGTTTGGAAACTCGCATCCGTGTAACCTTTTACAACGAGTTCCTCTTTATCAGATCCGTATATTAGAAACATATCCTTAGTCCTCCTATGGTATTTCAATATACTTTTAACAGCCATCTAATGGCTATTTCCTGGATTCTGCTAATATCTGCTTGTCATGCTTAACGTGCATGACACGTCCGGTCTAGTGCATATCATCTCATACATGATGGATCCTATAGCAGACGCATATGGGATGTCCTTCATACAATCTTGCTCATCCTTTGAGCTTGGACATTGAGATGCACTCAATATTGTCCCTCTTTGAATAGGCACTTTACCTTTCTTAGAGTTTTCCATCTTGAACCTTTTCAAGATTTTATCAATGTATGCACTTTGGTTTAGACTTATCAACCGCCTCGATCTATCCCTATAGATCTTTATTCCCAAAATATAGGCGGCTTCACCAAGATCTTTTATGGAAAAAAATTTCCAAGCCAGGTTTTAACACCTTCCATGGTTGGAATATCATTTCCAAATAGTGGTATGTCATCAACATACAACACTAAGAATGTGATTACACTCCCACTAGCCTTTTTATACACACAAGCCTCGTCAGCATTCTTGATGAAACCAAATTTCTTGATCCCTTCATCAAAACGTTGATTCCAACTTCTCGATGCTTGTCTCAATCCATAGATTGATCTCTTTAACTTGCATACTTTATTAGGATGCTTTTGATCGACAAAACCTTCAGGCTGAACCATATGGACAGTCTCTTCGAGATGTCCATTAAGAAAAGCGGTTTTGACGTCCATTTTCCAAATCTCATAATAATAATGAGAAGTAATGGCAAATGATATCCTAATAGACTTAGCATTGCCACAGGCGAGAAGGTTTCATCATAATCAACCCCTTGAGTTTGAGTGAAACCTTTTGCTACAAGTCTTGCCTTGTAAGCATCCAAGTTTCCATGCATATTTGTTTTCTTCTCGAAAACCAACTTGCATCCAACCGGTTTGGAGTTAAGTGGAGGGTCAACCAATTCCTAAACTTGGTTGTCATAAATGGATTGCATCTCTAGGTTCATGGCTTCCAGCTATTTGTCACAATCCGAATTGGACATTGCATCATGGTATGTAGTTGGCTCATCGGAGTCAACCACATAGCATCCATCCATGAAAAATCCATATCTTTCAGGTGGAATGCTAACTCTACCAGATCTGCGAACGTTTTGTGTGTATTGATCAACCTCTTGATCATCATCAACAACCTCTTGTTGATAGCTAGTGTCAACCAAATGTGTATCGGCTTGTGGATCTTGATCCACATCAAATTCCACTGTTCTATGCGTCATTCCTTCCATAAGGAACTTGGCTTCCAAGAACTTAGCCTTTCAAGCAATAAATACTTTTGCTCCGCTGAGTCAAAGAAACAGTATCCCATACAGTCTCTGTGGATTCTCAACTAATATACACTTTCTTTGCCCGGGTCATATTCATAATATGAGCCTCAGAGAGCAATGCGAAAACTCAACATGATAAAGGTGGTAAGCTCATAGCCATAATAAATTGAACCATATCCAAATAGGGTTCAGTTTCTCCTTATCAGAATGAAGAACTTAGATAGTTATGTAGAGTTAATTTTCTACTTCATTATTGAAGATTTTGAACATTTCAAAAGCTTCATTCTTATGTGTCATCAAGTGCACACAATAATAGCGACTGTAATCGTCGGTAACAGTAATAAAGTATCTTTCACCAATCTTTGTCATTGTCTTAAAAGGACCACATACATCCAAATGTATCATTCCTAATAAGTCTTTTGGTTCACACTTATCAAATGAAACAATTTCATTTGTTTCAAAAAGACCATTCCTTTGAAGTGTTTGAATCTAATTCTTGTTTATGTGACCAAGATGACAATGTCAAAGATAATAATAACTTAAACCGATTTTAAGTTTCTTGGTGCTTAATGTGTATAATGAGTTATTATAGGACGAATTATCATGAACTAATTCATGAATATCATTAAAAGGCATATCCTTAAAATGAAATACATCATCCATAAAACTTAATACCATTATTTACAAACTTTAAATCATGACCATATTGTTTTAATAGGAAATATTAATTATGTTCCTAGTCAAACTAGGTGCATACAAAATGTTTTGAGAACAACTTCCAAACCATTTGAAAGTCTCAAAATAGAGTTTCCCCCCTTAAAGCGTACATTTCTTTTGAACCCCTTTGAAACAATTGCAAGTATGAGTCTCACATCCGGTATCCAATACCCATGTGTTTGAAGAAATGACATTTAATACAATGTGAATCATGAAAATTGTATTCGAGGTTTGCCTAGGATCCCTCTTATTTTTCAACTCCTTGAGATAGGAGGGACAATTCCCTTTTATTGTCCTATCTCTCCATACTCAAAGCATGGATCGTTCTCCTTTACCTTAGGCTTCATAAGGTTAGATTTTAAGGTTTCGCTTTAACCTTTGCTTTGATGTATTCCTTTCTTTTGGCAATAATTGCCTTAGGATCAGGATTGGCCATTTCTTATAGCCTCCCTCATTGATCGAGAGAATAGGTAGAACCTCTCTACCCATCCCTGCCTCGGTTGCTTGGAGCATTGCGTGAATTTCACCGATGCTCTTGTCCCACCCGCTCATATTACAGTTTATTATGAATGTCTCAAACCTTTGGTTGGGCAATCAAGGATCAAATCCTTGGCCAACTACTTTGAGACAGTACAATTAAGCATCTTGAGGCTATCAATGTGGCTTTTCATCTTAAGAATATATAAGATGATATCGATTGGGTTTCTTCCATGTGACATGCATAAAGTGCTTGAACCGTTTCGAAGCAATCTTACTAAAGTTTGTTGAAGGAACATTTCCTTCAACTAAAGTTTGGAGTTCGGGAATCATATTCCCAACATGAGGTAGGAAACTTGCACAGAATCCTTAATGTGTCTAAGCCAATCGTCAAAAGGCCTTAACATCAACAGTGTTGGTTGGTGAGACATGGGATCGTCAAGGACATAGGCCTTTACTCATTTTTGAGAACGATTCTCAAGTTTCGAAATTGAGTCCATAAGGTTGTTGTCGTTCTGACGATCCCTTTCTAAAATTGTTCTCAGTGATAGGGTATGGACGGTCGGAGTGGTAGCATTACTGTTTGCGACCATTATACAAAATTTACAAAGTTCTTATTAGTATTTCTGAAAAATTACAGTTTAATCATTAATACCCTTTACGTCTCATAGACAATTAATAATTAAAATCTAGAATCCAACGTTACATTCAAATAATGGTTAGGTGACCTTTATCCCATTATTTAAATTAACAAGGTAGTCAACATTTGACAATTGCAACCTTTTGCAACTTCTAGCCTTTATGGGATCGGTTAAACATCTTATGTTTGGTTGGCATGTTTAATCCCATCAACACCATTGTACGCCATACTTCGGTGACCCTAAGCACATGGTTTCCAATTCAAGTCATCCTACTTACACACACGTGTGAGTTTTCACATACAAGCGGTTAGGTGACCTTTATCACACAAGTACGTTAGACTCACCTCAAACACACAAGTTACCTACAAGTGGTTAGGTGACCTTTATCCCATAAATAGTTCTCAGGTGATTCGAGTGTCGTGTAAAAGGATGGTGTTAAACTTGTTTCCAAAAGGGATTTAAGTTTCCATTAATTCTATTCTTTGAAAACTTTACGTACCTTGTATTTGCATGCTTTCAAAAATATGGTACCCTATGGTTCTTCCTTTTAATAAAACCCATTTATTGAAATCATTAATCCTTTTAATAACATTTTATTAATCACTTAGTGATTTGGAACCATAAATTTTCAGCTTTTTTGTTTGTTAATTAGTTTGTTATACATATCCAAATATCCAACAATCATTTAAAAATAAACAAATCAAACAAGCACAACCAAACAATCACAAGTGCATAACCATAGCCACTAAGTTGACCATACTTGTTTGCCATCACAAGTGTTGTCATAAGGTCATTCCTAAGGGTTTAAAATTGACACATCAAAGTGTCCATGAACTCCCACTTGAACCCGCATCCGTATGCTTCAAGTGTCCATGTCTTTTGTGTCCTTGCTTTTGGTCTTCTTCTTGTGCATCTTCTTTTACAAAATTATATCCTAATACAATTTTCTAATAAAAGAAATGCGCCTATTCTATTTATTACATAACCAAATGAATAAACAAATTACAACCCAAATAGAAACACAAAAGAAATTATTACAACCCATAAAGAATGAATACAACCAACATGACAAGATTACAATCAACCAAATCCAAAACACACATGGTCAAGGCTATGCTATGCACTAATAAATCTATCCATATACATCATTTCAAGAACCAAAATGAACCCCATTTGACCCTAAATTTTCAGCCAACCTAAACCAAGAATTTATAACCACAAAAACCATAATCAACCACTTGATATCTTTCTTTCAAGGTTTAATCATAAGCATGTAAGATATAACCTTGAAAGGTTGGGGATTCATCATAACATCACAAAACAGCCCCTATTAGGTTGTTTAAGTCCTATAAAACCAATTTTACAAGGACAAATGAAGCTAGTCATCCATATATCCGGCTCTAGATGCCAATGTTGGGTTTGTTGGACCTTTATCAAACTAGTTTAACCATTTAAACTAAGAAAACACAGTGGATAAATACCTTAATATGTTCATTTATAATCTGAAAATAAGGTTCATTTCATAACAATAACAAACCCAAGAAAATAAGGATCATTCATATGTGTTTGAACTAGCTATCAACAACAAATAACAACTGAAACATGACATACAAACTACCTTTTGTATGCTGCTAAAAACGTGGATGAAACACAATCCAAAGGGCTGCTGAAAACGTAGATGAAGATGAAGATGGAGCTGCTCTTGAATGGCCAAAACACCAAGAATAAGTGTCCTCAAGTTTCCATACCCACAAGCCTCCAACAAACACCCTTTTGCTAGGATTTCAACACCAAAATCGAACCAAGAGTGAGCTGAAAATTTCAGCTTTGCATATCTCGATTTTCAGCTTTCATATCTTCAAGAAACTTGAGAGAAAATGTGTTCTTAGTTCTTGCATGTGAGAGAGAGTGAGAGGAGGAGTCTTGGACTTTCCAAGAGTTTGTCTACCCAAGACAAAAAAAATGCACAACCCTATAAAGGGGCGGCCGAATGGTCCCTTCAAAAGGGTTTCCCCCCAAAACCTTTAAAACACAAATATTTATAAGTTATTTTTAAGAGTTATGTAATTAACCTATTAATTATATATAACTCTTGCACTCTCTTATTATTTGATGTCATTTGATCAAAACAAATAACATTGCAAATAATAATCATGGACAAAATATCCCAATAAGTTGTTCCATCTCATATGCAACTAATTTAGAAAACCTATTTTCTAAATTGGTGTAATTATTTAATTGTATGATCATATCACTAATTAAATAATAACTGGTGTTTGCTAAGCTTGTTATTGGGTATGACCCGACTTGGATCATGACGTACTAACCACATCAATATTCTATGTGTCTTGGGCATAAAGAATCCAACACACCCCACCATTTGACTTGGTCATGTTTGGCCAGGTTTAGATTAGGGACAGGGGATAGGCATGGGTAATTATCCATAAGGACATCGGGCCAATGCCATTCGCCATTTCCAACTATGTCTACAATAGTGGACTTAATGCTTAACCCTGCTTCATGTATTTGTCTTTTAGTAATGAACAATCCAATAGGGCTGAGATGAGACCAGTTGTCATACCAAATGTTTATGTTTTCCCCATTGCCCACTTCATAGTGACAGAATGGTTTGATTGTTTCTTTGATTGTAAGCATTTTCCTCCAGCTCCAAGTGCATTCATCCATAGCTTTGATGTCCTAAAAGTTTCTTCCTTCAAGCAGGTTAACCTTGATCCATTCTACCCATAGGGATTTCTTGTTTGTGATGATATTCCAAAAGTGTTTGGAGACAAGAGCTAGGTTCATGAGTTTCAGCGATTTTACTCCGAGACCTCCTTCCAATTTATTAGAGCATTATTCTTCCAATTTCACTCTAGCCTTACCTTTGGAGTTCCCTTCATGGGCCCATAAAAAGTTTCTCATAAGTCTTTCAATCTCATTGGTGATGTTATCTGGTAGTATGAACATGCATGTCCAGTACAAACTGAAAGCTGAGATGACTGACTTAACTAACTGGAGCCTCACAGCATAGAACAAAAATTTGTTTTTCTAGTTGTTTAGTCTCTTCTTTACTCTCTCAATCAAAATAAGGCAGTCTTTTGAATACAACCTACTTGAGATAAGCAGAACCCTAAGATATTTGACTGGCAGTTGTCCTGTTATGAATGGCATGATATTTTGAAGTAGCAATTGGGTTATAGGTTTGACATTGCCATAGAATGCTGTGCTTTTAGCTAGATTTGGTATGAGGCCAGAGATTTCAGAGAACTTGTTTAATGCTCTTTTGAGGGTTTCCACTAAGCTTACGTCAACATGTGAGAACATCATCAGGTCATCTGCAAAGCATAGGTGTGTAATTTCCTGTTCATCACACCTCCAATGGGACTTGAATTCATTATTTGCTCTAACTTCTTTTTTCACCAGCAGGTTAAGGACTTCCATTACCAAAGTAAATAAGTATGGGGTAATTAGGTCACCCTATCTTAGGCCTCTTGCACCTTTGAAGTAACCATGAAGTTCTCCATTCACTTCTATTGGTATTGGGGTAGTGGTAACGGATGTCATGATCCATTTCACCATTTTAGGATGGAACCCAAATTCCTTGAGGCATGTCCTGAGGAAATCATGGTCAACAGTGTCATATGCTTTTTGTTTGTCCATATATCTTATATGCCACATTAGCTTTGCCCCTTGTCCTATGGTAGTTTCTTACCATTTCTTGTGCCAGGAGGACATTATCCCCTATATACTTAGCAGGGATAAAGGCACTTTGGTTTTGGTCTACCACATACTCCAGTCCCAATTTAACCCTGTTGCAAAGAATCTTACTAATACACTTATATATCATATTACAACAGGCTATGGGTCTAAAGTCAGTCACATGTTGCGGGCATTCAATTTTGGGAACCAGGGCAATGCTCGTAGCATTCAGCTCATTCAAAAGTTTCCCTGATGTGAAAAATTCTTGGACTGCCTTAGTAAACTTAGGCCCTACTATATCCCAAGCTGCCTTAAAAAATTTAGATGTAAAGCCATCTGGACCTGGTGCCTTATCATCCTCTATTTCAAACAAGGCAATTTTAACTTCTTTCTCCTGGATTTGAGCAATCATTGCATTGGATATCTCTATAGGGATCTTGTTTGTGAACAGAGATTGGGCATTCTTGATTCTTTCCACTCTAATCTTGTTTCCCAGTAAGTTGCTGAAATGGTTAACAAACTGTTGTCCTATCTGTTCCCCTTCAAAAGTCTGATTATTATTGCCCTTGATTGCAATGATTCTATTCCTATGCTTCTTTTCTTTAACTGAGTACTGAAAATATCTTGTGTTCTTGTCCCTTTCCTTAAGCAAAGTTATTTTAGCTTGTTGTTTGAGGATCAAGTCTTCATCAGTAAGAGCATCATTGTATTCTTTAACCAGATTCTTTTCCATATTTCTCAACACATTGTCACTCGGATCAGCAGAGATTCTAAGTTGTACGTCCCATAGGGCAGCTTTAAGCCTGGTAGATTTTTCAAATATGTTTCCTAATTTCAAGTTCAGGTTTTCCAAGGGACGTTTTATTCTTTTGAGTTTGGTTACTAGGTTATACATGTTATAGCCTTCTTTATCAGTACCCCAGTTCTCTTTAAATACATCAAGGAAGTCATCCTTTCTAGTGAGATAGTTCATGAACCTGAATGGTTTAGGTTTTGTTGGGTGAGGTGGTGTGAAGGTTAGTATAATCTGGGAATGGTCAGAATTAAGAAAAGGGAGGAAAGCAGCTTTAGCAAAGCAAAATTTGTCAAAATGAAGGTTCTGTTGCCTAATGCTCTATCCAATTTCTTGAGGATCCCATTATATGACCCTTGAAATCTGCTCCAGGTATATTTCATGCCTGTCTAATGATGTCCTTCATACCCACCGTATTCATGTTGTCTCTGAATTGAGATAGGCCTGTTGTGATGGCTGAACTACCTATGGTTTATTCCCTTGGATCAAGTATTGTATTGAAATCACGAACTAGCATCCATGGTGATTTTTGGAGCATTGTCCCTTCTAGCACTAAGTCTTGCCATCAAGACTTTCTACGGCCTTGCCTGGTGAGCCCATAGATGAAGGAACAATAAAATGCCTCTTTAGTGTCCAATAGGGTAATACTACAATGGATAGCTTGTTCAGTTTTGGTGAGTACTTGGATGTGGGCTTTGTTGTGATTCCATCTTATTATAATTCTAGCCCATGACATGCTTTCCTCAATGTTTGTGGCCCAGGACCAATTAGCAAACAAGTTAGAGTAGACCCTTTCAATGTTAGGACATCTAACATGTGTCTCCACTATCCCACAGATATCGAAATTTGCATCCCTCAGTGTTGGACCAAAAGAACCAATGAGCCAGATCAGAAAAACCTTTAAGTCCCACAAGACATCATAACAACTGCTGAAAGCTTCATCAGCAGTTTGACAAAGACTGAAGACTTCAACAGCTGAAGATCAAAAGCTGAAGAACTGAAGATCAACAACTGATGCACAAAGTCTGAAGCAAACACTGAAGACATCAGCTAATGAAAACTACTGAAGTCATCAGCTGATGAAACATCTGAAGATCAAAGTCTGAAGACCAAGTGCTGAAGCTTCAGAGTTTGTCACAATAGCTGAAGAAGTTGTCTTCAATTGTTGTGATGGTTTTTCTCTTTCAGTAGTTTCTTTTCTTCAGTAGTTTGTAATAAGTTAGAACACTTAGCATTTTGTAAGAAGATGTCAGCTATTTGACATCGTCAGTAGTTTAGTGTTCTTTCAGTAGTTGGTTAATAACCGTTTGATGTCACTATCAAGTGACATCAGCATACGTCATTTCTCCTATAAAAGGAGATGACCTAATTGTAATCCTTGCCGAAGCATGTGATTCAATAGAAAACATCTTTTCACAGAATTGTTCTCTCTCTTTATAATTTTACTGTTACATGCAAAATCATTTGTGTTCTTGCTTATCTGTTTATTTCTCATGCTAAATCCGCTGCGAATACAACCTAATTGATCAAACTAGAGGCTGAGATCCTTTCACTCAGAGACTTCCTTAGATCATTTTGTTTCTTGAAGCTGTTATGGCCCCTAGCATTCCAACACAGAATCTTAGACATTTGTGGGTGGGATGGTTGGTTTTGGTGTATCTCCTTCAATGTTGGTGGGTGAGTTCAGGGTATCAGTTCCCCTCATGTCCACCTTTATACTGCTGGGATAAAATCTACCATAAAGCATCTTCATCATCATAATTTGTTAGAGCTTCGGCTCCTTCTTTGAAATCCAAAGTATGACATAGTTGCATGAAGTATCTTGATTGGGGGAATGCCCATTCCCTAAATACCTGATAGGAGGGTATTTGCTTCAACAGGACAGCTTTGTAGACTTCCTTTCTCTGGTATTCTGTCAAAGGATCATGGTGCTTCTTAACGGTTTCCCTCTTCTTCTTTTCCCACTTTAGGTCTCGGGTCCTTTGGGTAGACTTTTAGGTTCAACTGGGGGTTATATGGTGGCGGGGTTGTGAAGTCGCTGAGCATGTTCTTGACGGAAGGATAAATAACAGCATAAACAAAAGTCAATCAATAACACGAACAATAATCGAATGATTTCATTGATAAAACCTAATGATTTAAGCTCGTTACAACTTAAGAATCAAGACTCATGGCAAGGGGAGATTGAGCATGATCTCCCCTCTCATTCGACAACACCTAGGCCCCGGGCACACTCCCTCTCAAAACCCTTATCTCTCTACACATTGAAACTGGTATATATAGGCCTCGGCCCATATTAGATGCGACTAGGCCCATTCATGCGATTGGACCATGAGTATGGTTCAATCATACGACTGGACCATGCGTATGGTTCAATCGTACGACTGGACCATGCGTATGGTTCAATCGTACGACTGGACCATTCTTATGGTTCAGTCTTACGAATGCCCCAATCGCATCACTCCGTCGCACGACTGGTCCATTAGCATGGCTCAGTCGTACGATTGAGTCTCATTTGCATATGCTCCTGCGAATGACCCAGTTTCATGTGTTTACAAGGTGTATAACATTAAGCCTAGACTATTCGTCAAGTGACGGACACACTATATATGACTATATATGCTCCAACAAATTCCCCCTTGGACGTTGCTTGCGAATAGTAGATAACACCTTTTACAATCTTCAGTCAATCTTTGCTCTGGTTTCTAATAGAATGAAATGAACAACCATATTAGCCAAGGTTACCGATCCGTCAGGTTACTACAATATCCCTGAAAATGAATTTAGGCATAATAGCTTTCGTTTACTTTGCAGAACACCATCATAGCAGCAAGATTCCCCATATGACTGATTTTTCCAGATAATGACATGAACAGTTTTTCATTGCTTCAATCTTCACACAGGCTAATCTGATTAACATTAACACCTGCAGAAATTCCCCCTCACATTCAGCATATCCCTATATATAAACATTGTGCTCTCCTGGCGTCTTCATATGGTGTATTGGGAAAAAGGTTGAAGGTTCCAATCCACAGCTAACAATATCAAACAGATCAGCATGCACGTAGATTCATCATCAGAAACCTGCTTACATCATCATCTTTCTGATTGCGTCTCAACTATGATAATCACGGATTCCCTCCACGAAGCAGAATCCTCTCTGTGCGGAAATAAATATTACTTGGTTGACCCATAAATAGTCAGATGCTCCTTACTACCCCACAAGATCAACACCGACTGCTGACATATTGTCTCCTCTCTTTCGTGTTCTAACAACATTCACCGATTCTGGAAGTTCAACGAATAATGGGGTATCCATCAAACTTGTTTGACATAAGAAACTCAGGGTGAATGTGCTTTGCTCATCCTCAACTCTTGCATACACTCTCTAGGAGAATCTTCACTATTGACCCAAAAATGAACCAAAAATGACCGATAATTTTCCCGAAAAATTTTATTTTACCAAACTTTTTCAGAAGGCTTCCCCACTGATAGAAATGGTTTACGGAAAAATTCGTGCAAGAAGCTGTTCTAGACTCCTTTTTTTTTGGTCTGGTACACTGCTCATTTGTGTTACTGAAACAGACGAATGAAGACATACGTGCGAATGGGTGATTCGTGCGAATGGATACTCTGAATGGGTCAGTTGTGCGAATGAAATACACGAAAGGGTCAGTCGTGCGAATGAAGGTTCATTCATACAAATGGACATACGAATGGTTCAGTCGTACGAATGGACCATACGAATGGTTCAGTCGTTTGAATGAGGCCTAGACGCATGGCCCAATCGCATGAACGGGTCTGCACATAGAAAACCAGATATGCAGCTGCCACAAGGCTGAAAAACCCTAATCCGATGATTTGGACGAGACACAACACAATAATGTACCACCGGATTCGTTTTTTTATCTGAAGAAGATTCTGAGTTCGATTTTAACAAACGAACTTCACACGCAATGAGATTTGAGCAAAACAAGATGAACACGAAGTGGGTTTTACGTCAAAGAACAAGAATTCGATCCAGATATCAAGAGCTCGGGTTGCTAGATTGGTTGTTCGACCTTACTAGCAGTAACCGGCTCTGATACCAATTGTGAAGTCGCTGGATTGAAAAACATCCGAGCATGTTCTTGACGGAAGGATAAATAACAGCATAAACCAAAAGTCAATCAATAACACGAACAATAATCGAATGATTTCATTGATAAAACCTAATGATTTAAGCTCGTTACAACTTAAGTGTTGGTCCATAATGATCGATTCAACAGTGCAAATGATCATAAACACACACAAATCCCACTGATATTCATTGAACCGTGAGAGAATCTTGCTTAACAATCAAAGTGAAGATCAAACAATGAACATACACAAATGTACATAAAATCACAGCCATATGAAGCTGTGATTTGATACCTTTCTCCAGCAGAAAATCGACCAAGATGAAAGAGATTTGAGATGCTTCAAATGGCTAAGAACTCAAGTGTAGAGGTCCTTAAGTGTCTATACCCCAAGCTACTTTGCAAACCACCTTCTTGTTAGGAAGAAATCACCAAGAATACACAAAATAGCACTTGAAAACCCTGAAATTTTCCTGCTGCTGGCCGTAGCTCTCTTGGGAGAGTTTTGGTGTTTGTGTGTGTTATTTGCATGTAAAGATGAATCATGAATGAGAGTTTTATTTATGCTATTTAGTGGAGCATATTTTTGAACCCAAGACTAGTCAATTGTAATGTTCAAGAGAATCATTTGGTAGTGGGGACAAGAATGTTTTAAGTGTTCTTCTCAAGACACAAAAACAATAACATGCACATGCATGTCATACGGTTCCATGACCAAATTAATTCCATTCTCCTTTTTATTAGTATTTTGTATTTATAAAATAGGTGGTTATATTCTATAAATGTCAAATACTAACATACACATATATTGTCTAGTCTTGTAACTAGTTTATGCAATTAACCATTTAATTGTATAAGTAGTATACTCTCATTATTATTTGGTGTTATACAACTAATTTAAATAACACTTCAAATAATATTATTGAACAAATATCCTAATAAATTGTTCCATCTCATATGCAACTTATTTAGAAAACCTATTTTTCTAAATTGGTGTAAATATTTAATTGCATGATCATATCATCAATTAAATATTAATTGGTGTTTGCTAAGCTTGTTATTGGGTATAACCCGACTTGGATCATAACGTACTAACCACATCAATATTCTAAGTGTCTTGGGCACATAGAATCTTACACAAACGGGTGTCCTGCATCTCCTACCGTATAGCATCTCGTAAGGTGGCATGCCAATGCTGGCATGATAGCTGTTGTTGTATGAAAATTCTGCTAACGGTAAGTGGTTATCCCAACTTCCCCGAAGTCAATCACATATGCCCGAAGCATGTCTTCCAAGGTCTGAATGGTCCTTTCGGACTGACCATCAGTCTGGGGATGATAAGCCGTGCTAATATGTAACCTCGTCCCATAGCATCATGGAATTTCTTCCAGAATTTGGATGTAAACCGGGTGTCGCGATCAGACACAATCGACACCGGTACACCATGATGAGTCACAATCTCCTTGATAAAAAGATCGGCCAACCTCTCGGATGAATATGTCTCGCGCATCGGTAGGAAGTGAGCACTCTTCGTCAGACGATCAACAATCACCCATATAGCATCATACCCCTTCGGGGTACGGGGCAGCTTCGTGATGAAATCCATGGTGATGTGCTCCCACTTCCATTCCGGGATATCCAAAAGTTGAATCTTCCTTATGGTTTCTGGTGCTCGGCCTTCACCTGTAAGCAAGTAAGGCACTTACTCACAAACTCCACCACATCGTACTTCATACCCGGCCACCAATAATCTTTCTTCATGTCTTGGTACATCTTCGTGGCACCGGGATGAATGGAGTATCGAGTCTTGTGGGCTTCATCCATGATCTTTGCCTGTAGATCCCCAAAACAGGAATCCACATCCGCCCAAACCGGGTTCTAACACCAAATGTGTTTTCACCCAACTCCACGACCAGGCCTCTCATTTGTTTAGAGTTAAGATGTTCGTGTTTCAAAGCCTCATCTTGAAACTCTTTGACCTGTTTCATCACGTCGGAGGTCATGATCAGCTGGTACGCCTTCACACAAAGCGGCTCGGGCCTCTTCTTTCGGCTAAGGGCATCCGCCATCACGTTGGCTTTGCCCGGATGGTAATGGATCTCATAATCATAATCCTTTATAAGCTCCAACCATCGCCGTTGCCTCATATTCAAATATTTTTGCTCGAAGAAGTACTTCAAGCTCTTGTGGTCGGTAAAGATGGTGCACTTCGTCCTGTAGAGATAGTGCCTCCAAATTTTTAATGCAAAGACCACAGCTGCTAGCTCCAAGTCATGAGTAGGATAGTTGACCTCATGAACTTTCAACTGCCAGGATGCATAAGCTTAACCTTTCCCCTCTGCATCAACACGTATCCCAATCCCGAATAGGAAGCTTCAGAATAAACCACCAGATCTTCACTTCCATCGGGTAATGACAGAACAGGAGCTTGAGTCAACCTCGCCTTCAGTTCTTCAAACGCCTTTTCCTGAGCTTGACCCCATACAAACTTCACATCCTTCCGGGTCAACTTGGTTAGTGGAGAGCAATCTTGGAAAAGTCTTGGATAAACCTTCGGTAGTAGCCCGCCAAACCCAAGAAACTTCGGATTTCAGATGGCGTCTTTGGAGACTTCCATTGCATTACCGCTTCCACCTTTGCCGAATCGACCATAATCCCCTCCGGATTTACCACGTGACCCAAGAACTGAACTTCGCGCAACCAGAACGCGCATTTGGAGAATTTAGCATACAATTTCTCCCTTCTCAACGTCTCTAGAACTTCTCGGATGTGCCTGGCATGCTCAGTCTCGCTCTTCGAATAAATCAAGATATCATCAATGAACACAATCACTGATTTATCCAATATTGGCCGACACACGCGGTTCATCAGGTCCATAAAAGCAGCTGGCGCATTGGTCAAACCAAAAGACATAACGAGGAACTCGTAGTGACCGTAGCACGTGCAAAAAACTGTTTTAGGGATATCCTGCTCTTTCACTATCAGTTGATGGTAGCCCGATCGAAGATCTATCCTGGAATACCAACTGGCACCCTGAAGTTGATGAAACAAATCATCGATTCTCAGCAGGGGGTATCGGTTCTTCACGTCAGCTTGTTCAGTTCACGGTAGTCGATGCACATCCTCATACTACCGTCTTTCTTCTTCACGAACAGGACCGGAGCACCCTAAGGTATGATACGCGGTCTAATGAACCCCTTGACCAACAGCTCTTGCAACTGCTCCATCAACTCTTTCATTTCCGTCGGGGCCAATCGATACGGTGCTTTGGCAACGGGTTGGGCGCCCGGTATCAGATCAATCTGGAACTCGGTCTATCAGTCAGGTGGCACCCCCGATAAGTCTTTGTGAAACACGTCTGGAAAGTCACACACAACCGGAACATCGGATAGTTGTGGTGTTGGCGTTTCTACATCCTTCACATAACATAAATAGGCGCTACATCCACGCCTCATACACTTTCCAACCACCGCCATTGAGATCACCTTTAGAATCGTCGTGACCCGATCCCCATAAACCGTTATCGGACTCCCGTCAGGTGCTATCAGATGAATCATCTTCTTCCGACACACTATATTCGCCTCAAAATCCGCCAACCAATCCATCCTGAGCACCAAGTCAAAACCACCTAAAGTCATCGCAAATGGTCTAACCGGAAATTTGTGGCCCTCTAATTCCACATCACAACCCTCTATCACCTCGGAAATCTTGGTAGATTTACCTATAGCAGTCTCTACATCAAACCGTATGTCAACGCGCCTACTACTAACAGGTAGTTTGGCACAGAAAAGCAGTAGAAATAAAACTCCTACCGGCACCCAAATCAAATAATACAGAGACTAAAGTTTGATTACTAGATACACACCTGTCATGATATCGGGGCCCATACTAGCGTGCTCCGGCATTATTGTGAAGGCACTGCGCCCTCTGCCCTAGGTTTCTTGCAATACCTACTTATGTGACCCTTTCCTCTGCAGTTATAGCACCGTACCACCCCACACTCTCTGGCCACGTGACCGCACCTCCCACATCGAAAACAGACATTGGTCCCCAATCTACATTCCCCGAGGTGTTGGTGTCCACATACGGAGCAGAGGTTTGGTCTCCACATACATTCTCCAATGTGCTCTTTGGCACACTTACCGCACTTCCTCGTCCCCACACCGGATGAAGCTGCATGTCGGTCCTCCGTCCTTGCAACCTTTTTGTTATGGGTGGCCCTGTCACGTCCGACCCGCTTTCCGTGCGAGTTCTTCTCATCGCTATTTTTCGTGCTTCCTTTAATAGTAGTCGTCTCCTTCACCGCCCTAATTACCTCAGTCACCATAGACGGCAGAATCGCCTGCAGGGCCTGTTGGACTCCCTCAACAACAGCCTCTTTCATGGCAATCTTTAAACTAGCACCATCATCGCCGCCTTCCAGGTGAGGGGCCTCAGACTCTTCGAGTGCCAATTCAGCCGCTCTAGCCATGCTTCTCATGACACACGGTTCAGCACCACGTTCACCACATCCCCTATCTGGCAAAATCTTAGGAGTTCTGCCGCTAGCCATCCTCTAACATACACTGAAAGATTCAAACACCAACACGGTCATTCAAGGGAATAGCTTAGTTTATGTCAAGTACAGTAAGTCCCTAATTACAGTGGCCAGTTGTGATTAGCCACTTACTTTACTCTTCGTACCCCGAGCATTACCTGTCCTGACTACGTTAGTATCTAACTCTAACAGTAACACATACATCACATAACATGCGCACGTAATACAGGTTAACTTTAAGAAAATACCTGATGGCACGCAGCTACTCAGATTGGCATTCTTTCCCTTTCTGTCCCATTCTCAGTTTAAGTTAAGGTTTATTTTGAAAATTTACCCGTTTCACTTAAACTTTGGCTCTGATACCAACTTGTAAGGCCCCGTTCCCGGGCACCTCACAGTTGGTCATTCATCGCACATAAAACATACATTTAAATAGAAATTTGCAGTGGAAACATTCAAAAGAGACATCTCATTTCATCATAAAAGCTTTTACAATGTTTTACATCGCTATTGTTTATAAAACGGTCATAAACAGTGACTTCTAGTATAGAACATTAAAATTTCATCATAAAGAAGATTACTTAAGTAATCCGTTTATCGGGATCCTTAAGGAACACTTGCACGCAACATAATGCGTGGCAGCATTATCAAAAGGAGAATGCCATCCCAAAAGAGCTGAGTAGCCGCCTCGTGCCATCCTCAGCAACACTACCTGCCAACTGGAAACACATAAAAAGTCAGCGTTGCTGAGTGAGTTCTAGTTTATAATACAAACATACTCTTCTTTCATTAAAACCGTTCTTACATACATGTGATCACATAACATACGTACATTTCTCGTTCATTAACTTCCGTTCGTGTACTGTTCATATTAACAGTTACATTCTTTCTTGCATTCATACATCTTTTACATACATTCATACATTCATTACATTCGACCGTACGTTTGTTGCATTCCTTCATATATTCATTTCATTCATTCTTACGTCATTACATTCATTTTTACGTTCAGTACGTTCATTCGTACGTTCATTACATTCGGTGACATGTACCATACCCGAACATTGTGCACTACTGCTGGTGCTGGACCTATGGTAATCAACCACGAACGTTGTGCACTACTGCTGATCCAGTCACCTAGGGTAGGTACATGCACCACTTATCTTTCCTTGTTCTTTCTGGATCAATGCCATATGCTATACCCGAACATTGTGCACTACTGCGGGTGCTGGACCTGTGGTGATCAATCACGAACCTTGTGCACTACTGCTGATCCAGTCACCTAGGGCAAGCGGCAAGGATCCATACATATGGTCAATCCCAAGATAGACCCCAATGTGCATACTTCGGGGTAGCTAACCCGCACACCGTTGAGCTAACACCTGCCAAGGGTGTGCACCTCCATACATTTGCTTGCAAGCCTTACTTACATTCATTCGATCATTCATTAATGCATGCATTCATTCATCATGTTCCTCTTTCATTATCTTTCACTTTATGTTCTTATGACATTCTTTTCATTCATTCATTCATTCACGTAAAGTCACGAGAGGATAAGCATACATCAACACAAGGAACATAGATATTTACAAATCATCAGTCATTACCATCATATATGACCACATCATACTTATCATACATACATCCTACATACACATCACTCATTCACATCAGCCCTATTTGGGCGATTGAACATACTTTAGTCGCATGGCCTCCATGCGACTGGATCATGCGAATGGGCAGCTATGCGAATGGGCATACAATCGTGCGAATGGACCTCCTATCGTGCGAATGAACACTATACGAATGGGCTTCTATGCGACTAAACCCTCAGTCTTACGACTGAACTACTATGCGACTGGACTTGTGCGACTGAACTTCCAGTCGTGCGACTGAACCTCAGTCGTGCGATTGAATGTCGGTCGTTCCTCAGTCGTGCGATTGGCCCTTCAGTCGCCTAGCCCTAACTGGGCAGCGACTGGAGTTCATCCCGAACAACAGCCACGACCTACGGCCTTCAAACTACTCTAAACTCATTTCCAGCCCAAATTAGCCCTCCTAAACCTCAGGGATTCATACTAGGACATCATACAAGCATATGCAAGTCCTAAATCGTACCTTAAACACATTACCCAAGATTTCACCTAAATGGGTCAAACATACACTTTTTCAAAAACGGGTTTATATGTGTTCCAGCCGCAAAATCATTGAAAACAAGTACATGAGGGGTCCTAGAACTCACATAATCAAGGAGAAGATGAAGAGCTTTGTTTGGACTAGTCACTCGACAAATTTCGAGCCCGAATCACCACTTTTTCTCTTTCTTTCTCTTCTTTCTCTGTTCTCTCTCTCTCTGCTCTTCCTCCTGACTAAAATGTGTAAGTGTGGGGGAGGGAAGATGGCTGCCACTTTTTTATAGCTACAGCTCAATCACCCAAAACTCCAGCCGACTGGGCCTCCAGTCGTCTGAACACCATGCGACTGGACCTCCAGTCGCATGACTTCCATGCGGTTGAACCTTCAAACGTCCGAGCATCATGCGATTGGTCCCCAAGTTGCATGAGTTCCATGCGACTGAGACTCAGTCGCATAACACTCCAAAAAGTCAAACTTCCGGGTGTTACATTTCTTCATCACATTCAGACAATTTCGGATCTAAATCACTGTACGAGTCATATGGCTCTTTTGACTTACTGATGTGGCTTTTATGTTTACTGATTCTGGTTTAGTGTTAACAATGTTAATTTCATTGAAGAAGATGGTGATTCTTTATCCATAGGTTTAGAAATCCTGATTGGTGTAAAAGATGGGATTGGATGAGAGAAGAATTTTGAAAACAGTTTGTTTTGTTTGACTTTCTAAGACATGACCTAAAAGTTGAGCTTCATCATTCATACACGCATTAGCATCAAACGCGGAATTTAAAACATTCAAGTCATTACAAGTGTTTGAAATAGAACATCCTAAGTTACTATTACATGCCCCATAGTCTAAACCCAAAATAGTTCCACCAGACACGAAATGATTACTTAAGCTAATGTCTACAAAAGATTTCTTGGAATTAAAATTATGACTACTGGAGCTGCCAAGACCACTACTGCCACCATAATCATATCCTTCTAGCAACTCCTTAGAATTATCTCCTTCTAAACCTGCAATAGAGTTGTTAGTATCATTCTGTATAATCTCTTATATCAACTCATTTGAAGGATGAGGAGTGGGCATAGGAGAATAACAGAAAGTACTAGGTGGAGGATATACCGATGCATCATTTTCATTACCCAAACCGGTCTTGATCCTTGCCCCCTTTGTTTTTTGCGTAATTCCTCCCTTTTCATGCTCGAAAGTGACTACTGTTCTAATTTATTTTTAAGTTTTCTGACTTCAAATTCGGCAAGTGTGACTTGTTCAGTTAAATAGTTAACTTCACAGTTCTTTTCCAAAAGTGTCCTTTTTAAGTGTTCATTTTCTTTCAAAGCTTCTCTTAATTTGACAAAATACTTTGACTCATTTTGTTTAAGCTCTTTGTTGGTTTTCTTTAATTTATTTTCATTCATTATAAGTAACCTGCTAGCTTTATATATACCGACTAAACGGATTTTGCATGTGGAGGAACACATGTCTTCAACAATTTCATAAGGAAGACCCATTACAAGTTTTTCTGCCGCGAGAGCACGATCACATTGGCAATAAGGAGTGTTCCTTTTGTACTCCTCCATAGTTGTTTCTTGGCTTCTTCAATCATTGATTCCATGTTCAGCTCCTTTTTCCACCAGCTTCCTTTGCAACAGATTCACAAACCAGTTTAACCTCTTCCTTAACAGCTTCACACACCAAACCAGTGTGAACCATATCTTCTTGAACCACAGCTTTCTGAACCACACCAGCACATTCCTTAACTTTTGATCTTGAATTACCTCAGACCCAACAGATTCACTATTGCAATCGACATCAATATCAGCTTCACCATAGAACTCCTTGAAAGGATCAAAACAGTCACTGTACCCATCATCAAGAGCATGTTCCTCCACTATCTCAGCGATCAAGGCATGGTTGATTTCCTCCTTTGATTCCTCAATTTCTGCACTCTAATCAAAGTTGGTCAACAGAGCAGTTTCTTTCTTGGGCTTAGCTTCTTCAACTTTGTCCATGACTAGAATGGTTCTTGAGTTTCTAGAATTAACAGGTTCGGTGACAATGGGAGAAGGACACTCTTTTTGAAATGACCAAGCAGCTTACAGTTGAAACACCTGAGCTTAGATTTATCATATCCTAGAGCGTTGTTCAGAGTCTGGTTTCCAAAATTTCTCCTGCCGGTTCTCTCCATAAACCTCCTAGCACGAAGAGTGAGCATGGCCATTTCCCACTGAATGTTGGTTTCTTCAAGATCGTCAGGATCAACTTGATACATGTCTTCCACTGTCATACCACGTCCCTTGAATTCTCCAGCAATCAAAGCCTCATAACTGTGCATAAATAACCTAAACAGTGCCATAGTATCATGTGGAATTTGAGTAGAAACTAAAGCATTTGAACTTGACCTAGCATCCTTGGAACCACTACCAGAGTTGACATTGTTACCATACCCAGAGTTAGCAAAGCCACCATTACCAGATGAACTCCCACAAGCTGCACCATAATAATAAGAGTTTGCAGTGGATGAAATCAATGCAGCATTTTGAGGAGGGACATTAGGAGACATCATGGTCTGATTATACTCTCTTCTCTTCACATCAAGATCAAATGATTTTAACTTGTTGATAACATCCATCAACTTGTAATGAGCAAAGTTCCTTTCTTGCTTGAGCAATTTGATTTGCAGACTCCACTGAGCAGGAGGAGAGTCTAACAGTTTACTCACTTGCTCATGATTGCCAAGCTGTTCATCATACTTCTTCAGGTTGCTCGAAATAGATAGAAAGCGGTTTGTTATATCAGTAAGTGTCTCATGCTTATATCCTACGAATGAGTTAAACTCCTTCTGAGCTTGAGCTTTCTTGTCTTTCTTCAGATCTTTGTTCCCATCATAAAACTCGCATAACGCATTATACAATGCCTTAGCGGTAGTGTGTTCAACAAACCTGTTATAAATATCCTGATGCAGACACAGAATCAAAGCTCCAAGAGCTTTCTTGTCCCGATCAAGCAACTTAATGTCAATCTCAGTATAAGTGCTAGTATCATGGTTCGGTGAAGTAACAGATCCGACAGTTGTTTGTTGGTATGTGAGGTCCATTTATAATAGATTCCCACTGACCATGATCTGTGTAGAAGAAGAAAGCCTTCAAGCAATGTTTCCAATCCTCAAAATTCTCACCGTTGACAAGCCTCGGTGGCCTGTTTGGTTGAACACACTCCATATCAGTCACATTCACGATTGAAGTAGACATGATAAAATTAGAAATTGGATTCGCTGAAATGACGTAGATTCACTGATATATTCGCTGGGTGAATCTATAGATTCCCTTGACAGACCAGCAGCAGATTCGCTCGGCAGTGCGCACGAGAGAACAGGTTCGCCGAGCAAGTTCGCTCGGCAGAACAAGAACTTTCATTCAAAAATAGGTTCAGCAGCAACTTCGCTTGCTTGCCAACCAAGAACAGTGAACTTTCATTCAGAAAGGGCTAGATTCGCTGACCAAAATCAGTAAATACCAAAACTCAAATTTCCTTAGGTTCGCTGGATGAATCAGCTAGGTTCGCTGGATGAATAATCTAGGTTCGCTGGGTTACGGGACGAACTTAGCCAGCAAGAAATCAACCAAAACTAGCTCAAAACACAACCAATTGATGAACGGTTTGTTTCTATAGCTTCCTAATACCAAAAACTACAAACCCCAAGCAATTTCCATATCAGAAACACGATGAACAAGTGCGAAATGAATCAAAAAGAAATTTGCCTCAAAAACCCCAAAAACAACCCAAAAATCAAACTATCAAGAGCACTAAGGCTCTGATACCATATTGTTGGTCCATAATATCGATTCAACAGTGCAAATGATCACAAACACACACAAATCCCACTGATATTCATTGAACCATGAGAGAATCTTGCTTAACAATCAAAGTGAAGATCAAACAAAGATCAATAGAGGATATAAAGCTATAATAATGAACAAATCAGCTCCTAGGACCTCTAGCTGTCACACACACACACTTAGGGTTTGAGCAAAATGGCAAAAACTTCCATTAGAATGAGAAAACATTACAATATATAGACAGGCTCTAGGTTAGCTGATAGATTCGCTGGACAACGAATCTATCAGACCAAAATACCTTGCTTCGCCGGCGCCCAACTGGGTTCGCCCGGCGACAACCTATACAGACTTCAGCAACATTCACGCCACAACACATTATGAGTTCCCGACGAACCTGTAGGTTCGCTAGAACAGAAATATAATAAATATATTTTAAAGACAAAAACACTGACAGGCCGGTGAGTCCAACCTACACAAGTCATCATTAAGAATCAAGACTCTTGGCAAGGGGAGATCGAGCATGATCTCCCCTCTCATTCGGCAGCACCTAGGCCCCGGGCAGACTCCCTTTCAAAACCCTTTTTCTCTCCACACATTGAAACTGGTATATATAGGCCTCGGCCCATATTAGATGCGACTAGGCCCATTCGTGCGATTGGACCATGCGTATGGTTCAATCGTACGACTGGACCATGCATATGGTTCAATCGTACGACTGTACCATTCTTACGGTTTAGTCTTACAAATGCCCCAATCGCATCTCTTAGTCGCACGACTGGTCCATTAGCATGGCTCAGTTGTACGACTGAGTCTTATTCGCATATGCTCTTGCGAATGACCCAGTTTCATATGTTTATAATGCGTATAACATTAAGCCTAGACTATTTGTCAAGCGACAGACACACTATATATGACTATATATGCTCCAACAGGGTTCATTTCATCCCCTTCCTTATCTAGCAGGACAAATCTATTATATGTCTCAATAACCGTTGGTTGTTTCCTAGGAGATGTTTGTTTTGGGGTTTATAGGGTTTTATTATCATGGCCTATAGTATGGGTAGTTTGGGATTCTTCCTCACAAATGACTTGTTTTAATGAGCATGGTGGTTGACATGATTCTGGGTTGTTGATGAGTGATTCCTTGGGGTTCATAGTTTCTATGGTATGTGTGGAATTGGTTGGTTTAGTGGGGTAGGTGATAACATTGTTGCAGCTGGCTGTTTTTGGGTGGTTTATTCTTGGGGTAAGATGGTTTGGGTTAGGACCTAATGTAGAACCCTAATGTTGGGCCCTATTACTATTTGGTTTGACTCCTTTGTTCCTTCTGATTACTTGTGTAAATCCATCTTCATCAACCATGTTGGGGGGGGGGTCGGATTCTTGTGATTCTGGTTAGTTAGTTTTGATGGCTCACCCTGGGGGTTGATATTTTTCCCTTTTCTATCCCTCTCAGCCTTTTCTTTTGCTATTCAGTTCTCCCCTACATCCCTGATTTCTTTGTCTATTCTTGGTCTCTTGTCACATTTCTCGTATGCATGTCCAAAGGTTCCACAAAATGAACATTTGGGTGGGATACTCTGGTATTCTACATGTGTGTTTTAGAGGATTTTAGGTGTTTGAGCTCATAATAAACGGGTTTGAAGGAAGTCATACTCAAAGTTGCATAAGGTGAGTTCTATAACCCCCTTTTTACATATTTTAACTGATTTTGGGGCTGGAAATGCATGTATGTATGTTTTTATAAAAATGGGTATGTTACCCGTATGTTCATGTATATGTGTATGTGGGTGGGGTATGTTTTGGGCGATTATAATGTTATGATGATGTTGTTGATGTGTTTCTGTTGCCTAAAATGCAAGAACTAAGCTTAGAACATGTGCCTGAAACCCCATGCGCCCAAATAGTGGCCAGGCGCCTAGAATTAGACTGAATTTGGCTAAGTGTCCATGCGCCTAAACACTCATGCGCCTGCATAGTACGTATGTGCGTAGAATGTTGCCCAAAATGACTGTGTTGGGCCATGCGCCCCAATAGTGCCCATGTGCCCAGAACCTTTCCCATGCGCCTAAGTGTTCCATGCGCCCAGAAGGCCATGCACCTGCATAGTGCCCATGCGCCTAAGACTTAGATTATTTTTCTGAATTTTGGGGAACATGTAAAGTGTAGGCTTTGACTTGGGATGTTCCCGAGGGTGATGTAAGTGGACTTTATGATGTTATGTGTGATGTGATGGGTGTGATATGTCATGTATGATGAATAGATATATGAATATATGTATGATATGTTATCTTTTAATGATTTTCAAAGCGTATATATTATAAAATAATATACGATAAGTAATATGTTATTACTTTACGTAGTCTGATGAACGAATGAAAGAACGTAAAGTATAACGTAGTGAAATGAAAGATAACAAAAATGAGAAGTAAAACGTAACAAAAGAAAGAATGGCGTGCAAGGAAATAGAAAGGAGGTGCATGACCACGTTGTCGTTAGCTCAACTGTGTGCGGTTTTAATAACCAGAAGGATGCATGCAGGGTCATCATTGAGATTGACAAGACCTTTATGGTATGCCCTAGGTGACTGGGTTAGCTTCGTGCATAATGTTCGTGAGTTAATTACCACAGGCCCAACATCAGCTCGTGCACAATGTTCGGGGCATTGCCAATTGGTCTGAATGAAAGGGAGAGATGACTTGCCCTAGGTGACTGGGTCAGCTTCGTGCACAAAGTTCATGATTTATTTACCATAGGCCCGACATCAGCTTCATGCACAATGTTTGAGGTATTGTTCATCGATCCGTATGAAAGTAAAAGAATGACGTAACATAAGAAAAGAAAGGATGAAAGTAAAGAATGATGAAAAGTACGATACAAAAGTATGAGAACGAAAATAATAGATAGTGAAACGTACAAAATGAAAGAATGTATACGAAAGAGAATGTAAATGAAATGGAATGAAAGTATGAATATGATGATGAAAGATAACGACTGATAATGGAAGATAATAACGATATTATCTATTTGTACGTATGATGCATGATTGCGTATGAAATTAAGAAGGGTTTTAACAAAAGTAAAGTATGTTATATTTTCATAAAACTAGAACTCACTCAGCAACGTTCACTTTTATGTATTTTCCAGTTGGCAGGTGATTGTTGCTGAGAATGGCACGGGGCAACTAGTTGGCATTTTTGGGATGGCATCCATTTGGATAACAATGAAGTTTTTGTGATGTAATGTAAATTATGATATTTTTTAGCAGTTAACTACATTGTATTATTTTGCAAAAGCTGTCATTAATATATGAAACAGTTTTGAGTTATTCTGCTGTGATGTTTTAAATAAATGTATATTTATGTGTTATGTGCAATGATAGTCCAACTGTGAGGTGCCCGAGAATGGAACCTTACACAATTTCTCATCTTCAGCCATCTCCACCACAAGAACAACCTCAAATTGCTATTTCCCCAGTGGTTGAATCAAATTCAACCTCTGATAGCACTACTCCAACTGAAGTCATCAACTTTGAAGAAGATCTTGATGATTCACATGTTGGGGATACTGAAGAAGTTTGCATGGATGTTGAAAAAGAACAAAATCAAGAGGTTGAGCAAGTCACAGTGTCTGGTGAACAGTTTGTGGATATTATAGCATATAATGAAGATGATCTGCATGATGATGACATTGATGTAAGTAAAAGCTTTCTTGTGGCAAAATACAATAAACTTGTCACCAAATAAAACAAAAAAGGAGAAAAACTGAGAGAACTAAAGGGGGTTCTAAAAGAAAAAAATGCACTTCTGAATCTGCAAGAAGGATCTATCAGAAGACTCAGAGAGGATGCCCAAACAGATCTTGAAGATTGATGCTCTTAATGATTTGGTGAGAGAGTTGAAAGAATCTTCAGAGAAAGAAAAGATGGCTAAGGAGCAAAGTGCTATAGAAATGAACAAGAAAAAATCACCATTTCTAAACAAGTTGAGCTCCTGAAAGAAAAAGATGATAAGATTAAGAGTTTGAAGAAAAGAATAAGTTAGCTTGAATATGTGCAAACTTCTCAACAAGCACCAAAACAACAAACAACATCAAAAGCTGTCTCAACTCAATAACAGACCCCAATCATCAATACAACAGGAAGAGGAAAATACTAGGGGAAGATTGAAAAAGAAATCATAGAGGAGCAAGACTCACCAAAGAAAACCAAAACAATCTCACTTGAGCATACCCCATCAGCTGAAATATCAACATCTAAGCCAATTTAGCCAAATTTGATAGTGATGCTGAGCGGGAGGAGTTGACAAGAGAAGAAACTCCAAAGGATGCCAAAACAAAAATATCTGATGATCTGCTCACAACTCAAGACATCCTTGAAGAGAGTCCTAAATCTACCATGTTCATGGAACTCATTAACAAAGGCTCTCCTTATGAATTGGTAGAAAGGTTGAACTCGAATGAGATAAAGCTGGCTGTCAAAGATTTCACAGTGGCTAGACTAATGATTCTAGAATGCAACATTGATACCTTCATCAAATTCCAAGAAACAGAAAAGCTGAAGAAAGAATTGGGTCATTGTGATACCAAGAAGATAAACAGAAACAACATTATTTGCTGGTTGCAAAATCACAACCACAAGTTCTATGAGCTGAGAGACAGATCTATAAAAGAACTAAGACAAATGATGGAATATGTGATGAAGATTGAGTTGCAAAATGGAGTTAGATTTAAAGCTGAAGCTCCAAATCCAAGCCAACCCATCAAACAACTCTTTCAGAGCACATCATTGTGGAGAGCAAATATATGCACAAGAGCAAGGAGAAAATGATCAGAGAGCCTAGGGCGGTTATTCCAGGAAAAGTATGGCCCCTTAGAACTACTGTGAGAAAGATAACTGAGCAAAAGTCCATACTATTCCAACTCTTTGATCATATCACTACTCCCAAGTCAGCTGAAGAATACCAGATCATTGCTTGGAAATACGATGCTGAATGGGATAGTGCAATAATCAAAAGGGTATTTGGGATGAATCAATACTTTCCCTTGATTGAATTAGTCATATCACTCCCAGATACCGATATCAAACAACTCCAGAGCTTACAGGTCACTAATTATCCAACTCATCCATGAGGAAGAGATTTCTCAGGGATGATTGGAAAATTATTGTCAAGATTCAAGGATGATGTCCTTCAAGAAGCTATAAGAGAGTATAAGGAGCATATCAAAAGGAAAGACAAGTAAAAAAGGTCACTGTCAAGCTCCTCACGCTCTATAGAAGTTGAGTTTTTGATAAGGGTAGGACATGCCAATAAAAGAACTGCATCAATCAAGAAATTTAAGGGAAACCAATTCTCACATCCCGTCACTCAGTGGGGTGATGTTGAGAAAACAAAAGAGCTGGTGCTAAAAAGAACTACAGATAAGAAGGAAGCTGCAAGTATTAGGATATTTGACCCATTGGAGATCAAACTCTTTCACCTAAGCTACACCGCTTATCTGCATAACAAATTCTTTCCCAAGCTCAACAATGATCAAGCACAAAAGAACTTATGTTTATATGTGCATATGATCAGGTAATAGATAAGCTGAATGCCACGACCAACAAAAAAAGAAAATTTAAGGCTGGCCAGCTTATGGGTTTTGAAATCCATCTATTACAAAATTAAGAATATCCAAGGAAGATGAATTAGAAGTTGTCAACAACAACAATGTTGTTGCAACTTTAATAATATAAGTGCATATTTTTGAAATCAAGTACGACACCTTGAACAAGATGAGTTGAATGGAGATCAAGTACAAGTACGATGATCAAAAGGAAGCTGTATCTTTCTTCAACAAAAAGACGATGTCAAGAACAAAAGAACTGCAAGGTTTAAGGAATTGATGAGAATAAGCTAAACCTAAGGGGGAGTATTGTTAGGTCTAGAATTTTTATATAGGTTTAGTTCTTTAACCGATACTTGTAATAACTCTTGTATCTCTTTTATCTTTTGTATGCAATATACATTTATAGGTTAACTCCATTTATTATGTGTTGCTCTATATTTATGTTTGCAGGAAAAACATTAAGACTTAGTCAATTTCTTGAATTTGCTAAGTGTTGAACAACATCTACAGATGAATAAATTGTTCATCCGTAGATATTCTGGAAGAGTATAAGTATGGACTCCGTAGTAGTCTTACCGAAGCTTTACAACAATAAAATCATCCAAGGCACTGGAGCATCTACGGAAGACCACGGATGACCAACATCTGCAGAAGACCAATCTCATGCAGAGGACCAAAACTTGATGTACTTCACCAAGTACATCAAGTCAACAAAGTCAAACACTAAAGCGACAAGGCAGCATCTGCGGACGACTTTCACTTTAGTCAGAGAATGTCACATCAGGATATTCTCTGAGTAACTTTCTTACTCCGATAAGAAAGTTAATGTTACCCTAACAGTAAATATCTAAGCGTATAAATACAAGGCCTAGGTATACACTTTTAGGTAAAAATAGAGAACAGATTGTGATCGACAGCTATGAATCATTACGATTAAACCCTAGCAGATCCATCTCACAACAATACACACATCAAAATAGCATTAAACCCTAGCAATAGAAATGGTATCATTGTTTTATTTTGTTTATTCTAATCATTATACAATCATTAATGGGAAACTTTTAAAACATTTATATGGTTCTTCATCTTATGTTCATTTTCTTTTTTTAGTTGATTTGTTCTTCATTGTTTGTGTTTGTAGAACAACTTTACATCAATCAATTAATCGAACAACTATCAGTGATAATTCCACAATCATTGTTCGTCATTAACTAAACTGATAATTCCCTAACGATCCTTGGATTTGTAACACCTCTGAAATCTAGCCCATTTAGAAAGCTTAATGTATTATAGGAACCAACAAAGGTCCGGATTGATTTGGGCTACCAAAGAAACCTCGCAAAACGAAACTAGCCTTTCGGGCCCAATAAGCCCAATAAGGTCCCGAACTTGTAAAAAGGCCCATTTAAGGCCCAAATGCACATTTACGAACTAATTAAATGAGAAACCATGAAATAATGAATTCTTATGTGATTTGAAACAACTATGGAAAAGATCCAAACTGAAAACAGATTCAGAACCCAAACCGGGTAAAATCCGGCAATTTAACGCGTAGTAACGTCTGAATTCCATCAGAATTCCTTTAATGGCTTGTCATCCAATCCAAATCATTGTTAATGCTAACAATATCATAAATGATGTTTGTTGAAAGATTTTTCATCAATCAAGCATAAACAACAGAATTTCATAAGCGAAACGCGAAAACCGGTTTTCACCGGCATTTAACTGACGTCTGTTATCACGACCGAGTCTTGTAACTCCGTGAATATTTATCTAATCATTGTTTACTATCATAAAATATTAAATTTGATGAATGGTACGTTGTCCGGAATAACTGCGTTCCGAAACGCGACCGTGACGCGAACCGGGTTACGATCTGGTAAAACCCGAGAATTCATCAGATAAAGCTTTAACGCGACTAACATAGAAAGTTAACGCTCAAAATATCATTTAAATACTTAGTTACATATATTTTGATAGCAAAATGATAATATTAACGCTCATTCGATAAAAACGCGTAAAACCGTGGAACGTGTTAAAAACACGATAAGTTACAAACTCGTTTGTTTATCCGGCATGTTTTAAATACATAATCTCGGGACACTTATAACGTTTTGTATAAATTGACACTAACGAGAAACAAATTTAAACGCTACGTGAAAACTTTAACCGAACGGGTGCGAACAGAACCCGTTTCGTTAAACCTAGTATATAAACAACATGTTCCTCATTTAGGGTTTTGAAAACAAAACATTCAGAGAAGAGAGAAAGAGGCGCGCGACACCCCCTTCTCCCCCCCTGTTCTCTTCGAAACCCGGCCGACCACCGGCCTCCGGCGGCGATTCCGGCGAGTGCCACGAGTGAGCGCCAGCCCCAGCCCCCCTCGACACCTGAACTCGAAAACGGCCTTGATTTCACCCAAAAACGTGACATAGAGACGCGAATCAAAGGCAAAGTCGGCGGTTGCAGGTCGATTTGGAGGTTGTGGTTGCGCGACGGTGGTGTTGGAGGCTGTGGGTGCGCGATGGTGATGATTTGGAGGCTGTGGTTGCACGACGGTGGTGTTGGAGGCTGTGGTTGCTCGATTGACAGGGATGATTGGTGGTTGTAGTTGCTCGTTGTCATGGTGCAGGTCGCGATTGTGGTTCTGGTGGCCGATGGTGGTGCAGGGTAGCTGCGATTGTTGGCTGTAACCGAGACTGTGGTCCTCGGGTGTCGATGATGGTCACGGCGGTGATGGTTGAGACTGCTGGGATCGCGTTGATGGCAGTGTACAGGCCACGGTTCTGGTGTTGGTTGCTGCTCGATGTTGGTTGTTGTTGATTGGTTGTGATGGTAATGGTGTCGTTTGTTGATAGTCAATGATGGTTGGTGTTCGGGTAATGGTTGCAAAACAACAGTAATAGTGAGGTAATCTGTGATTGGGGTTGTGTTGTTGTTTGTTATGGTTCATATTGGCTGCGATTCTGTCTGTTGTTGGGTGTTGTTGTTACTCGAGGGATATTTGGGGCTGTTAATGGTGATTAGTAGCTGTGCATGTGCTAGTTTTGATGGTGAATGTTGACTGTTGATGGTTGTGGACGATTTGGGGCACCCGAAGGCTGCCCAAGGTAGCGGTGACAAGGCAATAGGCTGCTGAGTTGGTTAGAAGCTGTCAAAAAGGATGTTTGGTGTAGATTAGGGCTGTAAGTGTCAATAATGGTGAAGGTGTTGACGGTTGTGGTTATGGTTATGGTTGTGTTTAGGATTGTAGCTAATAGTCGTGCATGTGACAATTGTGGCTGTTGTTGATTGTTGACTGTGATTGTGGTGATGGTTGTTGTTGGTCATGGTAATCTGGCTGTTTGGTGAGTTCGTTGGTGGTATAGTGGTGTTGATCGATGGTGTGACTGTGGTTGTTGTAGTTGATAATGGTAGTTGTGGTGATAGGATGATATGATGGCATGTCGGGTGTCGGTCAAGCATGGTCAACCGAGGCTAACTGGTCGTCAACAACAAGAACATGTTGGGATCAAGAACAATACGAGTGGGTTAGTGAACAGGAATCGAGTGGAAGGTAATATCGCACGCGCAACGTATTAAAATTAAATTATAAATTGCATACGTGTTATTTGAGCTCTAAGTAATTAAAAGCATAAATTACAAAACACGTGAATTACAAATGAAAGATGAACGTCACTTGTGATAATGAATTGACTTAAATAGATGGTTTGGACTCGAGATTTAATTAGCAACGTTATTTATTCCAAATCAACCTAGATAGGATATATGAAACAATATATTTTTGAGAAATGGTTATAACATGTCATAGACGATACAAATAAGTTTATATCGTGTAACATATAATCATACAAGACTTAGAGATGTAATTCATACGAATATGATTGTACATTTGTATATTTATGCAATGAATATTTAGGTTAACCGACATCTACATGTTTTGTTTAAGATAAAAGATCTAAAAGGCGATAATGATCCATCATCATCTTGTTGTTATTAATTGTCGGTCATCTCATTTTTATTGAGATAAATATTATTGGTGTCACCCTTTTTATTAGAAATATAGTCAACTACCATCAAAAATTGGATTATTTATCGTCAATCAAGTTAACTAATATGATGTGAACGTGAACATTATAAACATCGTTGAAACATTATGTATTACTTACATCATCAATGCGAGCTATTTTTAAAGATTCGGAATCCATGATATAAATTGGTTTTTCTACATTATTTAAGCTAAGACTCGATTCTTGATTAAATGCATTAATTAACCTAATGTACACGAGTTAATTCATGACACTTAACAAATACACAAGAAGCTAAGATACATTAAGGATACTAATCACCAACCTAAACTTAACTAAAGAGCTCAACTGCACGCATGTAATAACATCGTGCTAAATCTAAATGTGAATTTTATATGTTCTAGTTAGGATTGCTTTGTTGATGGTCATCACTTTTCTTTATCGAGCTCTGAATTTATATAAGGACACTAGGTGAGTTCTCGTGTCCCCCTTTTTACTTTTGTTTTGGGGATGAAGCATGCTCCTTTAAACTAAAATTCTTATGTGTGATACTGTTTTACTGTTTTGCATGATCTTTTGTTCTATGAACTATGATTGTGCTTGCTTGATGCTAGTATGTGGGACTTTTTGAATACCTGCTGAGACTTTTTGTCACGATCATTAATTCTTTTGTGAACTGCTTGTTCTTACGTGAATAGATCTATTTGGGGAATCCCCCACGCACAGTGGCTCCCGCTACAGGGAGGTACCCCACTGAGATCCTGAGGGGTTGTTTATGGCATGTAACAGGTTTTGAGTAAGATACTACGGTGAGCCATCCTAGCAGGAATGGTTCACTATTCTGAGGCTTGGTCCTTTCCTACGGGAATATCCGGTACAACATAACTTTAGAAGAGGCCAGCCGGGGACCAAGTGCAGGGTTGATTGTGATACCCCACAATGACTGATACTAAAAACGACGTTATTAAAATCGAATGAGATTTTTATAAACTATCACACTAGACTCTAAAACCTTTACTGTGGACTCTTGTAGTTCCTTTTAAATTGTTTTGAAACTTAACCACTTGAACTCACCAACTTTATGTTGACACAATTCTTTTTGAGCATGTCTTTAGGTACAGCTAGGGAGAATAGTTGAGCTATAGAAGTTACCAAATCCGAAGCAAGATATGAGGGTAGAGGTTAAGGACACAAGTCGAGCCTAGAAGCCTTAGTTATCGAAACTCCAAGAAATATTTACCGAGAGATGGATCACGACACCTATAGATCATAGATTGAAGCACCTTGTGAATTGGAAATAAAGCCAATATTTTAATGTAAATGTCATGTGACACTGTTTAATAAACCATTTAGTTTCCGCTGCATTTTGGTTGTTGTTTACTAATCGTGACGTCCCGCCTCTCTAGGCCCGGGGTGTGACAGATTGGTATCAGAGCAAAGGTTGTAGCGAAGTAGGTCTGCTTCGCGAGACCTAAAATACAACCATATGAACCTCATAGGACCACCTTAGTAAGAAGACTCTTCTGAGCTTTGCTGAACCAATGGTGTAGAAATACGGGTTTGCTTTGCAATACCTAAGGTGTAACAAAAAATAGGACCGGCCTAGTAGGTTGTTTCCACGATACAGTGATCCAAAGTTTGTAGCAAGAATAGGTTTCCCTAAGAACACCCTTCTTTAACCTGGATACCTTAAGGATTTCATATATCCTATTAAGAATTCTCTACCCTATAAGAAACCTTGATACATTAGGGTATTACCTATGATAGGTGCACCCGAGTAAACCATGAAGGTATGGAACCTCTTGGAGTTGACTCTTAGGACTACTAAATGTCAAGTACTAAGAATGTTAGAAACCAACACTGTGCACATATATCAGGACTTAAATCCTGGAGAGACACTTATCTGATTGCACAGTTGACTTTTGTCACTATATGAGACAACTGTTGTTAGCTATACACTTGATACGACTTGTGTCGTTACCTGAGACAACTGTTATACTGATACTTGCTTGAAATGATGATAGTTGCTATTATGCCTCATTTGTAAGATGATACATGTTGGAATTTAGTAATTAGATATTAACCATGATGCCTTTTGTTGTTTGCTCCCTAGGATAGCATGTACCTGAATGCTCATTTATTGCTTGATTTGCTTAAACTTACTTTGAAACAATTTCTGGGTTAACTTGAATGATTAGCAGAGTTGGAATCTAAGTGTGCTTAATTGCAGATGATGACTAAATGAGAATTGTTAATTCCAGAACCTAAATACACAAAACTTGAACTTATGATGGGAATGACTAGAATGATAGTGTAAGGTAAATTGACGATTACGGGTGCACACGTAATGGTGAATTTACAGGTACACTTGAATTCTGGTGGGCCCTATCATGAAAACTAATATCCAGGTATAACACTTAAAGAACCAATAAATGCAAGAATAAACACAAATATTTGGAATATATTCAATAATTTCAGGTTCAAAACTTTCATGCTGGGCGAAAACCATTTGACACTTGAAGAGCTACAAGGACGATGTTGCAGTAACTATTCCTTTTCTTCTTCTCCTCTTTTCTTTTATTCTACTCTCCTATTAGAATTACGATGATAAGACCATCAGACTCTGAAGATCATTAAATGATGTTCTCAAACTTAACTGGTCTCGTGCTGAGTATGGCACTCCACCTCGTTGTGCGTGTACTTTAGCCATACTATGTTGAGCGATGCTTGAAATTTCCTTCCAACCCAACATTGAATTCGTCAAAACATCCTCAACATAATGGAGGACTCTCTAACATGGCTTGTGCAACGGAGAACATACCAGAGTAATAAATTTCCGAGAAACGCCTCTTGTGGTCAATGACATAGAAGACTTGTCATTTCTTTCTTTCTTAGTAGTTCATACTTCATAGGATCTTCGGGATTCTAGAATTCCTCTGATTATTTTCTCAAAGCCTTTGAGGAATATGACTTCTCTCTACCTATTCATTGTAATGGAACCACCTAACTCAAAGGAATATTCTTAATATTAGTTCCGATTGTGATTGATAATCACCTTTCTCAGTACTACACTCGCGAAATCCTTCATCATCTTCAACCGTTAGTCACCTAATGACAATCTTCACGCGAAACTTAAGTTGAGTTATCCTAACCATGCTTTTAACCGACCTTGTTGTTGGTAAATTTCTGAGCAGCAGATTTCGCAGGAAATGAATCCTCATCCTAAAATCCAGATTCTTCAGAGATCAAAATTCAAGTGCCAGGGATAATTTCGAGAAAAGCTAACCTTCGAGAATCAAAACAAAAATATGAACTTACAACTTCTGTGGATCCCCGATTTTCATTCACCCTCTGTTCTCAATTTATTCCCTTAACGAGTAGTGCTACTTACCTTAATCCCTTTGGCATAACCCTCATCTTTGGAAATGCGTGACAGCCGATGCGGAGAACCTTAAAGCTTTGTAAGATATCTCTACTTGGAGACCTCTACTACCTGAGTGATAAGTTCGTGATTCAAGTGCGAAGATCTGAAGTAGAATACGATCTCGAACTATGTGATAAGTTATTAGAATGGTAGTTAACTTTCTTGTGCTAGCGAGTACCTTGATAAAGTCCTAAACTTGTTCGAATCGATACGGTCGAGAATAATGAAGAATTCATGGGAAGAACTCATGATTGAACTTAAAGGATGGTATTGCTCCAAAAGATGTATAAGAAGCATAGAAGATCAGCTACAAGAAATCTCATGCGTTAAATCACTTGAGATCCAACTACAACGAAGTGGTGGACATGCAACAGATTGTAGACAAAGAAAGTCTGCATAATCACCCCTGATCGTAAGCATTGGTGTTATTCCTCTCTAAATTTTAAATCACTCCTAAAGTGATTCTCTAATACCTTACCCTAGAACGCTCCGTACCATCGGGAATTCGAGCAAAAGTCTTACTCCCATATCTCGTTGGAACAATTGATATGATTATAAAGGATTGGAATCTAAACAGAGCTACTTGCTTCACGAATAGACCCTCTACAGGGCACAGTTACCTTGGAGAATATGAACCGAGGAAGAGGTCATCTAGAAGGTTGGCCTTAATTAGGAAGCATTATGGAAATTAGTGGGAACGTTTGCAGCAATTCTGTAGCTTAAGACAACAGTTGAGGTTGCTCTTAAGGAAATTGAGTCGGAGAATAGAAGTAAAATATGTAAATGGAGGTACTGGACTTGAAGCTTATATTAAGGAGCTGGTGGAAGGAAAGCAGATTCGATAGCTATTAGATAAACAGTTCATAAGACCTAGTATGTCGTCTTGAGGAAACTTAATGCTCCCTGCGGAAGGAAAATAGAATGGTCCAGTTATGGATGGACTATTAAGAGTTGAATAAAGTCACCAAGGATAAGTGATATCATCTTTCTAGAGATGATAACCTACTTAATCAATTTCAAGATACTACCTACATCTTAATTGTTATCAATCGTGTTTATAAGGAAGACGACACTACACAAATAATAGTTGAAACCAGATATGTCAAGTACGAAGGTTGTGGTCAAGCCCGTGTGGGAGGACCTACACATCTCATGTAATCGGGAGTCTCATGGATAGGATCTGTAAGACATAATTAGACATGTCTGTCATTTTGCCACTACTACTAAGCACGAAATTCGAGACAAATCGCTATAGTTGAAGCTATAAAATTTTGGGAAGAAGTAAAAACCGCATTGAGATGCGTCAATGATTAGGGATAGGGGAAAGTTGTAAAAGGATTAACAAAAACTCGATCCGTGTAGCTATACGACTGGCATTGTTATCCTTGGAGAAAAGCGGAATTCGTTTGGGCGCGTACAGGAATGTTTCAAATATGGGTTGATGCAACAGTACCAGACAATTTTCTAGTCGCCCGATTGAAGCTGAGAAGATATATGGAGAGCTACATTAAGCATGAACTGGAAACTTCCGTAAATAAAAGGATGCACCTGGATACATTATCGATACAACACTACCAACTACACATCAGAATACTGGACCAAGCCAAATAGGGTGATCGACAATCGGTAATGACAACCGCATTGACAAGTGCGGATAAGTAGCTTCCGTCCACATTGTCCTAAGACATCCATATTTCCAAATGAAAGAGAACGAGTCCTGACCGCATATGTATCTGCTTACCCTCATCGATGAATGCAGATAGCCTACAGTTAGGCTTTCCTTCTATTACCTACACCGTATCATTTCTTGAACTTGTGATTCTACCAGCGTCAGTTCACGTGAATATATATATATAGCACATCCCATTTCGGGGAAACTCTTGTCAACATCAGATAAGATGAACGGAACTACTCGGAGACTGAGGTTCTGATATACAGAACCGTTCCGGAAAAGGATGCATACTAGAGGAAGCACGTAGTAGAAGAAAGGACTTAACCCTTAAAGATGAAATCATAGAAGGAAGAGATCGAAGAAACTTTTCAGAAGGAAGTTGAGAACTAAAGAGTAGACTTTGAAAGCTGAAGACCTTTGTGCATGAGCTAATCTCTCTATCCTTAGAAATCTTGAAAACTTCTTAGTCTTAGCTTCATAGAAATGATCGCGCGATGCGTAGATGTTCATCTGTACTCGTTTGGAAAACCCAAACCCTTCTTGATTGAAACCTTTAATCTATTGTATCACGACTATCCTGTCTAATTAATGGCATTCACGCTAATATCCTCTTCTTTTCAATCGTTCTTAAGATTCTCAGTGAGGACGGTAACACCGTTGGGAATTTGGGAATCATCTCCTTGCTAGATCTATTTTGTAGGTCGGTGTATTGAACTACGGTGGAGAGTCTCATCTTGTTAATTCTGTACGATTGTTAAATGATCTGATTGTGAAGCCAAAAACCTGCTCATTGTTTGACTCACTTATCCTGTCAAGCATGATTCTAACATTCGGATAGTTACTCCAATTCAAATCAAACCTGATTATTTGACACCTAATCATCAACATTTGTCCTAGGATGCTCAGCTAAATAACTCTAAATCTTCAAGATTCATACTATGACAGTATCACACTCGGAAACAAATATTAACGATACTAAAATTTCGAGGGCGAAATTTCTAAAAGGAGGGGAGAATGTAACACCTCTGAAATCTAGCCCATTTAGAAAGCTTAATGTATTATAGGAACCAATAAAGGTCCGGATTGATTTGGGCTACCAAAGAAACCTTGCAAAACGAAACTAGCCTTTTGGGCCCAATAAGCCCAATAAGGGCCCGAACTTGTAAAAAGGCCCATTTAAGGCCCAAATGCACATTTACGAACTAATTAAATGAGAAACCATGAAACAATGAATTCTTATGTGATTTGAAACAACTATGGAAAAGATCCAAACTGAAAACACATTCAGAACCCATACTGGGTAAAATCCGGCAATTTAACGCGTAGTAACGTCTGAATTCCATCAGAATTCCTTATAATGGCTTGTCATCCAATCCAAATCATTGTTAATGCTAACAATATCATAAATGATGTTTGTTGAAAGATTTTTCATCAATCAAGCATAAACAACAGAATTTCGTAAGCGAAACGCGAAAACCGGTTTTCACCGGCATTTAACTGACGTCTGTTATGACGACCGAGTCTCGTAACTCTGTGAATATTTATCTAATCATTGTTTACTATCATAATATATTAAATTTGATGAATGGTACGTTGTCGGAATAACTGCGTTCCGAAACGCGACCGTGACGCGAACCGGGTTACGATCTGGTAAAACCCGAGAATTCATCAGATAAAGCTTTAACGCGACTAACATAGAAATTTAATGCTCAAAATATCATTTAAATACTTAGTTACATATATTTTGATAGCAAATTGATAATATTAACGCTCATTCGATAAAAACACGTAAAACCGTGGAACGTGTTAAAAACGCGATAAGTTACAAACTCGTTTGATTATCCGGCATGTTTTAAATAACTTTTGTATAAATCGACACTAACGAGAAACAAATTTAAACGCTACGTGAAAACTTTAACCGAACGTGTGAGAACCGAACCCGTTTTGTAAAACCTAGTATATAAACAACATGTTCCTCATTTAGGGTTTTTAAAACAAAACATTCAGAGAAGAGAGAAAGAGGCGCGCGACACCCCCTTCTCCCCCCCTGTTCTCTTCGAAACCCGGCCGACCACCGGCCTCCGGCGGCCGATTCCGGCGAGTGCCGGCGAGTGAGCGCCAGCCCCGGCTCCCCCTCGACACCCTGAACTCAAAAACGGCCTTGATTTCACCCAAAAACGTGACATAGAGACGCGAATCGAAGGCAAAGTCGGCGGTTGCAGGTCGATTTGGAGGCTGTGGTTGCGCGACGGTGGTGTTGGAGGCTGTGGGTGCGCGATGGTGATGATTTGGAGGCTGTGGTTGCGCGACGGTAGTGTTGGAGGCTATGGTTGCTCGATTGACAGGGATGATTGGTGGTTGTAGTTGCTCGTTGTCATGGTGCAGGTCGCGATTGTGGTTCTGGTGGCCGATGGTGGTGCAGGGTAGCTGCGATTGTTGGCTGTAACCGAGACTGTGGTCCTCGGGTGTTGATGATGGTCGCGGCGGTGATGGTTGAGACTGCTGGGATCGCGTTGATGGTAGTGTACAGGCCACGGTTCTGGTGTTGGTTGCTGCTCGATGTTGGTTGCTGTTGATTGGTTGTGATGGTAATGGTGTCGTTTGTTGATAGTCAATAATGGTTGGTGTTCGGGTAATGGTTGCAAAACAACAGTAATAGTGAGGTAATCTGTGATTAGGGTTGTGTTGTTCTTTGTTGTGGTTCATATTGGCTGCGATTCTGTCTGTTGTTGGGTGTTGTTGTTACTCGAGGGATATTTGGGGCTGTTAATGGTGATTAGTAGCTGTGCATGTGCTAGTTTTGATGGTGAATGTTGACTGTTGATGGTTGTGGACGATTTGGGCCACCCGAAGGCTGCCCAAGGTAGCGGTGACAAGGCAATAGGCTGCTGAGTTGGTTAGAAGCTGTCAAAAAGGATGGTTTGGTGTAGATTAGGGCTGTAAGTGTCAATAATGGTGAAGGTGTTGACGGTTGTGGTTATGGTTATGGTTGTGTTTGGGATTGTAGCTAATAGTCGTGCATGTGACAGTTGTGGCTGTTGTTGATTGTTGACTGTGATTGTGGTGATGGTTGTTGTTGGTCATGGTAATCTGGCTGTTTGGTGAGGTCGTTGGTGGTATAGTGGTGTTGATCGTTGGTGTGATTGTGGTTGTTGTAGTTGATAATGGTAGTTGTGGTGATAGGATGATATGATGGCATGTCGGGTGTCGGTCAAGCATGGCCAACCGAGGCTAACTGGTCGTCAACAACAAAAACATGATGGGATCAAGAACAATACGAGTGGGTTAGTGAACGGGAATCGAGTGGAAGGTAATATCGCACGTGCAACGCATTAAAATTAAATTATAAATTGCATACGTGTTATTTGAGCTCTAAGTAATTAAAAGCATAAATTACAAAACACGTGAATTATAAATGAAAGATGAACGTCACTTGTGATAATGAATTGACTTAAATAGATGGTTTGGACTCGAGATTTAATTAGCAACGTTATTTATTTCAAATCAACCTAGATAGGATATATGAAACAATATATTTTTGAGAAATGGTTATAACATGTCATAGACGATACAAATAAGTTTATATCGTGTAACATATAATCATACAAGACTTAGAGATGTAATTCATACGAATATGATTGTACATTTGTATATTTATGCAATGAATATTTAGGTTAACCGACATCTACACGTTTTGTTTAAGATAAAAGATCTAAAAGGCGATAATGATCCATCATCATCTTGTTGTTATTAATTGTCGGTCATCTCATTTTTATTGAGATAAATATTATTGGTGTCACCCTTTTTATTAGAAATATAGTCAACTACCATCAAAAATTGGATTATTTATCGTCAATCAAGTTAACTAATATGATGTGAACGTGAACATTATAAACATCGTTGAAACATTATGTATTACTTACATCATCAATGCGAGCTATTTTTAAAGATTCGAATCCATGATATAAATTGGTTTTTCTACATTATTTAAGCTAAGACTCAATTCTTGATTAAATGCATTAATTAACCTAATGTACATGAGTTAATTCATGACACTTAACAAATACACAAGAAGCTAACATACATTAAGGATACTAATCACCAACCTAAACTAAACTAAAGAGCTCAACTGCACGCATGTAATAACATCGTGCTAAATCTAAATGTGAATTTTATATGTTCTAGTTTGGATTGCTTTGTTGATGGTCATCACTTTTCTTTATCGAGCTCTGAATTTATATAAGGACACCAGGTGAGTTCTCGTGTCCCCCTTTTTACTTTTGTTTTGGGGATGAAGCATGCTCCTTTAAACTAAAATTCTTATGTGTGATACTGTTTACTGTTTTGCATGATCTTTTGTTCTATGAACTATGATTGTGCTTGCTTGATGCTAGTATGTGGGACTTTTTGAATACCTGCTGAGACTTTTTGTCACGATCATTAATTCTTTTGTGAACCGCTTGTTCTTACGTGAATAGATCTATTTGGGGAATCCCCCACGCACAGTGGCTCCCGCTACAGGGAGGTACCCCACTGAGATCCTGAGGGGTCGTTTGTGGCATGTAACAGGTTTTGAGTAAGATACTACGGTGAGCCATCCTAGCAGGAATGGTTCACTATTCTGAGGCTTGGTCCTTTCCTACGGGAATATCCGGTACAACATAACTTTAGAAGAGGCCAGCCGGGGACCAAGTGCAGGGTTGATTGTGATACCCCACAATGAATGAGATTTTTATAAACTATCACACTAGACTCTAAAACCTTTACTGTGGACTCTTGTAGTTCCTTTTAAATTGTTTTGAAACTTTAACCACTTGAACTCACCAACTTTATGTTGACGCAATTCTTTTGAGCATGTCTTCAGGTACAGCTAGGGAGAATAGTTGAGCTTTAGAAGTTACCAAATCCGAAGCAAGATATGAGGGTAGAGGTTAAAGACACAAGTCGAGCCTAGAAGTCTTAGTTATCGAAGCTCCAAGAAATATTTACCGAGAGATGGATCACGACACCTATAGATCATAGATTGAAGCACCTTGTGAATTGGAAATAAAGCCAATATTTTAATGTAAATGTCATGTGACACTGTATAATAAACCATTTAGTTTCCGCTGCATTTTGGTTGTTGTTACTAATCGTGACGTCCCGCCTCTCTGGGCCTGGGTATGACAGGATTCACATTAATGTTTGCTTGTTAATGTTTTGTTTGTTAGTGATAATGTGTTGTTTATGTATGATATGAATGATTGCATGACTGCATGATTAACTTATAATTTTTGATTGGTTAATTTCATGTATGATTAGAGATTGATTGTTAAATTGTATTATTTGATGATTGCATGATTAACTGATTACAACATGTGTAATCAGAATACCTTGTGTGTTCTTATTCATATATGTTTGCTTGTATGACTTGTTACTTGAATGACTATTGTATTTTGATAATATATATGATATACTTGATTGATTGATGTTTTGATATCAGTGTTATGTCTATTAAGTATGAATTGATGTTTTGATTTTTTAATGGTTAGATACGTGTGATTCTTGTTTTGCCTGTCTGATTATTAGAAACCTTTAAAAAAGAGATGGACCGGCTTCATCTACATTCTTTACACTTCAGAGATAGCCTTTAAAGACTCTGTAGCATCTTGCTCAGTGATGAGATCCTTTTCAGCTTCCTTTACTTGATCAGCTAAGGGTGTGATCTTCAAAATATTAAGACAATTCAATATGTGTTCAGTGAAGTGTTGACTTGCACTCTTCTGATCATCATACTTAAACTTGATTGGTAGTTGCACCATCTGCTTAAGGGTTGTTTGATCAAGGCTTTGTACTTCTATGATGCTAACCAGAGTGGTTATAACACGATAACCCTTTAGAACCTCATGATGTTGTTTTCAGAGATCCTGAGGCTTGCTATTACTTCAGTGTGTGTCAGTGACTGCTAGTTTGTCTCTAACCTTTGCTTCATGGCAGCATTCACATACATAGTGCCTAGAATTCTTAACACATGTATAGAATAACAACAGTCACCCTCGCACAATACATGTTTAATAACACGAAATGACTTTGTCTTCAAAAATGATACGTATAATGGATGTAGCAGCTTTATCTCAACTACATCAAAAAGTCAAATGTTTGCTGCTTCTTTCCCTTCCAACTTCCTTTCAAACACCACTTCAAAGTGTGTTTCATCATAATACCGTCTAGTGATTGGAATTGATTACCATAAATTTCTTCATGATAAACTTTAAGTCTGTTAGTCTTGGTGGTTATCCAACTCTCTCCAATAACTCACTATCAATATGTGTTGTCTGTTCTTCACTTTGTTGTTTATGTTTGCTTACCAATTGTTGTTCTCTCCTCATCTTGGCTAAGTGAAGTTTATCTTCTCTGCCTACTTTCATTCTCAACTCATGATGCTGCCTATTCATGTATGATCTCATGTTATGATAAAAATCAGCACCTCTGGGATTGTTTGTGTCGTTCACTATTCTTAGCTGCATAAGATCTAACCTGTCTTCATAAGAAAATGATCCCGGTTGGGATATGTATGATAACTACTGGACAAGTCAAGATACTCTCTTGATGAGCACAACATCCTATACCTTATCATACTTCCTTGCCACAATCTTCCTTTCATCTACTGATACTATGAGTGTTATCCTGTCATAGGGCTTTATAAAATTTATGTTCTCATTGATCATTTCCCGCACTTCATTTCCTTTAGGCCATAGCCTATGAGGCATGAATTGCCTAGGCTCTTTTATGGGATGAAGCTCATGAGGAGCATGATGATAGTTAGATAATGAAGCTGTTGGTGAGTTTTAGAGATTTGTGCCTTCAAAGCACTTGTAGGCATGTTCTTGTAGATTTCTCTTGCAAGGTCTTTCATTTGGGATAAAGATCTACTATCATATGACCTGTATGGCATTCTTGTGTGACTTAACCAGCTTTTCACCTGGAGTAGGTCATCTTCTCTATTTGAGGATACTTGGGTAAATTCTTCTAAAACTCTTGCTAATCCTTGATCTTTTTATACATGTTGTATGTTTGATTAGTCTTATTTTTCATCACTTCTTGAAAGTCCTTGAGCAAGTCTTTAACCTTAGATAGGTTAAGCTACATGAAAGTGTAATAAGGAAAACCTATAGATGCTAACTCTATTCCTTTAAGTGTTTTTTGGATCATCTGGGAGTAAGTCTTGAATATTTTTATAAGGAATACGCTCAGAGGCTGATGTAACCATAGAACAACCAAAGAGCTCTTAGTATGCACATGTGCAGTACAAGGAAGTTACTTTGAAAGATTTGATACAACACAGTGAATTATGCTAAGTATCAAATCTTCCGAAGCCAAAAGACCAAATCTTCCGAAGCCAAAAGATGAAGTCATTTGAAGCTTCAAAGATAAAGTCTTTTGAATCCAAAGACTGATTTCCTCCAAAGACGGAGAAGACATGATTTTTCCGAATCACCTTTTGACAAAAGCTGAATAATTTTCAACTGCCACTTCTGATGACTTAACAATTTCTATGAGTTGGTGAAAGGTCCTTACTTTTGTCGAACTATAGATTAAGTTCTTTTTTCTGTAACTTTCTGCTCTTGTACTTTATCGTTTTTATAATTGATAAGGATGTGAGCTATAGCATGTCATAGTCACTAGTCAAAAGGCAATCTTCCTTTTGACTCTATATTGAGCTTGTTGTCTAGATTATTGTTTCCAACTGACCTTCAAAGTATAGCCGGCTATAGGATGTAGTATAAAGTGTCTCAAGAACTTGTATATTTAGATAAGCTTTGTAACACTTGTAAGAACTTGAGAGCTATATATCATTCTTGAAAACCACATTTCATCCTAACCAGTTCCTTATTTGATCTGCTAAGTCTTTTAAGTCTCTCCTTGTGTGACACTATTCCATTAACCCCCTTCAATAGTCCTACAATTGGTATCAGAGCATTCCAGGCTCTTGATTGTAAGATTTTACCATCTTAGATCTCTTTATTTTTACAAAACACTTATCAACTCAAATGGCAGCTATCTCAAAAGCTGATATTGAAACCGGCACCATGCCAAATTCTCCACTGATCACTCCTCATGATTTTGATAATTGGTGCCAACGTATGGAAGGGTTCATCAAGTCTCAAGATAGCAAGATGTGGAGATCTTTCATTGAAGAACATCACATCCCAAGCACCTCTTCAGCCACTGCTGGAGGTGGGATGATACCAAAAGAAATGGCTGATTATTTTGAAGAAGATTGGAAGAAAATTGATTTAGATCAGAAAGCCACGACTGCTCTCCAAATTGCTCTTCCAAACTATATCCACAAAGGCTTCAAGAAGTGCAAAACTACTAAGCAACTCTGGGATGCCTTGAAGCTCATGTATAAGGGGTCTGATGACGCCAAAGAAGACAAAAAAGACCTTATGAAGCAGCAGTTTGAGAACTTAACCTTCTTGTCAGGTGAAACTTGTTGGACTCGGTCTGTCCAAGACATATTAAATTGATATGGCTAGTACGTTATGATCCAAGTCAGGTCATACCCAATAACAAGCTAGACAAACACCTACATTATTTATTTTATGATATGATCAAATGAATAAATATTAACACTTAGAGTATTTAGAAATTGGGTTTCTAAATATTGTTAAATATTTCACTTGTAAAGTAAATTAGTTATATTGATAATTTATAGGGAGTATTCTACGTTGTTATTTAAATGGTTGAATAACAATGAATATTGGCTTATAACATGTTGTATGTCATATATATTACGTTGTGTTATATTCTATGGAGTGTCTGACACAATTAATTTGAAATATGTAAAAGGAGTTTAAAATTGGGTGGGAAAGAGACAAAGGGGTCGGCCCCTTCAATCTCTCTCTCTCTCTCTCTCTCTCTCTCTCTCTTTCTTTTAAATCCTTTTTAACAAGTTTCTATGACATGCATTCAAGTATATTGGCCATAGGGTTGTATGAACACATTAAGTGTATCACACTCCACTCAATAGAACACTACAACTAATAGAAATGTGAAGAATTTTCTCTCTTGCTCTTCAAAAATTTCGGCATAGAAAAAGAAAGAGAGAAAAGTTCCTTTCAAGTGTTCAAATTCCTAGCTAAGGGTGTCTTGTTGGAAGTTTGTAGGGTAGACTTGCTTAGGGCTTTCTTCCTTGGAGGCTTCATTCTACTTTCATCTTCCTCAAGTTTTTTTTAAAGAGGTTGTTTCCTTAAACCACTCTATGGTTGTCTTTGTAAGAATGTACTTCATATATCGATCCTTATTGGGTTTTACGTACATATATGATCATTCTTGAACAAGTTTTAAAACTCTAAATATCCGCTGCGTTTTCATTTTATATGGATAAAATTACTTTGATAAACTTCTTAAAACCCAACAAATGTCATCAAGAGCCGGTTATATGGATACATGCTTCTTTGGAACCAAGAATATCGGGTTTTGGGTGTTAAATCACCAAATGGCTGAAAAGTTTGGCATGTTTACCCTTGGTTTTTCAAGACTTATCTTTACATTTATATTGCAATCTTGAAGAATTATATCATTTGGATGTTTTAGTTGTTTGGACAATATCCACCATATTTGGTTTGTACCATCCATGGCTGAAAATTTGTGGTTAAAAAGGGGAAGCATTTTGGATTCTCTTTCTTGCATATTTGGATGTGTATTTTGATGTTCATAACCTAGCCATGACCTTGTCTTTGGATGTGTTGAAATTTATGGTTGTGATTTATGTTTAATTATTTAAAAGGTTGTAATAATTAGATGTATTTGTTCTTCTTTTGGGATATGTAATTTATTTATTTCATTTGTTATGTAATGTAAATAGATTAATCGCGTTTTGTTTTACTAGAAAGATGTATTTAGGATATATTTTGTAAAAGAAGATGCAACAAAGTGTTTTTTTTGGTTTGGGCCAATTTGGAGCTCAAAGAGCTTCATAGCTCTTAATGGGATTTAAGCCCAATAACCAAAAACACATAATGGAGGACCAAAGGAGCTTGGAGCAGAAGTGAGAGCCCATTTAGAAGCCCAAAGAAAATGGAAGAATCACAACACAATGTGGACACTTGAAGCATTTGGATGTGGGATCAAGTGGGAGTTCATCGACACATCTCATGTGTCTTTCTTTACCCTTAGGAAAGACCTCGTGAGCACACTTGTTTCGGTCGACAAGTAGTCTCAATTTAGTTGGCTATGGTTATGAACCTTTTGTTATGTGTTGCGGTTGTGTGGTTGATTTACTTTCATTGTTTGTATGATATTTAGATATGCAAAGCTAACAATTAAATATCCACAACAAGCATAAAATTGATTCTTTTGAAATCACTAACATGGGTAATAAAATAGTTTTATTAAGGGTTAATGTTTTCACAATAAAATTGGGTATTATTAAAAGAACCTTGAAAATTAGTTTCACATAAGTACCATGCAAGTATAAGGTACATAATGTTTTACAACTATGATTATCAAAACTATAAAAAAACCCTTTCAAAAGGGAACAAGTTAAACACCATCCTATTAGACAACACTCAAATCACTTGGTAACTATTTGTGGGATAAAGGTCACCTAACTATATTTAGGAAACTTGTGTGTTTGAGGTAATGGTACCATATTTATGGGATAAAGGTCACCTAACCACTTGTATGTGTAAACCCACACGTGTGTATAAGTAGGAGAACTTGAGTTGGAAACCATGTGAATAGGGTCACCAAAGCATGGCGTACAATGGTGTTGATGGGATTAAACATGCCAACAATATATAAAGATGTTTAACCGATCCCATAAAACTAGAAGTTACAAATGGTTGCAATTGATAACAGTTGACTGCCTTGTTAATTTAAATAATAGGATAAAGGTCACCTAACCAATGTTTAAATGGAAGGTTGGACTCTAGTTTTTAATAATTAATTGTCTATGAGACATCAAAGGGTATTAATAATTAAAATTTTATAATCTTTAAAAAATTCTAAAATGCGGACATTTTTAAATTGTGTAGATGGCCGCTAACAACAACGCTATCACCCCAACCGTCCATCACCTATCACTAAGAACAATCCTTTAAAAGGATCGTCTCAACCCCAACAACTTCAGGGATTGATATCGAAACTTGAGAACTGTTCTAAAGCATGAAAAGAAATCCTATGTGTTGGACGATCCTATTCCCGATGAACCCAACGTTAATGATGAAGATGCCTACAACGATTGGATTAAGCACACTTAGGATTCAGTGTAATTTTCTTGCCTCATGCTACGAACCATGATTCCTGAGATTCAAAATGACTTTAAACATCATGGAGCATACGACTTGATTACCCAGTTGAAGGAAATGTTCCTTCAACAAGCAATGGTAGAACGCTTTGAAATGGTTCGAGCGCTTCATGCATGTCAGATGGAAGAAACCCAATCGGTGTCATCTTATGTACTCAAGATGAAAAGCCACATTGATCGTCTCGTCAGGTTGAATTTTCCCGTCTCTAAAAATTTAGCCACGGATTTGATCCTCAATGGCCTAACCAAGAAATTTGAGACATTTATCATGAACTATAACATGAACGGATAGGACAAGAGCAGCGGGGAACTTCATGCAATGCTCAAAACGGCCGAAGCGGGAATGGGAAATAGGGTTTTACCAGTTCTCAAAATCAATGAGGGTGGCAATAGGAGAGATATCACCCCGAACCCAAGGCAAATGTTGCCAAAGGGAAGGGACACATCAAAGGGAAGGGTAAGGGAAAAGCTTAAGCGGAACCACCAAGACCAAAAGAAAAGAAGCCAAAAGTTACCGAGAATGATCCATGCTTTGAATGTGGTGAGATAGGACAATGGAAGAGGAATTGTCCAACCTATCTCAAAGGGTTGAGAAACAAGAGGGACGTAGGGCAGACCTCATGTACAACTTTCATGATTCATATTGAACTTAATGTCATTTATTCAAACACATTGGTATTAGATACCAGATGTAGAACTCATATTTGCAATTTTCGTAGGGGTTCAAAAGAAGTAAACATTTCAAGAAAGGGGACCCTAGTCTCTTTATGGGCAATGAAGCAAAAGTTGAAGTCGAAGCCTAAGGAGACTACATATTGAAGCTTCCAAATGGTTTGGAGGTTATTTTGAAGAACATTTTGTATGCTCCTAGTACGACTAGGAACATTATTTCTGTTTTTTTAAGACAATATGGTTATGTTTTGAAGTTTGTTGATAACAGAATTTATGTTTTTATGGATAATGTGCTTTACTTTAAGGCTATGCCTTTTAATGGCATTTATGAATTAGTTCAAGAGAACACATCCTTTGATAACTCTTTGTACCAATCAAGCACCAAGAAACTCAAAGTGGGTTTAAGTAAAACATATCTTTGGCATTGTCGTCTTTGTCACATAATGTCACACCCTCAAATTTCACAAACGGGGTATTACCGTTAGGCGTGTGACTTCCAGGATCTCAGCCACTAGTTACACCAAACGACACGTTAATTGTAAAACATAATTCATTTTTGAAGTTTAATATTTCCAAAGACCAAGTTTTTAAAGTAAACATAACAGAAGTTGCGGAAGCATAGTAAATCTTAATTGTTTAAATGGCGCAACACGCGCAAACCGAATAAATGAAAGTTACTGGAAAATATTAAATAAGCCACGTGAGATAATAAATGCATGAGTGAATGCTCCTAATCGTGCGCGTCTTGTGAACCTGAAAGAAACATGCTAAAGTGTCAACACAAGGTTGGTGAGTTCACAGATTTTGTTAAACAGAACATAAGGTAAACCGATACAGTAAACAAAGTAATATCAGTAGGTAGCTAGTCTACTAAACCAGTTACTCAGTGTATGAAATTCGAAACGAAGCTGACAATCGAAACTGAACGCCTCGGTGTGAATACCAGGTCACAGCAACAGAACTTAGGACAATTAAACACCCGTTTGACGAACGTTGTGCTAGCGCGACTAGCCCGGGTGGGGTTTGTCAAACCCAGTAGATCTACTCAGAATTGCCTCGCTATACTACATACATAACGGTTCGAGAGTGAGGACTTAAGTGGTATCACACTAGTAAACAGGTGATATTACAATAATACTGATCAATGAAAATAAATTGTTTCCACGTTTCTACTTGCGTAGTAACGGACCGAAGGGCAAAGTATAGAACATAGTATCATGTATAAGCAGTATCACAACAATCCAATGTAATGTAACGTTTATGAAAGCAACATGTTTCTCTCCCCCGAAAATAGTATAAAGTAAAAGTGGGGCTTTAAACTCACCTTGGATCGATGTAATATATATGAACAAGAACTTCAAAGAATTGGGCAATGCACGATCAAACACGTTCAATACCTATTATTGTTTGTAGTGGAGTCTTTAATATAATACGAATATATTTGGTAAGGTTTGGGTCGATTTGATTTAACACGTGGCACACACACAATTAGATGTATATATATGTTACAATATTTTTATAGATTTGTATTAATAAATAATTATCAATAAGCATTAAGTTTTACCAAATAATTATTTACATTTTGATTTTACTAAAAGGGTTTCATATATGTATTTAAATATTTTTAGACTTAAATATAAAAATGATATGGTTTAATTATATAATTTATAATTATCCAAGAATATTTACAAATAAGGATAATCACATTTATAGTATTTTGATTAATAATAAGGTATTAATATATTTTACAAGAAATAACCCACAATTTCATTTGTAAATAATTTGTGAATTTATAAAATATATTAATCTATATTTAAATATAATGTTTATTTTATAGAAATATCTATTTATAATATTTATAAATAATTTATGTATAATTTTATGATTTTTATGATTATTGCATAGTTATACACGATTTAGAATTTATTTTACAAAAATAAGTATTTTTAATACTTTTAAATAATATTTTATAAAATTTTAAAATTTTTAAATAAAATAAATTTACAGGAAACTGTTTTGTAAGATTTAAAATAAGGGAAACTTATAAAATTTATTTTTATAATTTTTAGGAATTTTTCCATATTTTTAAAGTATTTTAAAAAGCTTAAAAAAATAAAACAAATAAAAAGAGGTTGCCCGGGGTCGAACCCGGGTCCTCTCCCTGCATACACACACACCGAACCAATGAACCAAGGACCTTATCAGCAATAAAATCCCATTCCAATTTCTTTTATATTATGTTTTCCAGTTTCCCCCAATTTCGAAGAACCCTAGTTCGAAACCGATTCAATTGAAGATCAATTCGATGTTAATAACCAGATTAAGGTTAGGGCTTTTAATCCCCATGATAAACCGAACATATAGATGTAATTTATTTACCTGATTTGAATCGATTTGATGATATAAACAGTCAAGAACAGGTCGCGGTTCAACTTGAATTCGAATGTGAATCAAATACTGATGAAAATCAAATTAACCTTCCAGATAGCTTCGAATGATTGTAATGGTTGAAAGCCCTATGTTAATTTCAGTAAGTATTGCTCGGAGTATGGATTTTGGTAGAGTTGCAGGTCGCGATGATGGTGATGATCGAAATTGATATTTTTGATGATTTAAGGTGCAATTGAACTCATTGGAAGATTGAAGGCAGTTATATACTCGTTTAGGTTCAATTAATTAGATTATTATTAAGTGTAGTGCTCGATAATGGCAGATTTTGTGGCCGACAATCGGGTGAGTGGGTTAGGTAGTCAATCGCACTCAAATTTCGACTTGTTTGTGGGTAACGAGTTCGAGTCATCCCCGCAAAGGTGTCGGTACTATTTAATTTGATTAAAATCTGCGTTTATTGGGTGTTTGGGGTTCGCCGGCGTTGGCCGGAATAGTTGCCGGAGAACAGAGGGGGTCGACGGGCGGGATTGGGTTGGGTTTTTAAAATTTACACATTTGGTCCCTGAACTTTCCATAAGTTATTATTTTATGTAAAAACTTTTAAAACAAGTTTTAAAAATTGCAAAACTACCCCCTTAAACTTTATTATTATTATTATTATCATTATTTTTATTATTATTAATATAATATTATCATTAAATAATAATAAAAATATAAAAATAAATTGTAAATTCACATAAAAATTTTAATAAATCATGAAAAAAATTTTCGGGTTGTCACATCATCCCCTTGTTGAAGAAATTTTCGTCCCGAGAATTAGAACACACGCGTTAACGAACTACTAGCAAGCAAGCTGGTCAGTGAGTAAGCTGATTAGTTATTTAGGACATAGGCAAGATAGGGTCTCCGGGAGTTTCTCATGCACGACAAACTACAATTACGTGTGCACCCGTAATGGTAATTTGCTTTGCATGATCACCCCGGTTCCTCCTATTAGGCTAACATATCTTGTCAAGTACAGTGGTCATCAATGATAGAAGTACCAAGTATGTATGTATTATATCGGGGTTGATTAATCAAAGTATACAAAAGGATCAGCAAAGTTTTGGGAATCATTGACACGCCAAGGTAATTTGACCCATTTGCCTTAGAGACCTATGTATTGACCATAGTTTATCACTCATCCCAAAATCCCCAGGTAAGCATACCAGGTCTCGCAATGAGATATATGCGATATGCTTGCCTTAGCCCGAGGGCCTTTTGCCAGGAAATCCAGAATACAGGTGTCTATGTGTCACACAAATCACGAAGAACATTTAGGCGATGTCAAATGCACACAAACTCTCCCGTGACTCACAGCAACTTGGAGCCACCATCCCGGTAGCCATATGCTCACAGGGATATGTTAAAGCAAAAGTTTTCAGGTAATCAAAAGTTTGGGAAACCTCGTAAGTAACCCTTCCTATGACTCACAGCAACTCGGAGTCACCCTCCCTGTAGACGAACACTTACAGGAAGACGCCAAAGCAAACAGTTCTTGAGCAGGTAAAAACTAGTAAGGCATGCAAACAAAACCAACTAACAAAACTAAACGTGTCTATATGCGTGTAACTAAGGCAACGGCTATACTCTAAATGCAATGCAAATGAGATGCAATGTCAATTTAGTTCGCTATAACCAATGGCTCTGATACCAATCTGTCACACCCTCAAATTTCCACAAACGGGGTATTACCGTTAGGCGTGTGACTTCCAGGATCTCAGCCACTAGTTACACCAAACGACACGTTAATTGTAAAACATAATTCATTTTTGAAGTTTAATATTTCCAAAGACCAAGTTTTTAAAGTAAACATAACAGAAGTTGCGGAAGCATAGTAAATCTTAATTGTTGAAATGGCGCAACACGCGCAAACCGAATAAATGAAAGTTACTGGAAAATATTAAATAAGCCACGTGAGATAATAAATGCATGAGTGAATGCTCCTAATCGTGCGCGTCTTGTGAACCTGAAAGAAACATGCTAAAGTGTCAACACAAGGTTGGTGAGTTCACAGATTTTGTTAAACAGAACATAAGGTAAACCGATACAGTAAACAAAGTAATATCAGTAGGTAGCTAGTCTACTAAACCAGTCACTCAGTGTATGAAGTTCGAAACCGAAGCTGACAATCGAAACTGAACGCCTCGGCTGTGAATACCAGGTCACAGCAACAGAACTTAGGTCAATTAAACACCCGTTTACGAACGTTGTGCTAGCGCGACTAGCCCGGGTGGGGTTTGTCAAACCCAGTAGATCTACTCAGAATTGCCTCGCTATACTACATACATTAACGGTTCGAGAGTGAGGACTTAAGTGGTATCACACTAGTAAACAGGTCATATTACATAATACTGATCAATGAAAATTTTTTCCACGTTTCTACTTGGGTAGTAACGGACCGAAGGGCAAAGTATACGAACATAGTATCATGTATAAGCAGTATCACAACAATCCAATGTAATGTAACGTTTATGAAAGCAACATGTTTCTCTCCCCCGAAAATAGTATAAAGTAAAAGTGGGGCTGTAAACTCACCTTGGATCGATATAATGTATATGAACAAGAACTTCAAAGAACTGGGCAATGCACGATCAAACACGTTCAATACCTATTATTGTTTGTAATGGAGTCTTTAATATAATACGAATATATTTGGTAAGGTTTGGGTCAATTTGATTTAACACGTGGCACACACACAATTAGATGTATATATATGTTACAATATTTTTATAGATTTGTATTAATAAAAATTATCAATAAGCATTAAGTTTTACCAAATAATTATTTACATTTTGATTTTACTAAAGGGTTTCATATATGTATTTAAATATTTTTAGACTTAAATATAAAAATGATATGGTTAATTATATAATTTATAATTATCCAAGAATATTTACAAATAAGGATAATCACATTTATAGTATTTTGATTAATAATAAGGTATTAATATATTTTACAAGAAATAACCCACAATTTCATTTGTAAATAATTTGTGAATTTATAAAATATATTAATCTATATTTAAATATAATGTTTATTTTATAGAAATAACTATTTATAATATTTATAAATAATTTATGTATAATTTCTATGATTTTTTGATTATTGCATAGTTATACACGATTTAGCATTTATTTTACAAAAATAAGTATTTTTAATACTTTTAAATAATATTTTATAAAATTTTAAAGTTTTTAAATAAAATAAATTTACAGGAAACTGTTTTGTAAGATTTAAAATAAGGGAAACTTATAAAATTTATTTTTATAATTTTTAGGAATTTTTCCATATTTTTAAAGTATTTTAAAAAGCTTAAAAAAATAAAACAAATAAAAAGAGGCTGCCCGGGGTCGAACCCGGGTCCTTTCCCTGCATACACACACACCGAACCAGTGAACCAAGGACCTTATCAGCAATAAAATCCCATTCCAATTTCTTTTATATTATGTTTTCCAGTTTCCCCCAATTTCGAAGAACCCTAGTTCGAAACCGATTCAATTGAAGATCAATTCGATGTTAATACCAGATTAAGGTTAGGGCTTTAATCCCCATGATAAACCGAACATATAGATGTAATTTATTTACCTGATTTGAATCGATTTGATGATATAAACAGTCAAGAACAGGTCGCGGTTCAACTTGAATTCGAATGTGAATCAAATACTGATGAAAATCAAATTAACCTTCCAGATAGCTTCGAATGATTGTAATGGTTGAAAGCCCTATGTTAATTTCAGTAATTATTGCTCGAAGTATGGATTTTGGTAGAGTTGCAGGTCGCGATGATGGTGATGATCGAAATTGATATTTTTGATGATTTAAGGTGCAATTGAACTCATTGGAAGATTGAAGGCAGTTATATACTCGTTTAGGTTCAATTAATTAGATTATTATTAAGTGTAGTGCTCGATAATGGCGGATTTTGTGGCCGACAATCGGGTGAGTGGGTTAGGTAGTCGATCGCACTCAAATTTCGACTTGTTTGTGGGTAACGAGTTCGAGTCATCCCCGCAAAGGTGTCGATACTATTTAATTTGATTAAAATCTGCGTTTATTGGGTGTTTGGGGTTCGCCGGCGTTGGCCGGAATAGTTGCCAGAGAAACAGAGGGGGTCGACGGGCGGGATTGGGTTGGGTTTTTAAAATTTACACATTTGGTCCCTGAACTTTCCATAAGTTATTATTTTATGTAAAAACTTTTAAAACAAGTTTTAAAAATTGCAAAACTACCCCCTTAAACTTTATTATTATTATTATTATCATTATTTTTATTATTATTAATATTATCATTAAATAATAATAAAAATATAAAAATAAATTGTAAATTCACATAAAAATTTTAATAAATCATGAAAAAAATTTTCGGGTTGTCACACATAAACAAGAATCGCATTAAAACACTTCAAAAGAATGGTCTTTTGGATGCAAATGAAGACGAGTCGTTTGACAAATGTGAATCTTCTTTGCAAGGAATGATGACCAAGGAACCCTTTAGTGACACCAATAAAAGGGCAAAAGATTTATTATGAATCATACATTTGGATGTATGTGGTCCTTTTAAAGAAATGACAAGGAATGGTAAAAGATACTTCATTACCTTCATTGGCGATTATAGTCGTCATGGTCAAGTGTACTTGCTAAGACACAAAGATGAAGCTTTTGAAATGTTCAGAATCTTCAAAAATGAAGTAGAAAATCAACTCAACCAAACAATCAATGTTCTTCATTTTGATAGAGGAGCTGAATACCTTAATGATGCCTTTTAAGATCATCTAGAAATTGTAGGATCATCTCACAGCTTAGTCCACCCGGAACACCACAACATTATGGTGTGTCTGAAAGGAGGAACCGAACCCTATTGTACATGGTTCAATCTATGATGGCTAGAAGCACATTGCCTCTATCATTTTGGGTTTCGCATTGCTCTCCGTAGTCTGTATTCAAAATACGACCCCAGCCAAGAAAGTGGATAAGACACCTTTTGAAATATGGCATGGAAGGGTTCCATCATTATCATATTTGAAGGTATGGGGTTATGAAGCTTACGTTAAACAGAACACCCCAAACAAGTTAGGAAGCCGATCCACTAAGTGTATCTTTGTAGGATATCCTAAAGATTCTATGTGATATTGCATCTACGATCCAGCAGATCAAATGATATTTATTGCTCGAAAAGCTGAGTTCTTGGAAACTAAGTTCCTTATGGAAAGAACAACTAGTAGAACAGTGGAACTTGAAGAGGATCGAGAACCACAAATAAATACACGTATGGTTGAAACTAGCAATCAACAAGAGGTTGTTGAAAAATGATCGAGTGGTTGATCAATACACATAAAAAGATCGTAGATCTAGTAGAATTAGTAATCCACCTGAAAGATATGGATTTTTCATGGATGGATGCTATGTGGTTGACTCGAATGAACCAACCACATACCATGTTGCAATGTCAAAATCTAACTGTCACAAATAGCTTGAAGCGATGAACGTAGAGATGCTGTCCATGTATGACAACCAAGTATGGGAATTGGTTGTGCCACCGCTTATCTCCAAACCAGTTGGAAGTAAGTGTGTTTTCAACAAGAAAACTGATTGGATGGAAACTTGGATACTTATAAAGCAAGAATTGTAGCAAAAGGCTTCATTCAAACTCAAGGGGTTGACTACGATGATACCTTCTCGCCTGTAGCAATGCTAAAGTTGATTAGGATATTATTTGCCATAGCCGCATAATATGACTATGAGATTTGGCAAATGGATGTCAAAACTGCTTTCCTTAATGAACATCTTGAAGATGATGTCTACATGGTTCAGCCTGATGATTTTGTCGATCCATAACATCCTAACAAAGTATGCAAGTTAAGGAAATCAATCTATGGATTGAAAGAAGCATCAAGAAGATGGAATCACCGTTTTAATGAAGAAGTCAAGAAATTTGGATTCATCAAGAAAGCTGATGAAGCATGTGTGTATAAGAAAGCTAGTGGGAGCATTGTCACATTCTTAGTATTGTATGTCGATGACATTCTACTGTTTAAAAATGACATTCCAACCATGGAAGGTGTTAAAACCTGGCTTGGAAGTTGTTTTTCGATCAAAGATCTTCGTGAAGCTGCCTACATTCTGGGAATAAAGATCTACAGGGATATATCAAGATGGTTAATAGGTTTAAAATAAAGTGCATACATTGACAAAATCTTGAAAAGATTCAAGATGGAGAACTCTAAGAAAGGTTTAGTACCTATTCAAAGAGGGACAATATTGAGTGCATCTCAATATCCAAGCTCAAAGGATGAAAAAAAAAGATGAAAGGGGTTCCATATGCGTCTACTATAGGATCCATCACGTATGCAATGATATGCACTAGACTGGAGGTGTCATGCACTTTAAGTGACGAGTAGATACCAGCAGAATCCAGGTAATAGCCATTGGATGGCTGTTAAGAGTATATTGAAATATCTTAAGAGGACTAAGGATATGTTTCTATTATATGGATTTGGTGAGGAGGAACTCGTTGTAAAGGGTTACACGGATGCGAGTTTCCAAACTGATCGAGATGATTCTGGATCACAATCGGGGTATGTCTTCATTATGAATGGAGGGGCAGTTTCTTGGAAGAGCTCAAAACAAGATGTAGTAGCATTGTCTACTACAGAATCAAAATACATCACCGCTTCATTGGCAGCACAAGAAGCTGCATGGTTAAAGAAATTCATTGCCGACCAAGGGGTGGTCTCCACCATTCAAGACCCTCTACAGATCTTTTGTGACAACGAGGGTGCGATTGCTCAAATCAAGGAACCTCGTGCACATCAAAAGACAAGGCATATTGAGCGGAGATTCAACTACATAAGAGATGAAGTTAATAAGGGAAAGATATGTATTCGTAAATTTCATAATGACCAAAACATTGTAGATCCACTCACGAAGCTCCTCGAAAGGACAAAGCATGAGAGCCATACTTGTGCCTTAGGACATCAATATTCTAGTGATTGGGTTTTATCGATTTAGTATTTGAATAACGGAACAATTGTTATATTGATTCTTTCATATGATTATGGTATTTTGAGTTATGTTCCATTTTAGCATGTTTAAATCCATGAATAAGTTAACTATTCTAAACGTCCGTAGTCGATCATACTTGTGGGAACAAATATGAATGTAAGACTATTATGAACTTGGATTGGTGGATATTCATAAGATATGAATATAGAGCAAAAGGTTGCTACCAAAGTTCATAGGTATTGGTGGGGTGCAAATATTGGACTGACCCACTCTCAAATGTTACTACCTGGAATCTTCGTGATTGATCATAAGTAAATTTGAGTAAAGGAGAACATCATAGTATCCTCCAACCTGAGATACATATTAGGTCTTGATGTTCATCAAATATCATACTTTGACCTAGTTCTTTCTTGTTCTGAAATATGGACACAACATAAGATTAAGTTCACATATGGTATAAAGTGATTGTGAGAGACGTACGTAGTCAAGAAGGAATTTGTCCCTCTCATTCATTGAGAGGAAGATGTCCAAGGCCTGCTAAAGTTAAATCAACAGAGAGTGATCACTTTGTGTCTTTGGATTTGACAAGGCATTTGTGACAAAAGGATAAGTGATAGATTCACCTAATTCATTTTCAAGTAAAGGACTTGAAGAAGATGATTTTATTTAATGGCACTTACTCATACGTATTAGGGGTAGTAAACTGTTGTTAGGAGGTATTTACTACATGCATCAATCTTCTATGTATCTTCTGTAAGTGGGAGATTGTTGGACTCGGTCTGCCCATGACACATATTAAATTGATGTGGTTAGTACGTTATGATCCAAGTCGGTTCATACCCAATAACATGCTAGACAAACACCTAAAGTATTTATTTTATTATATGATCAATTGAATAAATATTAACACTTGGAGTATTTATAAATTAGGTTTCTAAATATTGCACTTGTAAAGTAAATGAGTTATATGGATAATTTATACAGAGTATTCTATGTTGTTATTTCAATGGTTGAATAACAATGAATATTGGCTTATAACATGTTGTATGTCATATATATATATATATATATATATATATATATATATATATAATGTTGTGTTATATTCTATGGAGTGTGTGACACAATTAATAGAAAAGAAATAAAATGAGTTTAAATTGGGTGGGAAAGGGACAAAGGGGTCGGCCCCTTCAATGTCTCTCTCTCTCTTTTAAATCCTTTTAACAAGTTTCTATGACATGCATTCAAGTATATTGGCCATAGGGTTGTGTGAACACATTAAGTGTATCACACTCCATTCCATAGAAGACTACAACTAATAGAAAAGTGCATAATTTTCTCTCTGCTCTTAACAATTTTTGGCCAAGAACAAAGAAGGAGAGAAATGTTCTTTTCAAGTGTTGATGTTTGGATGATTTGGGTTGCCCTTTTAATGATTTAACAAATTATCTAATTAACTCCTTTTGCTTCTTAGATAATTGGTTTACAGGAATGACGCTTGATTAAGATGGTTGAGCGTCTGGTGTATGAAAATGTTGTCTTAGAATAGGTGAATAGTGGATGTTCTCAAAAGGATTAGCTTCACAAAATAGCTGATCCATTGAGTATGTTTCCTTACGATGATAATTGCTTGTTCAATATCCCTTGTGCTTGTTTGTTCAATAGGAGACATGGCTTGATCAATGAATTCTTCACTTAGTGCTTGTTCCTGACCTTCTAAATGTTCTTCCTCATTCAGATGAGTGTCTACATACTCCATTTCTCTATTCAATCTCTTGATTTCTTTATTTGAGTAGAGATTATCTTCTTTAGCTCAATAGTCTCATTATCTTTGGCATCTGTCTACTTAGTTAGATAACCAATGTCAAGTCTTGCACTGCTCAAATCTTGGTTTTTCACCTTTACTTCTGCCTTTGATTGTTCAAGTTGTTTTTCCAGAAACTGAACAATCAACTTCTGAGCCTTCTGATCAGCTGTGAGCTTCTGTTTCTCTTCATCTTTGTTCTTGAGCTTCTCTTTTAACCTTTTTGCTCTATTGCTTAACATGAGTACTTTGTTCAATCTGGTTCTGTAGCTCAACCTCAGTACTTTGTTCTTCTTGCTCGTGTTCCTACTTCTTCATGATGAGTTTCTTGATCTGCCATGGTTGTGTCAATATCTCTTAACAGAGATGAAAGAGTTTTTTGATTAGAAATATTAAGGATTTAAGTTGGAGAAGGTATGTGATGCTCAAGGTGAAATTGTTCTTATTCTTGAGCTTCTTCTTGAGCTTGTTCTTGTTGGAGGATTGGTTCTGGTTCAGCTACAACTGGATCATCTTGATGAATGATTAGTACAGGCCAAATGACAAGATCTTGGTTAATCATATTTTGGAAGAGCCAGGAATCTTCAAAAACACTTCAGGAACTGGGAGATAATGATTTATCATATGAGGAGGCTCATGAACTTCATCACCTTGGTATAAACTTGATTTGATCCTGTTAAACACATGCTCTTTAAAGTGAATAGGCTGAAATATTTCCCCCCTCTTTGTATGTTTGGTAAAATATCATCAATGATCATTTGAGGGAATCTAGGATACATCTAAAACTTGTCCTCACTTTAGTAAGATTGTATATCATTCTGTTCAGCACTTGAGCAACAAAATTAAGAGGCCTTCTTGCTATAATATTAGCAATTGCATATGAGCTTCTTAGAGATGTTGCATCCCAACCATCTTCCTGTTGGTCATAGTCTTCTGATATGTGTGTATAAGGAATCTGAATTGGGCACACATATAAGAATTCTTAATTTGCTTCCTGTTATTGGTACTAGTGTAGCCTATCTGTCTGAATACATGTAGAACATCTTTCTCATCATAGTTTATTAGGCCTTTTACATCTTCATGGCCCAACTACAGTACTCTCCTTATGACTTCTTCTAAGATAGTTATTTTTGATCATGCAAAGTGGCAACTACAACTTTTTGATTTTCCATCTGCTCTAGATGAGCATTTGTCCAAAATTGGACAATATGGACTTCATATATCTAAGGTCTTGCAGTCATAGCATGTACATGCCTGGTCTGTCTGATGGCATGTATAATATCTCTGTAATTCACAGCCTTTGGTGAATCAGGTTTGAGATATGCATGGAGATTGTGATCTCTGAAAAACACAAGGTTTGTCATATCTATAAACAAGAAGAGTATCTTAGTAACATGTATGATGGTAATACATGATGTTAATATGCTTAAATTTAATACATGATGTTAATATGCTTAAATTTTTACTATGTGTTCACTGGTCATTTGTATGATGTAAGATGATGAATAATGTATACTAAACACCTTGATTATGTTAAAATGTTTGTTAGTTGATAATTTCCAATTTGAGTAGTTTGACCTTTAAAAAGTTAAATATGGTCAATTTTGATCTTGTAAATCTTGTTGATTTCAAGTTGTTTTGATCCAAATTTATTTGGATCATGTTTGATTCAAAAAAATGAGTTACTTTATTCACATCATACACTGATTATGTCTCATAACAACTTGATCAATGGATTTCAGTTTGAGTTTTAAAGTCAAAAACAAATCATTTAATGCACATTGAATATATACGCATTTAATATTGTTATGTTTAATGTCATGCTAAATTAACTTATTTTAAATGTTTGTTATTAAACTTTGAACATGTTTACTAAATTATAACACATTTCAAAGCATCTTCAACTTTTTAAAAGATTAACAACCAATTTTTGATAGATTTTGACATGAACACAGTGACTGTTCAAGAACCTGATGAACGCTTAATCAAAATTCATCACATAAACATGTCTAATACATGCAATAATGGATGCTAAACATATATTCAATGAATGGTTTCACTAACAACATCATATAATTTCAGTTTGCTTTGGTTCATGATTTGGCATAGAGTTTATCAAAGTTCGAATAAAAAATGAGCAATTGAGTGTTTTGATGATTTTTTAATGATTAACATGTTATTATACCTATTTGAACCAATTTTAGTGATAAAATCAACCAGTACTAGAGTTTTAATTGATCAGGGTTTATCGCACTGTAGCAACGTTTTAGAAATTTATTTTACCTCCCACACTCGTGATGAATGTGAAACTGAAAAGTGTTGATCTATATATACAACAGACAAAATAAATATACGTTGTATATATGGTGTGTATGTGCACTGTGTAAATAGTAAACTTAAAATTTAATTTTAAGTCATGCGCTGTGAAATAACATGCATTGTATGAACAAGGCGTTTGCTGTACAATTTTTAAGTTGTACGTTGTGGACCCTTGAATGTTTTTCTGTGTTCACAGCGGATGCCCATTTGGTCGTGCACTTTTCCTACTTGTGTGAAATGAAAATTCATAACTAATGACTAAAAGTCATACGCTATGAGTTTGATCACTGTTCACAAAGCAGATGAACCTTTATTCATGTGCAATGTACACTTTGATTGATTTCTTGGTTATTCACGGTGGATTGCAAGTTTGTCATGTTTTATGGATACTTTGATTATGAGATATTCACAACTGATGATGTATTTTCATAAGCGGTGTACACATACACCGTTTCAACAACGGATGAACAAGGTTAGTCATGCGCTATAAAAAGTTATTGTATTCACAGCGGATACTCTACTAACATCATGTGCTATGAACACATTTATGTTCAAAAATGCATAGCGGATGCATACATGTTTGTCTACTACAAATACTTGGATGCATTTTGCATGTTTATTGGTTAACTGTATCTACAGCAAATGTATGTTTGTATGTCCGTTGTGTCTACAGTTGATAAAATTTAAAACTTCTTGTTTGTTTTTAAAATATTAGCTCATCAGCTATGTAAATTAATGCATACACTTCAAAGACTTGATTTTTCTGTTTTTTGCTTAAAATATTTTGAAATGTTTCTAAATTTTAATGTTTGTTAAAATGTTATAATTTTAACATGATTAATATATGGATGATAAAATATCACTCACAAGCAATATTGTACATGTATATGTGTCAAACTGTTGTGTTTGAGTGCTGACTTGACATGGCTTTATTTAAAACGTAAATAGTTTTTAAATCCTCAAAATTTTAATATTTCAAAATTTAAGTTATATGATTATGCACATATTCTGCTTCATTTGATATTTCCATGTTCATTTTTCCCACTAAATATTTGCATATTTATTAAAACTTTTATAAAATGTCAAAATTTTAAATGTTTTATGAAAATTATCAGAGTCCAATTTTATTGTTTATGTGATAAACTTGTAGGAAGATAACACTCTATCTAACTAAGAAATGAATGATTTTCATGCTTGGACATGAATCACTTTTCACATGACATGAGATCATACTAGTCTTAAATCCTCAAGGAGTTGATTTTATGATTTTGGGAATAGACATAGACTAATACAATGTTGATTATTGATATTGTGATCCACTTATACTCATGCATGGTATTAATGATTGATCGAACAGTGAATGATTATCATGTTTTGGGTGTACTAAGATAATTTGTATGTACCCTACACTTGATTGTATGTTAAAATCAACCTTCCTCAAGATATGCCAGAAGCACTTTCAATACTTATGACCTAGCTACTTAGGAGTATAAATGATGAATTTGATCCATACTGATTGATCTATATTGGGATTCTTTTTCACTTCACTTTGGAAGGTGATTTTAGGATTCTTTTGATTCATTTACAAAGAATGTAGCTAAAACACATTGTTGATTGTTCATCCAAGATGGATGTGTTCCTCATTAGGAATCATTTTGAATCATGATGTAGGTCATTCAGGTCTGTGCTCAGCATAACAAAGAATGCCTTAGTGTACTCCAGGTCTATGATAATCATAACAAAAGAGACACTTGTATGATTGAGCAGTTTATAAACTATTTCACTTGGTATATATGAGTTACTTTACAAGCAATCTATATTGGATAGACCAATACTTACCATAAACCAAGATGGATTCTGTTTACCATACAATCATTAGAATTTAGTTATTCATTATTGTTTGTGATGTTAGATGTCCCATGGTGAGCCTATCCACATATCAAAAAAGTATTGTCAGTCTTTATTAGTGGAAAAGGACTCAAGTAGAGAAGTAATCTTGTAAACTGTCATTTCTTATGAGTGGTCATATGTGATTCAAGTTTTTTGTTAAGTTGAAATCATGAATGTTTTTTTAATATCTTGATATTTGGAAAAGATGTATGTTTGATATTAAACTTGGACTATAATGAAATCAAGTTTGTATGAGATTAATGTTTTGAAAAATTACTTGTTTGGTTCATAGTTGATCATACCAAGTGACTAAACCAGAAATTCAAATCTTTTTAAATCAAATGGTTGTGTAAACAGGTTATCAGCAAATGATATTTGATATCTATCTGCTTTGTTTTTGAATGTTGAACAAGATTATCAGTTATGAACATGGAAACAGAATTGTCTGTGTATAGGTGTTTTAAGAAAATTAAAGTCATAATCAAGCATTAGGTATTATGTCCAAAACACTTGAGAAAAGCATGCAGAACCAACTATATATTCTACCTTAGCTATGGACACATACATATTTGTTTGTTTATTGCACTGCCAGGAGATCAATCTTGATCCGGAAACTGACAACCTCCTGTTATAGATTTTCTGTTGTTATTGCATCCACCATAATCACTGTCAGTGTATGCGAATAAAGAGAAATCTCCATCTTTAGGATACCATAGGCCAAATGCTGGTTTGTCTTTTAAGTATCTATAGTTGCTGTTGAAGAATAAGGCTTTGACTTGAGCTTTCAGGTTGCATATGCTTCTCCAAACCAAGCACTGATGGCTGATCATGAAGAAGCCAAGGTATTAGAACATCTTTGTAATCCTGAATGTACTGCTAAAGTAAATAGATACGAGTCCTGTAACTTGGAAATGATCTGACCTTGAGTCCTTAAATATCTTGAAAACTGATTTCAAAAGAGCTGAAAAGCATTAAAAAATTATGATAGAAGATCTAGAGAAAACCATTTCAACTCCTAAGCATGAACACACAAACTACAAGACTCAAATCAAAGATCTCAATACCAAGTTAACTAAATTCCACACTAAGCTTGTGATCAGCAAATCAAGTGTAGGAAAATATGTTCTTGAATAAGAGATCATCAAGAACAATATATCGTCATCCTTGCATGAAAAAATTTGTTATTAGAATAAGGAGGGATTGGGATCTACTGAGATAGCTCATCCAGACACTCAACTATCTATAGAATCACCAAGGTGTGGAACCTGTCAAGCTTATCTTCCTTTCATAGACCCCATTCAAGAAGTGGATGAAGATGAAGAGAGATTGTGAAGGATAGATCTGAGGTGAGTGAAGAAAATCATCCTAATAAAAGTCACTTTCCCCTAAGGTGAGAAAAGAACTAGGGATGACCAAGTGTAAGAGGAAGAACTTGATCAGGGCAGCCAAGAGAAAGTCAAAGAAGGCTCAAGAGATCAAGGCCACCTTCAACTCCAAATATAAACAAGTCTTTATCTTTGCTAGTTTTGAAGTGGTAAAGACTAAAGACTCAACCATGGACTCTAGTACCAGGAGTCCTAGTTCATGTCAACCAATCCCTGTGAAGAAAACAAGGCTGATCAGCTATGCACTACTACTTTACAGCCTGAACCATCCAGTTCCAAAAGCAAGCCTCACCCTAAGAAGCCTGTTGCATCATCTATGAAGACGAAGATAAAAGTGGAAAGTGATCAACCTCAGCCTTCTACTCAAAAGAAAACTCTTAGAATGAAGCTAACTAAATATGTCATGTATGGTAGTACTTTTCATCTTGTTAAGGATTGCATCTACAATCCGAAAACTACTATCCACAAGACTAAGAAGAAGACTTCTGAGAAGAAAAGGAGAAGATAGCTTCGGAAGGAAAATATTTTCCTCTCAGAAGCTTCAAAGTGAAGAAGAAGACACATCACAACTTTCCTTCAGAATAAAATTTGGTCTCAGAAGAAATGAATGCTTCCGAAGAACTTAAATCTGCTGTAGTGGATGCAAACTCTTCTAAAGGTCCAGTATCCAAAATGTCCGAAGTCATCAAAACTTCCAAAGTATTGAACGTCAAGTCTAGTGTTCAAAAGAAGGTGTTTAAGATAAAGGAATATCGTGTGACTTTTCTTCATCAATAATAGCAAATGATCCCTAGAGCTTGCATATAGGATCAATTACTGTTGCATTGTCTTTAGTTCACTTTGACAAGCCCAAGGTTAACAAGGCTTGGGTTTCCAAATGTAACTAGCCATCTTATTTTGTGCAGGAACAACTAAAGACCAAAGGAAATGTATGGATCATTAATAGTGGTTGTTCCAGGCACATGACAGGTAATGGTCTCCGTTTCAAAACATTGAGAAAATTAATGGAGTAGCCAGTTGCCTTTCGAGGAGATTTAGGTGGTTACATTACTAGAAGGGGCAGGGTCAGAAATGGTAAGCTCAGCATTGAAAAGTTAAACTTTATCAAGGAGCTTGGGTAAAATCTACTGAGTGTATCCTAATTTTATGATCAGAGACACAACATGCTCTTTACTTTGCATGAGTGCATTATTCTCAATCCCGGGGTGGTCATTCCTCAAGAGCATATCCTGCTCAGATCCCTAAGGAAAGGGAACATCTACAAGATGGATTTGCAGGAAACATCCCCTGCAGGAGAAGTTTCTAGCTTTCCATTTAAAGTAAATAGTGATGAGTCTTTCCTCTTGCATAAAAGAATATGCCATGTAAACTTTAAAACATGAATAAATTAATTAAGAATGATTTGGTAACTAGAATTCCAAAGAAAGAGTTTACACAAACTATCTCACAATCCAAAAGAAAGAAACTCCATTGCTACTCCCTGTGCTTATTACATATGGATCTCTTTAGCCCCAGTAATGTAATAAGTCTAGGAAGGACCTCTTATTGTTTGGTGATCATAGATGATTTTACAAGATTCACTTGGGTTTTCTTCCTTAGAACCAAGGATGAGACTAGTGAGATCTTAAATAACTTCATTCTAAAAATTAAGAATCAATGTGATCACAAGGTCAAAACCATAAGATGTGATCAAGGAACTAAATTCAAGAAGCAAATCCTTGATTCATATTTTGATGAAAAGGATAATATAGTGCTCCCAGGACTCCTTAGGAAAATGGTGTCGCTTAGAGGAGAAACATGACACTTATTGAAGCTGCAAGAACCATGTAATCTGACTCTAAACTACCCATCACTTTCTGGGCAGAGACAGTTAACACTGCTTGCTATGTGTAGAATAGAGATTTAGAAGTCAAGAATAATGGTGAGACTTCTTATGAGCTGTAGCACAAATGGAGACCTTTCATTAGTTTCCTTAGATCAAATGTCCTTGCACCATCTTGAATACCAAAGATCAAGTAGCCAAATTTACCAAAAAATTAGATGATGGACACTTCATTGGAACTAGAGTAGTTAAGAAGTCAGCCAATGTGGCCTTCAACGAGCACACTCCTAGTGTGAAAGGTTCTAGTCCTGATTGGCAGTTTAATCTTGATTTAGTTACAAACTGTTTTAACAAATCTTGATAAGATTGTAAGGTTATACTTGAAAGGCTGGTTTTCAAGAATGTTGTATATTGCTCTCAACTTCTATTACAAGTGTTACAAAGCATGTATATAAATATAAGAACCTAAGATACTTTATACTACATCCCACAGCTGGCTATACTTTGAAAGTCAGTTGGAAACACTAATCTAGACAACAAGATCAATGTAGAGTCAAAAGGTAGATTGCCTTTTCACTTGTAACTATAACATGCCATAGCTCACATCCTACTATATTACAAAAAGAATAAAAGGTATAAAGTAGAATGTTAAAGACCCCAAAGCATAATCTATAGTTTACAAAAGCATGGACCTTTTCATCAACTTATACCAGTTGGTGAGTCTTCAGAGTGGCATCGGAAAGCTGGTCAGCTTTTTTCAAAAGTTGATTAGAGAAAGCTTGTCTTCTCAGCTTTGGAAGAAAACAGTCTTCAATCTTTTGTCTTCGGAATACTTTGACTTTGAAGCTTCAGAAGACTTTACACTTGGGATATTTTCTCTGAAATGTGTCCAACTTTCGAAGAAACTTCTACCCTGCACTTCATCCATGCATGCTGGAAGCTCTTTGGTTGCTTTGGTTGCATCATACTTATCTTATTCTTCTTCTTCCTTTTATCTCATATTTTATTTTAATCTTAGTATCTTTCATAAAAACCTGGTTCCCTATGTGATCTGCTAAGTGTTCTAACACTCTTCTTATTATGAGAATGATTGTATTGAACATCCCTTGAACAGTCCTGCAATTGGTATCAGAGCTTTTTCAGGCTCTTGATTGTAAAATCTTACCATCTTAAATCCTCTCAGTTTCACAAATCACTTAGCAACTAAAATGGCATCTCTCACTAAGGATGATATGGAAACCGGTACAATGACAAAGTCTTCACTGATCACTCCTGATGAATTTGACACTTGGTGCCAAAGAATGGAAGCCTTCATCAAGTCTCAAGACAGCAGGATGTGGGGATCTGTTGTCTCTGGACCTCATGTACCATGAACCTCATCAGCTACTACAAGAGGTGGCATGATACCAAAGAAAGTGGCTGACTACTCTGAAGAAGAGTGGAAAAAGATAGACGTAGATAAGAAAGCCATGACTTCCCTCCAAAATGCTCTTCCAAACTCTATCTACAAGGGCTTCAAGAAGTGTAAAACTACTAAGCAACTATGGGATGCACTGAAGCTGATGTGTGAGGGGTAAAATAAAGCTCAAGAGAACAAGAAAGACCTATTAAAGCAGTAGTTTGAGAACTTCACCTTGAAGGTAGGTGAAACCATGACTCAAAAATACTTCAAGTACGTTAAGATTGTGGATACTCTAATGGATTTTGGAGTAACTCTTGAGAATAGAGATATTGTAAGGAAGTTCATATCCCCTCTTCCTAGACAATGGACACACTATTATGTGGTTATTAAGAGGACTAAACACCTAAAGGCCCTTACTCTTACTGAGTTGTATGGTATACTTAGTGGGTACCAGATGAGATGAACATGCAAAACCCATCTGGTAACTCTAACAATTAGCAGAGTTCAACCCTTCATGTGGTTGAAAGGATTGCAGAGAACCACAACATTATCTCATCTGTTACCCTGACAATTCCTAAAAGGGCCCTTTCATCACTTTCCCGGAGAAACCAATGGAGAGCTACATCCAAGGAAGCCCATTCCAAGAGAAAAGCTCATCACAAGCTTTTATGTCTGCTGATGAAAGCAATGACAACTTCCTCATCACCTTTGAATACTTGGAGTGTATCCATCCAGATGATCTGAAGTACGTGGAGATAGTCCAACAGATGGCTCTTTTCACTCATAGAAACAAGAAGTTCTACAAGAGGACAGGGAGGAAGTTTCCAGGCAATGTAGCCAATGGAAAGTTTAGCCTAGACAAAAGCAAGGTGAAGAGTTACAACTATAACCAAATGTGACACTTTTCTAGGGAGTGCAAGGCACTAAGGATAAAGCATAACCCAGGCCAAACTACACTGGGGAAACTCCATACACTGAGAAGCTCAAGCAGTAAGCTACAGTTGTTGTTGAAGAAGGAGAGTTTGATGGGAGTTTCCATGTTAAAGAGGCATCTCCAAACCAAGCACTGATGGCTGATCATGAAGAAGCTAAGGTATTGGAATACCTTTGTACCCCAAAATACATTACTAAAAGTTTACAAATATAGGTCCTATAACTTAGAGATGAGATCTAACCTTGAGTCCATACACATCTTAACAGCTGATTTCAAAATAGCTAAAAATAATTACAAACTTAAAATAGAATATTTTGAGAAAACCATTTCAACTCTAAAGCATGAACATATCAACTAAAAGACTTAAATCAAAGATCTTATCAGTAAGTTAACTGAATGCCAGGCTGAGCTTGTGATCAGCATAGCCAGGGTAGAAAAATGTATTCTTGAAGAAAAGACCTTCAAGAAAATCATATCCTAATCCTTGCATGAAAAAGTGTGTTTTTAGAGCATGTAGGGACTGGGATCTACTGAGATAGCTCCTCCATACACTCTACTATCTATAAGATCTCTAAGATGTGAAACTTGTTAAGATGAGTTTCTCCTCGTAGAACCCGTTGAGGAAGAAGATAAAGAGGAGATAGTGAAGGATGGATCTAAGATAAGTGAAGATGATCATCCTAAGAAGGGTCACTATTTCCTAAGAAGAGGAAAAAACTAGGGATAACAATTTCTAAGCAGAAGAACTTGATCAGAGCAGTCAAGAGAATATCAAAGAAGGCTTAAGAGATCAAGGCCACTTTCAACTCCAAGCAGAAACAACTCTTTATCTCTGAAGGATTTGAAGTGGTAAAGGTTAAGTACTCAACTATGAACTCTAGTACTAGGAGTTCTAGTTCATGTCCAACTCATCCCTGTGAAGAAAAGAAGGCTTATCAGCTGTGTACCACTGCTACACAGCCTGAACCATTCACCTCCAAGAGCAAGCTTCACCCTACGAAGCTTGTTGTAGTATCTGAGAAGATGAAGACGGAGATGGAAAGTGATCAAGTTTAGCTTTATATTCATAAGAAGTCTTTTAGAAGGAAGCTAGTTGATTGCATCATGTGTGGTAGTAGCTCTCATCTTGCCAAGGATTGCATCTACAATCCCAAAAGTACTATTCGCATGACCAAGAAGATGACTTTTGAGATGAAGAAGAAGAAGGCATCGGATGGAAAATTTCATCCTTTCATAAGCTCCAAAGTGGAGAAGGAGACAATTGAAAACTTATATTTACATGAAATTCTGGTATAGGAAAAAAGGAATGCTTCCGAAGCATTGAAGCTTGCCACAATGAAGGCTAGATCTTCCGAAGGTCGGGTCTCCAAAACTTCTAAAGTTCTTAAATCTTCCGAAGTGTTGAAGATGAAGTCTAATCTTCTAAAGATGGTGTGGAAGATAAAGAAGGATCATGTGACTGAAGTTCTTCATCAATAATAGCAAATGATCCTTAAAGTCTAAATATAGGATCAATCACTGTTGCTTTGTCTTTAGTCCATTTTGACAAGCGCAAGACCAGTGAGGCTTGGGTTCCAAATGTAACTAATGATCTTTGTTTTATGTAGGAACAACTAAAGACTAAGAGAAATGTATGGATCATTAACAGTGGTTGTTCCAGGCACATAATAGCCAGTGGCACTTTGCTTCAAAATTTTGAGAAAATTAATGAAGGGCCAGTTGTTTTTGGAGGGGATACAGTGGTTACATTACTAGAAGGGGCATGGTCATAAATGGTAAGCTCAGTATTGAAAAGGTAAACTTTGTCAAAGAGCTTGGGTAGAAATTACTGACTGTATCCTAATTTTATGATCAGAGACACATCATGCTCTTCACCAGCATGAGTGCATTGTTCTCAAGCCCGGGGTGGTCATTCCTTAAGATCATATCCTACTCAGAGCCCATAGGAAAGGGAATATGTACAAGATGGATTTAGGAAACATCTCCTCTGGGTGGAGTTTCTTGCTTTCTATTTAAAGAAAATAAAGATGAGTCTTTTCTTTGGCATAAAAGAATATGCCATGTAAACTTTAAGAACATGACTAAATTAATTAAGACTAATTTGATAACTAGAATGCCATAGAAAGAGTTTGCAAGTGATGATCACTCAGTTGCATGGCTGAAAGGGAAGCAACACAAGATGTATCACAAGCTAAAGGAAAAGAAGTCCCATCACTACACCCCCTACACTTATTACACATAGATCTCTTTGGACCCACCAGTGTAATGAGTCTAGGAAGGACCTTATAATTTTTGGTGATCACAGATTATTTCACAAGATTCACTTGGGTCTTCTTCTTTAGAACTAAGGATGAGGATTCTGAGATCATGAAGAACTTCATTCTAAAAATTGAGAATCAATGTGATCACAAGGTTAGGTCCATAAGATGTGATCAAGGAACAGAATTCAAGAACCAAATCCTTGACACATTTTATGATTAAAAGGGTATTACAAGACAATATAGTGCTCGCAGGACTCCTTCGTACAATGGTGTTGCTGAAAAGAGAAACGAAACACTTATTAAAGCTGCAAGAACCATGTTGTCTAACTCTAAACTACCCATCACCTTCTGGACAGAGATAGTCAACACTGCTTGCTATGTGCAAAATAGAGTTTTAGTAGTTAAGACTCATTTTAAAACTCTTTATAAGCTGTGGCACAAAAGGAGACCTTTTATTGGTTTCCTCGGATCATTTGGATGTCCTTGAACCACCTTGAATTCCAAAGATGAAGTAGCCAAATTTGCTAAGAAATCAGATGATGGAGACTTTATTGGATACTATTCCTAAGCTAAGGATTATAGCATATACAATCTCAAAACTAGAGTAGTTTAAGAGTTAGCCAATATGAACTTCAATGAGCACTATCCCAGTATGAAAGGTTTTGGTACCGATTGCCTGTTTGATCTTGATTTAGGTACCAACTCTTTTAACAAGTCTTGTGAAAATGTTTTAGGAGATATAGGTAACTTATCAATAGGAGATCCTGATCCAAGATTTTAGCTGTGAAGGCCTAGCAAGAACACTACTTCAGCTCCAGTGGTAACTAACCTTGCAGATGGAGTTCCCATCAGCACAAACTGACAAATTCAGCTGATACATCTAAGATGCATTCAAATTCCTTCTCAGAGGCATAGAATTCAAATGAAGGACCTTCAAATGTAGGTGGAAATGGTGGTGTTGATAGTGATCAATAATTTCTTGATGCTGATAACCACTCCATTGGAAGACAATATCAATGATGTCACACACTCATAGGATCAAGCTTTTCTTGATAAGTGTGCTGATGTTGTGGGTGACACTCCATTGCCAGATCTAAACTTCATAAATTTGGATCTATCCAATCAACTTATTGTCATTACTCAACTAAGGATCCATGGATCACACCCCACCGCAAACATCATTGGAGATGATAACATTAGGGTGAGAATAAGGGGACAAACCCATGACAAAAATGTTTGTATATACTCTTGTTTCATATCCTAGGTAGATCCTGAGGCTTTAAAGGATGGATGTTAGATTGAAGCAATATAGAAGGAGCTGCTTCAATTCAAAAGGCAAAATGTTTGGAACCTATGTCCTCTTCATCAAGGAAAGACCACAATAGGTACTAAATATGTATTTAGGAACAAGAAATATGATAGAGGACTTGCCATCAAGAACAAAGGAAGACTAGTTGTTCAAGGATACACACAAGAAGAGGGGATTGACTAGATAGATGTTTTTGCTCTAGTGGCAAGACTTGAAGCTGTTAGGATATTCCTTGCTTTTGTTTCATCCAAGGAATTCAAGGTCTGCTAGCTTGAAGCCAAGTGTGCTTTCTTATATGGGGTGATTAATGAGGAAGTGTATGTCAAAAAACCACTTGGCTTTACAGACCCAGATCATCTTGATTATGTCTGCAAGCTTGCTAAAGCTATTTATAGGCTGCACCATGCTCCAAGAAAGTGATATTTATAGAACACCCTTTATTAACATATAAGGGAATGACTTGATGCTGGTTCAAGTTTATGTGGATGACATTATCTTTGGGACAACTATTCCAAATCTCTGCAAAGAGTTTGAGAAGCTGATAAAGAATAGATTTGAAATAAGTGCCTTGAGGAAACTCAATTTCTTTCTTGGAATTCATGTAAAGTAGGTTGACAATGGCATCTTCATAAATTAGTGAAAGTATGTACAAGACATACTCAGCAGATTCAACTTGACTGAATGTAGGGTTGCAAAGACACCCATAGCCAGAAACCACTCTCTAAGACCTGATCTTGAGAGGGAATATGTAGATGAACATCTTTATAGGGCTATTATTAAGTCCCTTATGCATTTGTGCAAGATATCAAGACACCACGCGTAGTTACTGTCAAGAGGATTCTTAGATGTCTCAAAGGTGCTCCAAAATTATGACTTTGGTATCCAAAGAATTCTGAATTCAATCTGTATGCTTATACACATGGTGACTATGGTGGCTGTAATATTACTGCAAAGTGTACATCTGGGGGATGTTAATTTCTTGGTCGATGGATAGTCTCTTGGTAATGCAAGAACCAATCCTGTGTGTTTGCATCAACTGCTGAAGCTGAATACATTGCTGCTGCAAGCTGCTATGCTCAAGTGCTTTGGCTTCAGAATCAGATGCTCGGTTATGGATTCAACATCAAAGAGACTCACATCCATATAGACAACAACAGTGTTATCTATATTATAAATAATCTTGTGTAGCACTTAAGGACAAAACACATCACCATGAGTTATCATTTGATTAGTGATATTTTTGAAAAAGGGTTGATAAACAAGTCAAAGTTAACAAAAATGAACAATATACTGATCTGTCATAAAAGCCTTTGATGTGAAAAGACTTAAGTTTCTTGTATCAACTATTAGGATGACTAACTTTGAGTGGATTTTCTTAAACTAAACTCAAGATTATTTTTAAATATGTGTGTTCTAAGTTGTCTAATCATCACCTACGTAAGCCTAGTTTGCACTGGAAGAAAAAACTTTTAAATGATATTCCTTAGAATTCTAAAAATGTAATATATATTTTCTCTTGAAATACAATAGTTGTCTTCTGAAGAACATTATGTCTTTAAATCTGATAATTACTTATAAGACATTTACCTTTAGAAGAAATTATGATATATCTTCTGAAGCTTAAATATGCTTCTAAATACTTATATGTTTTTGAAGGACAACTTTCTTTCAAAAGAAATTAAGCCTTGGAAGCTTTATTCTCTTATGAATAAAACTTCTTAGTTTTAATCTATTTCAAAACCAAATATATCTCTAAAGTAAAAAAATACACTAAGTATTTTTCTTTTGAACCAAAATTTTCATCAAGCTACGAAATATCTTCCGAAGCCAATTATAAAACTTCTGAATACAAATTACCTTCAGAATATTTTTAACTTCAAAGAAAACTACCTTTTTGGGTGCTTTTTCAGAGGTGGGACCGACATTCGGATTTCAAAGTTTATCCTTTTGCATTAACTTTTTTTCAAATCCAATTCATATAAATATACCTTTAAAGGTTCCCCCTCTTTCACTTTCTTCTTCAACTGCAAATTCCCTACCCTAAATTCACCCATAAACCGCCTTTCTTCATACCTTTCTTCATCACAAAGCTACAGATAAATGGCAACCCTAATCCACAAAACCAACCTGACAGGCAACACAATCGGTTGCCCTGTTAGAATCTGAGAAAGATCATGGTTTCTTAGATGTTTACCAGTTCTTAGCTCCATCACCATAGACCCTCCATTGTGTGAAGACAAGCTGTTAGAGTTATGGAGGACCTACCAAGTGGTCTTCAAGGATTGGGAGAAGGCTCTATCTGTCATAGTGTAGGACAGGACAATTTTCATCACTCCAGCCACCATAAACACTCATTTGAGGCTGGATGATGAAGAAGGAGAATTTTCCTTCCCAAAATCTGTTGTGAACCAATATTTCAGGTAGATGGGCTATGAAGGGGATTACTCCATAAGAACCTTTAGGAAAGGGAAGGTCTCCTCCTAGTTGAAGTACCTCCTCCATGTTGTCATTCATTGTCTATCTAACAAGCATGATTGTTGGGACCAAATTCAAGAGGACCTTTCCTACATAGTCCATCAAATGGTTCAAGGGGTCAAGTTAAGGTATTCTTAATTTGTATATACAAATCTGCTTGCAAGCTTAGACTCCTTAGAGTATTACATGTTCCTGAGATATGTTTAACACGTTCTTAATTATGAATTAAGCTCATAGTTAAGGGGAAACAAAACCCAACATCTTTAAAACAACAAGAAAGCCTACTGTGGGCTTCTCAGTGGTAGAAACAATGTTGTCCCAAAAATGTTAGAGCTCATTGCTCAAGGTGATAACTTGGTAACACAAGCCAACGTTGAACCCACACCTTCTACATCTTCACCACCCACATAACCACAAATCACCCTCACTTACTCAAGAAGATCTAAATGAATCCCTTCATAAACTACTCAGGTTATGCAGGGCCCCATATACTCACCGATATAGGAAGATGTTGGTCCAACTCATCGTTTGAACGTGCTTTTGATAAAGATTTAACACTGAAATCCACAAGATATCACTAAGTCTAATAGCTTGTGGACAAAGTAATGATGGAATATGAATACAAATCAAATATGACCCATTTGTTAGAGAATTTATGTATATTAAGAAGAATATGCTCAAATGTATGAAAAATAAGCTCCTAGCAATATACAAATAAACAATGAACTCAAATTTGTAATATCAATAAAGTTCCAAGAGTTACACAATGAACAAAAAAGAAACATATATATACAGGATCTAGTTTTGCACACAGTTTTGCATGCTGCGAAACTGTATGCACTACAACATGAGAAACTACCGGGCAAAACTATAGTTATGCATGCAGTTTCGCATGCCACCGAATACAAAACAGGACAAATTAAACTAGATCCTGCTACATTAATATATAAGCTATAATAAACTATTACTAAACAAAAACAAATGATAGAGTACACACCTGTCGGGTCTTGAGGATCTGGAGGCAGAAGTTAGATATTTGGCTAGACTGAAGGAGCAAGCAAATGCTATAAAAATAATATACATATATATTTATATATATAAGTTTTTTCCATTAAACTCAAATAAGATATAAATATGTACAGGTCATCGCCAAAGTTTGCTCTTAGAAAGATATTAGACCCAACATGTTGATCAATTCATAAAACTGAAGTTTATCAAAAGTTTTTATAAAAAGATCGACCTTTTGACTTTTGGTTTCAATAGGAATAATATCTATAAACAACTTTTTCTTGTGCATATTAGATTGCATGAATTCATGTTTCAATGTGCTTGGTGCGTGTATGATGAATTAGATTTTTGGTAATTCCAACAGCCACTTCATTATTGTAGAATAGTGGTGTGTGAAGAAATTAATCTCGTAATCCACCATTTGATGTTGAATCCACAACACTTGATAGTAACAACTTGAAGCAGCAATATACTCAGCCACCAATGGATAGTGAAACTGTTGTCTTCTTTTTTCTTTGCCATGAACAAGGTAATCCCCAAGATATTGACAGCCACCAGTAACTGACATTCTATCAAGATTACAACGTCCATAATTGCTATCAAAGTACCTATAAGATCAAAGTTTCCTCCCTTTAGGTACCAAAGACCCAAACGGGAAGAGCCCTTCAAGTAGCGGAAGATATGTTTAATAGCTTTCTCATGAGATTCCTTTGGATTGGCTTGATATCAAGCACAGTAACACATAGAAAATGTAATGTCTGGACTAATCACGGTAAGATACATTAGGTTCCGATCATAGAATGATAACAGTGGGCATCAACTGGCTTTCCATTGTCATCAGGGGTTAGACAGGTTTGTGAAGAAAATGGAGTAAGCTCGGGAGAAGCATCATTCATTTTGTACTTCGATAGGATTTACATAATGTGTTTCTCTTGATGAATGAGAATTCCGTCTGGCTTATGATCGACCTATAATCCTAAGAAGAAGCACATCCCCCCATCATGCTCATGTCAAAGTGCTCTTTCTTCACTTCATCAAACTCTCTACACAACTTCTCATATATTGATCCGAAGATGATGCCATTGACATATACTTGAACAATGGGAACATCTCCATTAATCTGCTTCTTAAACAAAGTCATGTCTATAGTTTCATGTGTGAAGTCTTTTTCAGGGAGATACGGTGTTAGGGTTTCATACTAGATTTTAGGAGCTTGATATAATCATACAAGGATTTATCCAATTTGTAAACTTTCTCAAGAAAATCTGGATGTTCAAAACCCAATGGTTGACAACCATAGATCTCTTCATCAATAGCTACATACAGTAATGCACACTTCACGTCCATCTGGAATACTTTGAAGTTTTTGTGAGCAGCACGAGCTAAGAAATACGTATGGCTTTAATCCGGGGCATGAGGGAAAACACCTCAGTCTAGTTGATCCCCTCCTCTTGAGCGAGTCCTTGAATAACCAGCCTTGATTTTTTTCTAATCAGAACCCCACAATCATCTGGTTTGTTCTGGAATACCCACTTTGTACCAATTGGATACTTATTTGGAGGAAGATCAATTAGTTGTCATAGCTTCAATTTTCTAAACTCTTGAAGTTCTAATTACATTGACTCAACCCAGCTAGGATCTTAAAGTGCCATGGTTACATTTTTAGGATCAACTTGAGATAGAAAACAAGCAAAGAGACATTCATTGATTAGCCTAGATTGGCTTCAAGTCCTGATGCCGTCTGAAATTGATCCAATTACATAATCATGTTTAAGGTTTTGGAGTTAGTGTTTAGGGTTGAGGAATTGGATAAAGTGGGATGTGGTGATGATGCTTGTAGGTGGATGACGGTAAACTGGATGGTTGATTGGAAATAGGACTTTATGGCATTTTTGATGGTATTGAAGGGATTTGGTTTTCAGGTTCATGTTGAGGTTAAGGTTGAGGTGGGAGATCTGGTTGTAGTTGAGGTTATGGTTGAGGTTATGGTTCTGGTTATGGTTGAGGTTGTGGTTGGGTGGGAATGTAGGGTTGATTACTTGATGAAGGAATGTCATAATTAGGGAAGGATGGTAACTGAAATAATTGAAAATGGTGTTTGAATCACAGAACCAATCTGGATCAGAACAAACATTAGAAACATTGGACTCTTGCCAATCAACATAGAATGATTTTTGCATTATTCTTGTCCGTTTTTTGTATACTCTATAAGCCTTTTGAGTTGAAGAATATCTGAAAAAGTAACATTCATCTGACACTGCTCCGAACTTAGAATTTTTAGCTTGAGTATTCACAACGCGCATGAGCAACCAAAAGGACTAAAGAAGTCAATCAACGGTTTTCGTTTGTGAACCAGTACATATGAAGTCTTCATCTTATCTTTCATAATTAGAACTCTGTTTAGAACATACGAAGCATAGTTGATTGCCTCTGCCCATAAACTAATAGGAAGTTTAGATTCTATGAGCATAGTCCATGTTGCTTCAATAAGAATGTGATTCTTTCTTTCAGCCACACCATTTTGCAAGGGTGTTTGTGTAGCTGAATTGTATGAGAATCCTTTTGCTTGCACAAAATGAATCAAAGATCTGAGTTCTAATCTTTGTTTTGCTGTATCGTCTGATTGCCAAAACTTTCTTGTTGCTGATATTCTCAATGGTCAACATCAGCTTTGCAACACCTCTATTGTCTCCTCTTTATGTGACATCAACCTAACCCAAGAATATCTAGAATAATCATATCATACACCAAGAGAATAAGATTTCTTAGATATGCTTTTCACATTTATTTGGCCGAACAAATCATAATGTAATAACTCAAGAAGATTATAAATGGAATTTTCTTGTTTAAGCTTGTGTGATTTCTTGTGTTGTTTTCCTTTAGCACAAGACATGCACTTTTTGATTATAGAAAAACATTTTTGAGGTAAACCTCAGACAAGATTCTTTTAACCAATTTGTTAATATTCTTAAAATTCACTTGGCCTATCGTCCATGCCAAAAAAATGACTTAGAAGGGGAAGCTTTTAAGAAGACACAAGTCATGGTGGAGGTTGATTCTTTGGAATTCATATCAAGCAGATATGTGTCATTTTTCCTGGGAGCTCGCATGATCACCAAATCATTTGGAACTAAAATTTGTCTTAAGAAACAAATTTGTTAGATTTAAAAAGCACAAGAATATTCTTATCATAAATTTATGAGACGCTCAGAAGATTGAATGCTAATTCAAGCATTAAATTTACCTTCTCCAAGGTTAAAGAACCACTGGATAGCTCACCTTGAGCTATCATTTTACCTATTTTCTTATCACCCACAAAAGCAATGTATCCTCTGTTTATTATCTGATAATTGGTAAGAAGGTCCTTTAATTCGTTCATATACCTGGAGCATCCACTATCAACGTGCCAAGTGCTATTGTGTAACACCCGGTTATTTTTAAAGATATGAAGAAAGAATAAAAGTAAAGGAAAAGAAAGAAAATATAAGTTAACCCAAGTAGAGGGGTTAAAAGTGTCAAAAAGACAAAATATCAAAAAGTTGGTACAAAAGTGGGCATGGCCGCCCACTCTTGCCTGCACACTTCTTCTATTTTGATCTAGAGAGAGAGCAGAAAACTCTCGGAAGATTATAGAAGAAGCAGAAGAATTTGAAGTTTTTGGTAAGAATTCTTGGTTTTGTGATGTTATAAATAGTTCTAGTCTCGGTCATATGCTTAAAAGTGTTATTATATGTTTGGGTGTGTATGTGTGTGGGTTTTAGGTGTTAAGCACGACTGAGAAAGCTCAAGAGAAGGGTTCAAACCCATAAACAGCTAAGGTGAGTTCTAGAATTCCCCTTTTTAACGTGTTTTTAACAATTTTGGGGCTGGAAAATGCATGTGTTTATGTTTTTATAGAAATAAATTTCTACCCGTATGTGTGTGTGAAGGTGTATGTGGGTGGGTGTATGTTTTGGGTGTAAACAATGTTATGGTTATGACTAAGTATGTATTTTGTTGCTTAGAATGTAAGAACTAAGCTTAGAACATGTTAGATTTGAATTTGGGACTAAAACTAAGCTGATTAGTAAAAGTTAGTTGCCCAAACATCTGAACAGTAACTCATGCGTCCAACGGTTTAATTTTCTAAATGTTCCCAACTGCCCAAAGGTCCAAACGTCTGAACAATACCCAACCGCCTAAGTGCCCCTGCGTCTAAGTTAGGCCCATGCGGCTGAATAGTGCCCAACCGTCTAGATTATTGACTAGATTGACTAAGTGTAGGACCAAACGCCTAAATAGTGCCCATTCGCCTAAATAGGCCCATGCGTCTAAGTGAAAGATTACTAAGTATAAAACCCGGACGTCTGCATAGTGACGAAACATCTGAACAGGGTAGAAACGCCCAAATAGTGCCCATGCGCCTAGACACTTAGAATATTCTGAAATTTAAGGAAAAACAGAAAGTCTAGGGTTTTGACCAGACATGGGCAATAACTACCCATTATAAGCATGACTACGGAATGTTTTAGGGTTATGGAATGTAGGAATGATGTATGGTATGTATAACATGTTATCTTTTAATGATGTGTAGGATCGGTGTTGGTCACTCAACAAGTGGTTTTTCTCTCAAACTCGCCTAGAACAACACTCAGAAAGAGTCTTAAGAAGAGTTGATCACAATATAACAAGTATCAAGTGAGAATAAACACAGTAGGTAAATTTTCAAGGTACTTTTATATATTGATTCTCAACTCAAAGGATTACAAGACTCTTACAAGACACACTATCTCTATTTATTAAGCTACAATGAGAGCTATATATAATACTACCTACAGCCGGATATACTTTGATCCCAGTTGGAAACCTATGACCAAAAAGCCTATACTACAAGACTATAGGTTAAGGTATCTCAAATATATTATCTGAGATTTGGTAGTCAGGACATGTCCCTGACTTACCTTTTGTCACCAACTAAGGTTGGTAACATGTACTATCATAAAAAGGTAAACAGTAGAATAAAGTATGGTCAACAACATGGCTCTTTGGGAAGAAGCCATGCTGTATCAGAGGTCAGCAGCGGATTGTCAGAGACCATACTTATGTCTACTGGTTATAGTAATGTCTTCCGAAGGTTAAATTGCTTCAGAAAAATAACTTCTTCCGAAGCCACTTATACTTCGGAAGACTGCTTCTTCCAAGGCTTGGAGTCTTCTTTGTCTTCGGAAGTAGAGTTTGTCTTCAGACTTTGTCTTCAGCTCTTGTCTTCGGACTTTGTCTTCGGAAGATGTCTTCAGACTTTATCTTCGGAAGATGTCTTCAGACTTTGTCTTTGGAAGATGTCTTCAGCTGATGTCTTCAGCTGTTATCTTCAGACTTTGTCTTCAGAAGATGTCTTCAGCTGATGTCTTCAGCTGATGTCTTCAGCTGTTATCTTCGGAAGAACTCTTCAGACTTCGGAAGTTCTCATACTTGGCTTCGGAAGCCTTTGAATGTAGCACCAAAATTGACTATGTGAAGTAGTTTTGGTTGCACCAACCTTATAGTGACCCAACAAACTCCCCCTAGGCTGATGCTACCAAAACTTTACTTCTCTCTTCTTCTCAAAACTTTTAGCACCAAGGAAAGTAGATATCTGTCTGTTTCCTTGTTTTTCCCTAATGTGGTGCTGAGAAGTTTGTACAAATCCTTGGTAGATAGTACATCCAGTCTGTTACCTTGGATTATATGTACCCTTTCTTGTGGCCCTCTAAATAGAGTTAGTTGATGGGAACTATAGTCATATTCCCATCTAACTATAGGTTCCAATTCCGGACCCTCCACCATCTGTAGAAAGGTTGCGCCCTTGGTGGTAGGTCTTTCCTTTTCTTCCTGTCTTCTCAACTTCAACTCTTCATTGATCTTTGCCTTTGCAGTTAGCTCAGCCAAGTGAATACTGCTGAGATGATTTCCATGACGGCAGTAGTCTCAGAGTTGGAGGGATTGGAGAATGGCTTCTCTGCCAGCTCAGCAATGTCAAATCTGCTGAGATGCAATAGAGAAGTGGCACTGAGCCGGTTGATTTCACCATTCTTTCTTTCCACAACAAAGTTGTGAGAAGTCTCATCGAACCACCACTGGATTATACCTTTCCTAGGCACAGGAGACTGACTAGGAATCCTGCCCTCCTTCCTTGTATCCAGTAGAGTCACCAGTTTTCTTCTAAGTCTCTTCTCTTCAGCATTTAGAGAATCAGAGTTGAGACCAAGAAGTATTGCGGCCTGGCCCAAAGTTCCTCTAGGTAAATCAAGAAATTGATCTAGTGTGAGGGAACTTGAATAGTCATCAACATAGGTGATGTTGATGAGATCTTCCTCATAAGAGATATTGATCAGAGTGGTGCAGTTGTTGAGCTTTGTCTTGATATTCTTAAATTCCTCAAGAGAGAGATGTTGAGAAGGCTGAGGGGATGGTCTGGGTATCAGTTGGGTAGGTTTGGATTCAGTGGTTCTGCGTTGTGTTTTGGGTTTAAGGATGGGAAGTTTAGGTGGTTGTGGTGATGAAGTAGGTATGGGTAGAGTTGTAGGTTCAGGGGTTAAGGTTTCATTTAAGGGCTCGGTTTTGATGGGAAATGGGATTGGTTCTTCTGGTGTAGGTTGTGGTTGAGTGGTTGGTTGTGGTTGAGTGGTTGGGGTGAAGATCATTCCCTGTCCCCTTGTATACATCTCCTTCCTCTTTCCCATACGGATGTCAGCCTTTATTTCGCTGACTATCCGTTGGAGTGTCCTTTCGGACATGGGTCCCACCTGCCTACCAGAGAATCCGTGAGCCCGGAGATAGTCTTTCATCCAGGCTTTGTCTCTGGACCTCTTGGCTGCAGTGACCCTCTCTACTTCTTCCCTCTGCTCCTTCTTCTTCATCTTCTCCCTTGCAGCATTCTTTCTTTCTTTCTCCATTTGATCCTGCTCTTTGTTGTGGATCAAAAGGATCATGTCATCATCATGAGGAGAGAGTTCTGGAAGATTGAAGCCTCTAGAGAGTAGGAATTTAATCCTAGCTTCTCTTAGCTGCAAGGAGGCTTTCCTTTGTTCCTCCTCTTCCCTCTCTAAGGCCAACCTGGCTTCTTTTTGTTGTTTTAGCCCGGTTGTCCTTTCGAAGTCACCAACTCCTCTAGTGGTAGCAGGAGTATTTCCTCATTGCCCGCTCCTAAGTTGATGAGCTGATCAATGAGTGCTGCCCTTCTCTAGTTGTTGATTTCCTCCTGATTGGCTGCAGCTGCCTTTGAACTGGCAGCTAGCAGCTTCTCAGCAGACAATCTACCTTTCTTCTTTAACTTCTCAATCCTTTCCACTTCCTGAAGCTCTTCCGCAGTCATTTTTCTCTTTCCTTTGTCTTTTCCAGAACTTGACTGTGGTGGTTCTTGGATAGAGGGTTTGGATTGTGAGAGAGGGTCAGCTGGTGTTTGGGGTGGAGGTAGATCAGAAATGTGCTCCCTGCTCAACTCAGATGCTATTTCAGCAATGACATCTGTGATGATCAGTTCCTCAGACATTTTGAACAATCCTTCTGCAGCTTCCATCTCAGCTTCGGAAGACTTATCTTGTTCTTCTTCAGCTTCAACTTTAGCTTCGGAAGTTTCAGCCTGAGTTTCGGATGTTTCAGCCTGAGCTTCGGAAGAAGATGTTGATGCAAGTTCTGTCCCAGCTGTTTCAGTTGCTGGGCCATCAGTCCCCATTTCCCCTTCGAAGTTAATCTTAGGTTCCATGTGGACCTTAGGTTGACTAACTTCTTCCACAGTGGTAGAAGGTGCAGTCAGCCTTTGAAGCTCTTCAGCTCCAAAGTAGATCAGTGTGGTGTCCGGGCTAGGCTGATGTGAAAAGGATCTCAATATATACATTGTGAAAAGTCTGTAGAGATCATGAAGCATTTGTGAGTCAATCTTGAGAATCGATTGGGATGACTCAGGCAAGGTAATGATTTGGGAAGTAGAGGACTGGATCGGTGGTTCCTCAGGTGTTTGTCTCTGATCTTTCTCCCCCTTTTTGGTAGCATCATCTTGAGAGCTAGATCAGCTAGTTTAGCCTTGAGATTGTCAATCTCAAGTTGCTGAGTGGCTGTCCTGTTCTCTAAGATCCTAACCTGAGATTCAAGGTTTGAGACCTTAGAGATGAGGTACTGAAGAGTGAGTTGCATACTTCCCTCATCTTCATGTGAAGAATCATGGGGAGATGAGATAACATACCTAGTATGTTCAGTCTCACCACCAGATGTGGCTTCTTGGCACCCTGGATACCTTTGCTCAAAGTCATCTCTTTCAGAGATATCAATGGGCAAAGTTGTCGTAGACTCAGTCTGATTGATGTTACCACTGTCCTGAGAGCTCAATGAGAGACTCTGAGTAGTGATAGCTGAGCCTACATGAGTCCCCTCCACATCAGTGGGACTCACCTCAGTTGTTGGCTTCTGATGGGGGCTAGAGATAAGGGATCTCTCTTGGCGCTGTTGATCTTTGAGAGGGTGTTGAAGATCAACTTCATGGCCATGGAGAGATGTTATCTCTTCATCAGTTTGGAGTACTAGGTTAGTGAAGGATAGAGAGGTTAAACCTACTGACCCGGGACCTAGATCAATGTCTACTGGCATTGAGCCTCTTGTGGGGCTGTCCCTTGTTGGCTGCACAGGGGAGTGTAAATACTCACCCTGTGGGCTAAAGGCTTGGGTGTCGGGCTCTTGGGTTTAAGACTGAGGATGCTCAAAACCCAAATTAAGGTAAATGGTTAAGGATGGTATGACCTCGGACTGAGTGGGAGCCCATGTTTCCACTCTAGTCCTTTTGGATTGAACTGGAGGAGCTTGCTCAATCAGAGTAGATTGAACAAGGGTTCGTTTGGGGCGTCTCTGATATGTGAATTTGATGGGTGGAGAAGGTATTGGGACATTTGTGGTGAGGGTTGCTGGTGTGGGTTCATCACCTGTGGGGTCAACAGGGATGTCACCAGGAGCTATGCGCTCAATCATATCTGGAGGTAAAGGAGTATACCTGCCAGTGAAGTTGATGGACACCTTCTTCAAAGTCTTGAAGATGGCAGGCCGCACTTGAGGAATAGTTAGAGCAGCTGCACAGACAAGCTTGCTCTGTTCCAACTCACAGTTGATGATGTGTTGAATGTATCGGGGATACATGAAAAATGTTTCCCTTCTAAGATTCCCAAGTAGATTGGTAAACACAAACCTTGAGTAATTGAAGCACAGGCCTCTCACCAACCCGTGAACTAGGAATCCTAGTTCGTATGGGATTTGATCCCATCCCCCAGACTTGTTGGATAGGCAGTGAAGAACGATGTGCAGGAGAAACTTCCAATGATATGCGAAGTTGAATTTGTAGACGGTTTACCTGCTCACGTCTCCACCATATCCCATGAGGATGTATGTGTCATCCAACTCTTCTTTGGGAAACTCAGTAGGAGCTTTATAATCATGAAGATCTAGATGCTCCCTGATGAGTTGTTCACTTATGATCAACTCCTGTCCATAAATGCTGGTTCTTAGGACGCGAACCCCATTTAGGATTCTGCTTGACCGTTTCTCCAAAATTCAGTCATGTGGTTGGAGTAAACGGTGGGGTTAACAGTAAGCGCCATGTAGTAGGTTGATTCAGAAAGAATGGTGATGATTTTAGTGATGTCAGCATCTCTTGACGAATCAAGTAATGCGACTTGGTTGTGCTGAGGGTTTAGCGCCATTGTGAGAGAGAGTAAGTTTGAATTTGGGTGAGTTTCAGGATTAGCAGTGAAGGAAATGTTTAGGGCAGTAAATCGGTAGAAGAAGATGAAATTGAACAGTCTGGATTATTTAAATGGTAAGAATTTAGGTAATGGTGGTAGGGCGGCAGTTGGCGGTTATGAAATGACAGTGGCGGTAAGGGATAATTTTAAATAATCAGACATTATCAACAAAATCTTTACATTTTACAGAGTGGGGCTCAAAAAGATATCCGTTACACAGTAAGAACTCTCTTTCCTAGTATAAAACGTTTCCGAAGGTAGTTTGTCTTCCGAAGGCAATTCTTTCTTCCGAAGCAAAACATTGCTTCCGAAGGTAAGAGCTGCTTTCCGAATGAAAGTTTTTTTTATAAGCTTTGGAAGTAGATCTGATGTGAAATGATCGCTTCTTCCGAGAGTAAAAACTCTTCCGAGAAGAAATTTTCCATTGAGGAATTTGACTTCGGAAGATATTTAGAAATATCTTCCGAGAGTTAATTCCTCTTCGGAAGAAATTTACACTTAGAATATTTCAAAGAGATCTTTTATAACAGGGCTTAAATTGTATGGACACAAGACATTACACATTAAAAAGCTTTCAAAAGAGGTGGTTAAGCAATGTTTATCATCCCAATAGCTGATATGAGATACTTAAATCTTTGTTCATCAAAAGCTTTTGTGAACAAATCAGCATATTGTTCATTTGAGTCAACTTTGATTAACTTTATCAGATTTTTCTCATGAATATCTCTAATGAAATGATACCTGATATCAATGTGCTTTGTCTTGGAGTGCTTCACTGGATTTCCTATGATGGAGATAGCACTGTTGTTGTCAATATGGATAGGAGTACTCATGAAGTTGAATCCATAGTCTAACATCTGGTTTTGAATCCACACTGAGCACAGCAGCTAGCAGCAGCGATGTATTCACCTTCAGCAGTTGATGTAGATACAAAGGATTGTTTCTTGCATTGTCATGAAATGATCCTTCCACCAAGAAATTGACATCCTCCTGATGTGGATTTCTTGTCAATGTTGCAGCCACCATAGTCACTGTCAGAGTATCCACAGAGATTGAAATCACTATTTCTTGGATACCAGAGACCTAGTTTAGGTGCTCCTTTGAGGTATCTGAGGATTCTCTTTGTAGCAGCTAGATGAGACACCTTTGGAGCAGCCTGATATCTTGCACAAATGCAAGTGGCAAACATGATATCAGGTCTACTAGCAGTGAGATACATCAGAGAACCAATAATTGCTCTATACTGATGTTGATCAGTATCCTCCCCCTTAAGGTCAGGGCAAAGATTATGGTTTCTGGGTATGGGTGTCTTGGCTGGCTTACAGTCCTTCATCTCAAATCTCTCTAAGATGTCATTGACATACTTGGATTGATTGATGAAGAATCCTTCCTTTAATTGCTTCACCTGAATTCCTAGGAAAAAGTCCATTTTTCCCATGGAACTCATCTCAAATTTCTGCTTCATAGTGCTCTCAAAGTCCTTACATATTTGGTCATTTGAAGAACCAAATATGATGTCATCAACATAGACTTGAATGAACAAAATGTCTTCTCCAGTCTTCCTGATGAAGAGAGTCTTATCAATGGTACCTCTGGTGTAGCCATTCTTCAGGAGAAACTGAGACAAGGTCTCATACCACAGCCTAGGTGCTTAGTGTAGCCCGTATAGAGCTTTGTCCAATTTACACACATAGTTGGGGTGCTGTGGGTCTTCAAATCCTGGAGGTTGACATACATAGATTTCCCTATCTATATCCCCATATAGAAAAAGCACACTTGACATCAAGTTGGTAGACAGTGAAATTCTTGGATGCAGCATAAGCAAGGAAGATCCTAACTGCCTCAAGTCTTGCAACAGGTGCAAAGACATCAGTATAATCAATTCCTTCCTCTTGGGTGTATCCTTGAACTACTAATCATTCCTTGTTCTTGATAATCAAGCCTCTATCATCTTTCTTGTTTCTGAATACCCATTTAGTGCCTATGGGTACTTAACCAGAAGGTAGTGGGCATAGATTCTAGACCTTTTGTCTTATGAATTGAAGCAGCTCCTCCAGTATCGATTCAACCTAACTACTATCTTTCAAGGCATCTTCCACCTTCTTGGGTTCCATCTGAGATAAGAAGCATGAGTACAAGCAGACATTCCCATGATGAGTTTGCCCTCTTGTTCTCAAACGTTTAGAGACCTTCCCTATGATGTTTTCAGTTGGATGAGTGTTGTGAATCCTAAGATGAGGAATCACTTCCAGTTGCAGAGATAGGTCCAGGTTGGACATATTCTGATCAGGAACTGGATCACTCTGTCCAGCTGTTGTTTCAAAGTCCTTTAATGTGGACGAATTGAATGACTGAGAGACATCATCAATGGTTGGTCGTGAAGTAGTATTAACAGTTGCCTGTTCCTTCAGAATACTACTTCCTTCAACCTGGTGTTGTAATGGATCACCTGATGAGTTTTGAGGTTCATCAAGTGATTCACTTGTTGAAGCTTCACTATTCCTTGAGACAGTTACACTGTCTGATCTGTGAAAGGCTAAAGCTTGTTGTCTTTCAGCTCTTGGAGAATTGGGAAGAGGTCTGGGTAGCTCAAATAGTTGAGTAGCATCAGCATCAGCATCATTTTGGGCACCTGTTCTAGCTGAAACATTCTCACAAGATGGTTTAGAATAGTTTGGAAACAATTCTAAGTCAAAGATATAATCAGGTCCATTCCCCCTAACACAAGGAGTGTGCTCATTAACAACTATATTGGATGACTCCTCAAATTGTTGATTCTTAATGTTGTATACTTTATAAGCTTTGGAGCTAGAAGAGTATCCAATAAAGATAGCATCATCTGACTTCTCAGCAAACTTTGCTAAGTTGTCTTTTGTGTTAAGTATGGTACACCTGCAGCCAAAGGACCTTAGAAAGCCAATGAACGGTGGCCTCTTGTTCCATAACTCATAAGGGGTTTTTCCATGGGGCTTAACTACAAGAACCCTATTCTGCACATAGCATGCAGTGCTAACTGCCTCTGCCCAGAATGTTAGAGGTAGTTTTGAATCAGCTAACATAGTTCGAGCAGCCTCAATAAGTGTCCTATTCCTCCTCTCAGCAACACCATTTTGTTGAGGAGTTCTGGGAGCACTATATTGTCTAGCAATCCCTTTTGAGTCACAGAATGAGTCAAGAACAAAGTTCTTAAACTCAGTCCCTTGATCACTTCTAATGCTCTTAACCTTGTGATCAATTTGATTTTCTATTTTAAGAATAAAAGATTTTAACGTTTCAGCAGTTTCATCTTTACTTCTTAAAAGAATCCCCATGTAAATCTTGTAAAATCATCAACAATCACAAGGCAGTATGATTTCCTTCCAATGCTCATTATACTTGTGGGACCAAAGAGATCCATGTGCAGTAAGTGTAATGGAGTAGTGATGGAGTTGACACATTTGGATTTATGAGATGACCTGTGTTGTTTCCCTTTCAGGCATGCAACACAGTTATCTTTGCAGAAAAATTCCTTTTTAGGAAACCATGTACCAAGTTATTTTTAGCCAATTTATTCATTGTCTTAAAATTTACATGACACATGCGTTTATGCCATAGTGTTGACTCATCACTATCAGCTTTGGAAAGAAAGCATGATACTTCACCCATAGGAGAAGCATTGTGCATATCTAGCTTGTACATATCCCCTTTCCTGGGAGATCTAAGAAGCACCAATTCCGGAGGAATTGTCATCCCTTGTTTGAGGATAATGCACTCATGTTCTGTGAAAAGCATTTTACGCTTTTGGTCACAGAATTGAGAAACACTTAACAGATTGTGTTCAAGCTGTTTGACAAAGTGAACTTTGTCAATGTTTATTCTACCATTGGATATACTTTCTTTGCCTGAAATATATCCTCCGGCCTCACCTCCAAATTGGACAGGCCCTCCATCATAGTTCTGTAATTGTTGAAGGAGAGATCTGTTCCCTGTCATGTGCCTGGAGCATCCACTATCTACAATCCAGACATTGTTGTTCTTGTCAAATGGATGTCCCTGCACATAAGATGAGATGGTTAGTTTTGTTTGGAAGCCCAAGCCTTGCTGGTCTTGGGCTCTTCCAAAGATATTGACATAACTGAACCAAAAGATATGCATTGGGGCTTAATAGAGGTCGTTGAAAGAAGAGGTTTGGGCTGCAGCATCTTCCTTGATCTTCCAATCCATCCCTTGGTTGATCTTTGAGGATGAGCTTGTTGAAGCTTTTGCAGCATGGTCTTCTTCCGAAGCTTCTTTCTTTTCGGAAGAAGCCTTCACCACCTTTTCTTCTGAAGAAGTCTTCTTCTGGGATGGTTTCAAAGGAGCTTTCTTGTTCTTTCGAACCTTAGAAGCTTTGGCTTCCGAAGCCATTTTCCATTCTGAAGAAATACTTTCTTCCGAAAGCAACTTGGCTTCTAAGACCAACTTTCCCTTTTTCATCACTTGGACCATTTGAAATGCTCCAAATGTGAAACCTTCCCTGACTCCTTCTTTTCTAACATTATTTGCATAATGTGTGCTTGCTGGATTGTAATAACAATCTTTAGCCATGTGCCTGTGCAGACCACACATTATGCATGCAATGTTAGTCTTCTAGGAATTTGAAGATTGTGTTTCTTGGATTTCTTTTCTTCATCAGCAACTTTCCCTTTCAACTTCTGATCCTTTAGTAGGATAGGGGTGCTGGTACTACACTCCTTTCCTGAATCAGAAGTACCTACCACTTGGAATCCAGCAGAGATGAAGACACCTTTTTGCTTTGGGTCAATCTTCAGCTTGGACTCGGCAACTTTCTTGGCAGTCTTTCTAGCAGCTTTAGCTCTGCTTCTTCTTGCCTTGGTGGTTAGGATTTGATCTTCACAGGTGGAGATGAGTGTATCTTCCTATTTCTCCCCTGTGGTGGCCACTATTTTTGCCTCATCCTTTATTTCCAATAGAGAAGGGTCAGCAGTTGGAACCTCTTGCTCCTCAGTACCACATCTAGGTAGTCTAATAGACTCATAAGAGTGTGGTGGAGCTATTTCATTGGTTCCCAACCCTCCTTTGTTTTGATAAAGCATTTTGGAATGAGAGGATGATGCAAGAATAGCTTGGAAGTTTTGCTCAGCAATAGCTTGCTTCCTGGCCTGAGCCTCAGCAGTGACAAGTCGGGCATGTGCTTCAGATAGTTTGGATATCAGATCTTTGATTTGAGTCTTGTAATTGGTTTGTTCATGTTTTAAAAGAGACACAGTTTTATCTAACTCCTCAACTTTCTTTTGATAGTCAGATTCAGCTCTTTTAAAGTCAGATTTTTAAGATATTTAGAGACTCAACATCAGATCTAATTTCCATATTGTAATCCTTATAAAGTTTAACCTTAGCAATACAGGCTGGAGTGCAAAGATGTTCATATACCTGAGCATCTTCTATTCCGGCCATGAGTGCTTGAGCGGGAGTCACATCCTGTACCATGAAGCTCCAGTCAACTTCTTGAGCTATTGCAGCTGTTTCAGTTTTCTTCTCTTCATGTTTTGAAGTTGAGGGATGTGTGGAGGCCTGTGGGGTTCCCGGGTTGTTCTTGGGAGCCTTGCATTCCCTAGCAAAGTGACCAAGTTGGTTGCAGTTGTAGCACTTTGCTTTGCTTTTGTCAAACCCAAACTTGCTATTGACAGGGTTTTGAGGGAATTTCCTTCCAGTTCTCTTGAAGAACTTCTTCGCTCTGTAGGTTAAGAGAGCCATCTGTTGGACAATGTCCACATACTCTACATCATCTGGACTGAAGCACTCAAGATCATCAAAGCAATATTGAAAATCACTAGAGTATCCACTTCCAGAGACAAAGGCACAACTATCCTGAAAGGAGTTGTGTTGAGCCTGTTGAGACCTTGGAGTCTCCGGTAGAGTAATGAAGGGTCCACTATGTGAGTTGTCAGGGTAGCATAACAACTGATGTTGTGATTCTGTGATTTCCCTTTCAACCACATGAAGGGCTGAACTCAGTTGGTTATTGGAGTTACCAGAGGAGTTCTCCATCTGGAATGCACTTAGTATACCATACAACTCTGTGAGAGAGAGTTTTAAGATCCGAAGATCTCTTGCTTACAACACAGTAGTGTGTCCGTAGTTTAGGAAGGTAAGACATGAACTTCCTGACTATGTCTCTGTTCTCAAGAGGCACTCCAATATCCACTAAAGTATACACTATCTCAACATACCTGAAATATTATTGAGTCAAGGTCTCACCAGCCTTGAAAGTGAAGTTTTCAAACTGCTGCTTTAAGAGATATTTCTTGTTCTCTTTAGTTTCCTTGGATCCTTCATACATAAGCTTCAGTGCATCCCGTAGATCTTTAGCTATCTTGCACTTCTTGAAGCCTCTGTAGATGGAGTTTGGAAGAGCAGTTTGAAGGGAAGTCATAGCCCTTTGATCAAGCTCTATTCTTTTCCTATCTTCTTCTGAGTAATCACCAACATCTTTTGGAATGATGCGATTACCAGTAGCCGAAGTAGTGCTTGGTATGAAAGGACCATTAACAATGGAGTCCCACATCCTTGAGTCTTGACACTTGATAAAGCCTTCCATTCTAGTGCACCATGTGTCAAAATCTTCAAGGGTGATCAGTGGGGACTTGGTCATGGTACCGGTTTCCATATCAGCCTTTGAGAGAGCGGCCATTTGAGTGAATGGGTTGTAGGGAGGAGTGAAAAACAAGTTGATTTGGATGGTTAGATCACGCAATCAAGAGCCAATGCTCTGATACCAATTGCTGGATCGGTGTTGGTCACTCAACAAGGGGTTTTTCTCTCAAACTCGCCTAGAACAACACTCAGAAAGAGTCTTAAGAAGAGTTGATCACAATATAACAAGTATCAAGTGAGAATAAACACAGGAGGTAAATTTTCAAGGTACTTTTGTATATTGATTCTCAACTCAAAGGATTACAAGACTCTTAGAAGGCACACTATCTCTATCTATTGAGTTACAATAAGAACTATATATAATACTTCCTACAGTCGGATATACTTTGATCCCAGCTAGAAACCTATGACCAAATAGTCTATACTACAAGACTATAGGTTAAGGTATCTCAGATATATTATCTGAGATTTGGTAGTCAGGACATGTCCCTGACTTACCTTTCGTCACCAACTAAGGTTGGTAACATGTACTATCATAAAAAGGTAAACAGTAGAATAAAGTTTAGTCAACAACATGGCTCTTTGGGAAGAAGCCATGCTGTATCAGAGGTCTGCAGCGGATTGTCAGAGACCATACTTATGTCTACTGGTTATAGCAATGTCTTCCGAAGGTTAAATTGCTTCGGAAGAATAACTTCTTCCGAAGCCACTTATACTTCGGAAGACTGCTTCTTCCAAGGCTTGGAGTCTTCTTTGTCTTCGGAAGTAGAGTTTGTCTTCAGACTTTGTCTTCAGCTCTTGTCTTCAGACTTTGTCTTTGGAAGATGTCTTCAGACTTTGTCTTCAAAAGATGTCTTCAGACTTTGTCTTCGGAAGATGTCTTCAGACTTTGTCTTTGGAAGATGTCTTCAGCTGATGTTTTCAGCTGTTATCTTCAGGTCTTCAGAAGATGTCTTCAGATGTCTTCAGCTGTTATCTTCGGAAGAACTCTTCATACTTCAGAAGTTCTCATACATGGCTTCGGAAGCCTTTGAATGTAGCACCAAAATTGACTATGTGAAGTAGTTTTGCTTGCACCAGCCTTATAGTGACCCAACATGATGATTAACCGTATTTATATTATGATATAAAATACGTTATATATCATGTTATTACTTTACGTAGTATGACGAATGAATGAAAGAACATAAAGAATAACGTAACGAAATGAAAGATAACAATGATGAAAAGTAAAACGTAATGAACGAAAGAATGGCTTGCAAGCAAAATGAAAGGAGGTGCACGACCATGTTGTCGTTAGCTCAACTGTGATGTGGGTTAGCTACTCCAAAGGATGCACACAGGGTCAATCATTGAGATTAACAAGGCCCTTTGGTATGCCCTAGGTGACTGGATCAGCTTCATGCATAATGTTCGTGGTTTAATCACCACAGGTCCAGCATCAGCTTCGTGCATAATGTTCGGGGTAGGACCAATTGGTTTGAATGAACGGGAGAGATGACTTGCCCTAGGTGACTGGATCAGCTTCGTGCACAATGTTTGTGGTTTAATTACCACATGTCCAGCATCAGCTTCGTGCACAATGTTCGGGGTATTGTTAATCTATCCATATGAATGTAAAAGAACGACGTAACGTACTAAAGAAAGAAAGAAAGAAAGTAAATAAGTACGAAAGTAAAAGAATGATAATAAGTAGGTTACAAAAGAATAACAATTAAAGTAAGAGAATGATAACGAAAAGCTTGAAATGAAAATATGCTATGAATATGATGGTAAACAATGAATGATATTGAAAGTTAAAAGTATTATTCTCTACCTGTACGTATGATACATGATCGCGTATGAAAGTAAGGAAAGGTTTTAACGAAAGTAAAGTATTTTTTATAAAACTAGAACTCACTCAGCAACGCTGACTTTTATGTGTTTTTCAGTTGGCAGGTAAAAGTAGCTGAGAATGGCATGGGGCAGCTACTTGGCATTTTTAGGATGGTGTTCCATTCGTATAATAATGACGTTTTTGTGATGTAATGCAATTTATAATGTTTTTAATAGTTAGTGTATCGTATTACGTTACAAAAGATGTCATTAAAATATATGAAATGGTTTCAATTAATTTCCGCTTCATTGTTTTAAATAAATTGTACGTTTTATGTGCGATGAATGACCAACTGTGAGGTGCCTGGGCACGGGGCCTTACAAGTTGGTATCAGAGCCAAAGTTTAAGTGAAATGGGTAAATATTTTCAAAAGAAACCTAAACTTAAACTGAGAATGGGACAAAGGGAAGGGATGCCAGTCCAAGTAGCTACGTGCCATCAGGTATTTTCTTTAATGTTAACTGGTATTATGTGCGTATGTTATTTGATTTGTTTGCCCTTAGTAGATATGGATACTGATGTAGTCAGGATAGGAAATGCTTGGGGTGTGAAGAGTAAAGTAAGTGGCTAATCACAACTGGCCACTGTAGTTAGGGACTTACTATACTTGACATAAACTAAGCTATTACCTTGAATGACCGTGTTAGTGTTTAAATCTTATAGCGTGTTAGAGAATGGCTGGAGGTAGATCTTTAAGGCTTCACGAGGCGGAGCATGTGGTGGACGTGGTGTTGAACCACGAGCTACAAGAGGAAGGCCCAAAGTTGAGAAGGTAACCCATGAGGAGCCTGAAACCCCTCATCAAGAGGGTGGTGATGAGAGTGCTAACTTGAGAGCCTCGGTGAAGGAGGCTGTGGTAGAGGACGTTCATCAGGTCATGTGCCATCCATAGTGACCAAAGTGATTAAGGCAGTTAGAGAAGGAGAGAGGAGGGATAGGAACAGGTCCTCGGGAGGGAGGGAACAACCCGAGACCGAGACGGTTATCACTACTGATGAGGAGGAGGAGGAAGACGAGCATGTGCTTGAGGCAGCCCGAGGCTGTAACTATGGGGCATTTCAGAGATGCAAGCCCCCGACCTTCGATGGTAATAGCACTGCTGCTGCTGCTCACCGATGGGCGAGGAGATGGAGGCTGTTCTAGAAATCAGTGAGTGTCGGGACCAGAATGTGAAGTTCGCCACTCATTTGTTTATGGACTCGGCCTTATGCTAGTAGGAAAACATTGTCCAAGCCGAGGGTAGCAGTGCGATTAGTAGCATGATGTGGAGAGAGCTGAAGAAGTTGGTGATTGAGGAGTTCTCTCCTCATCGGGAGTTGGACAAGGTGGAAAGGGAGTTCCTACAGCTGGAAGCGGGAACCATGACACATCAACAATACACCACCAAGTTCAACGAGATGGCACGGCTGGTGCCGGATCAGGTGACGCCCCTGTCACGAAAGATTAAGAGATACATCCAGGGTTTGCCGGCGGATATCCGTAGGCACATGATCGCTTCCCGACCGAGTACGTTTATGTCAGTGGTTGACTTGGCTAGGAGATTGTATGACGAGAGGGAGGTGGTGGTGGTTAAGAAGAAGAAGACTGTTGGTGATGATCGGAACTAGAACCAGAAACGGTTTGGGCGGGGTGGCTTTATCCCAAATGACAAGAAGGCGAGGGTGGACGATCGACGAGTGATTGCCACAGGCTCAGGAGTGAAGAGATGCGGGAAGTGTGGAAAGGAGCACGCTGGTGAGTGCAGGCTGGGGCTTAATGTCTGTTTCAAGTGCGGGAAGCCCGGCCATATCTCTAGAGATTTCAAAGCAGCGAGGTGCTTCAACTGTGGTGAAGTAGGCCACATGAGTAGGGAGTGCAAGAACCCGAGGGCAGAGAGTTCCGGAGCGAGGAAGAAGACCGGGACTCAGCGGAAAAAGGCGAGCGCCAGAGCATTCACGATGACCAGAGAGGAGGCTAGGACGGACCCTGATGTTGTGTCAGTACGTTTCTAGTGGATGAAACTCTTGCTTCTGTGTTATTTGATTCTGGTACTAGTAGGAGTTTTATTTCTGTTACTTTCTGTGCTAAATTGCCTGTTAGTGGTAGATGTATTGATGATCCCTTTGACGTAGAAACTGCTATTGGTAAGTCCACTAGAGTTACTGATGTGATAGAGGACTGTGCCGTAGAATTAGAAGGTCATAAGTTTGCTGCTAAGTTACATGTGATGCCCCTAGGTGGATTTGATGTAGTACTAGGGATGGATTGGTTAGAAACCTATGAAGCAAACATCGTGTGTCGTAAGAAGATGATTAGACTGATAGCGCCTGACAGGAGTTCGGTGACGATTTACGGAGATCGCGTTACTATGATCCCGAAAATGATTTCAATGGCTGTGGCAGGGAAGTGCATGAGACGTGGATGTAGTGCCTATCTGGGCTACGTGAAGGATGTAGACACGTCAACACCACAGTTGTCTGATGTACCGGTGGTGTGTGACTTCTCAGATGTGTTTCTTGAGGACTTATCGGGTGTGCCGCTGGATCGTGAAATCGAATTTCAGATCGACCTGATACCCGGTGCTCAGCCTATCGCTAAGGCACCGTATCGGTTGGCTCCAACTGAGGTGAAGGAATTGATGGAGCAACTGAAAGAGTTGCTTGATAAGGGTCTTATTCGACCGAGTATCTCTCCGTGGGGTGCTCTGGTCTTATTTGTAAAGAAGAAGGACGGTAGTATGAGGATGTGTGTTGACTACCATGAATTGAACAAGTTGACGGTGAAGAATCGGTCATATGCTTGAAAGTGTTATTGTATGTTCGGGTGTGTATGTGTGTGGGTTTTAGGTGTTAAGCACGACTGAGAAAGCTCAAGAGAAGGGTTCAAACCCGAAAGCAGCTAAGGTGAGTTCTAGAATCCCCCTTTTTTAACATGTTTTAATAATTTTAGGGCTGGAAAATGCATGTGTGTATGTTTTTATAGAAATAAATTTCTACCCGTATGTGTGTGAAGGTATATGTGGGCGGGTGTATGTTTTGGGTGTAAACAATGTTATGGTTATGACTAAGTATGTATTTTGTTGCTTAGAATGTAAGAACTAAGCTTAGAACATGTTAGATTTGAATTTGGGACTGAAAATAAGCTCATTAGTAAAAGTTAGTTGCTCAAACATCTGAACAGTAACTCATACGTCCAACGGTTTAATTTTCTAAGTGTTCCCAACCACCCAAGGGTCCAAACGTCTAAACAATACCCAATCGCTTAAGTGCCCATGCGTCTAAGTCAGGCCCATGAGGCTAAATAGTGCCTAACTGTCTAGATTATTGACCAGATTGACTAAGTGTAGCCCCAAACGCCTGAATAGTGCCCATGCGCCTAAATAGGCCCATGCGTCTATGAAAGATGACTAAGTATAAAACCCGGACGTTTGCATAGTGGCAAAATGTCTGAACAGGGCATAAACGCCTAAATAGTGCCCATGCGCCTAGACACTTAAAATATTCTAAAATTTTAGGAAAAACAGAAAGTCTAGGGTTTTGACCAGGTTTGACTTATGCGCAATAATTAGCCATTATAAGCATGACTATGGAATGTTTTAGGGTTATGGAATGTAGGAATCATGTATGGTATGTATAACGTGTTATCTTTTAATGATGATTAACTGTATTTATATTATGATATAAAATACGTTATATATCATGTTATTACTTTACGTAGTATGATGAATGAATGACAGAACGTAAAGAATAACGTGACGAAATGAAAGATAACAATGATGAAAAGTAAAACATAATGAACGAAAGAATGGCTTGCAAGCAAAATGAAAGGAGGTGCACGAACATGTTGTCGTTAGCTCAATGGTGATACGGGTTAGCTACCCCAAAGGATGCACACAGGGTCATCATTGAGATTGACAAGGCCCTTTGGTATTCCCTAGGTGACTGGATCAGCTTCGTGCACAATGTTCGTGGTTTAATTACCACAGGTCCAACATCAGCTTCGTGTACAATGTTCGGGGTAGGACCAATTGATTTGAATGAATGGGAGAGATGACTTGCCCTTGGTGACTGGATCAGCTTCGTGCACAATGTTCGGGGTTTAATTACCACAGGTCCAGCATCAGCTTCGTGCACAATGTTCGGGGTATTGTTCATCGATCCATATAAATGTAAAGAATATCGTAACGTACTAAAGAAAGAAAGAAAGAAAGAAAACAAGTACGAAAGTAAAAGAATGATAATGAGTATGTTACGAAAGAATAAGAATGAAAGTAAGAGAATGATAATGAAAAGCATGAAATGAAAATATGCTATGAATATGATGGTAAACAATGAATGATAATGAAAGTTAAAAGTATTATTCTCTACCTGTATATATGATGCATGATCGCGTGTAAAAGTAAGGAAAGGTTTTAACGAAAGTAAAGTATTTTTTTTATAAAACTAGAACTCACTCGGTAACGCTGACTTTTATGTGTTTTCCAGTTGGCAGGTAAAAGTTGCTGAGAATGGCACGGGGCAGCTACTTGGCATTTTTGGGATGGCATTCCATTCGTATAATAATGATGTTTTTATGATGTAATGCAATTTATAATGTTTTGTAACAGTTAACTGCATTGTATTACGTTACAAAAGATGTCATTAACATATATGAAATGGTCTCAATAATTTCCGCTGCGTTGATTTAAATAAATTGTACGTTTTATGTGCGATGAATGACCAACTGTGAGGTGCCCAGGCACGTGGCCTTACATATTGATAGTCCTTCTTGAATGTTCCTGGAAAATGCATTAGAGAAAATCATTTAGACACGGGGAACCAAACCTTAACCGGTGTGGTCTTAGGAAGAGATGAATTTGTATAAAAGAAACTATCAACAAATTGTTTTATTCTATTTCCTAAAGAACGATTATCTACATTTCTATATACAACCTATAGGCAATGCTTAACAATGTGATCATCTTTTCCACAGTTGAAACAATGAGATTTTAAACTTTTTCTTTTATCATTTTGAATTAGAACATTATCCATGATAAAATCTTCTTCACACTCAGACATAAGAGAATAACAATCACTATAAGTGATGTGCATTTCCTGTGATTTGTTTTCTAAGTCAAATGATCTATCATGATTTGTGGATTCCCTTATCTATGAAATCTTGTAGTCATGTGAGGATGTTGTTTCACTTGGAGTAGAGATCCGAATAGGAGTAAAAGTATTAATGGGAAGAGAAATGAATTGTTCAAAATAATTTGTTTTTGAAGAATTTTTATCACCTTTACTGAGAACACTAACTTTTTCATTAAAACTTGAAACATCAACTTCATTTGATACAAACATTTTGGAATGAGAACAACTTAAATGTAAACTATCCAAACTACAATCTATGCTACTGGAACTATTTTCTGTAAAAGACTTTTTGAAATCTAAAGAACTAGAACTACAACTGCCAAGACCTGTACTTCCTCCATAGTCATAATCTTCTCGAACCTCTTTATGATTCACCCTTTCTAAACCTGTAAACAAGCTTTTAGTATCTTTTTCAGTTAAATCATTTATACGGTGAGGTGTAGGCATTGGAGAATAGCAAAATGTGCTAGGCAGTGGGTAAACATAAGTGGTTTCATCATAACCCAACATGTCTTAATTCTAGCTCCTTTTTTGTTTGCTATAGAGTTCTTCTAGCTTCATTCCAGAATTGTCCATTTATCAAGTTTTGTTTTAAGTTTAGTGGTCTCAAATTCAGCTAAAGTTACCCTCTCAGTCAAAGTATTTATCTCCATATTTCTCTCAAAAGGGGTTCTTTTTAAATGATCATTTTCTTTTAAAGCTTCATTTAGTTTTACAAAAAAAATTGCTTCATTATTTTTAAGTTCCTCATTTACCCTTTTTAGTTCCCCTTCATTTTTTTTAATATATTGTTCACTTTATAAATCTCAAACAAACAAATTTTACAAGCAGATGAGCACATGTCTTGATTTACCTCATATGGAATCTCCAACACCTTTTGCTTAGCAGCTAGGGCCTTCTCACAGTTGCTAATCCTTCGTTCCACTTTTAACTCATCTTCCCTAGTAACTTTTCTAGCTTCAACCTTTTCCTTCTTTTAACAATCATCCTCCATACTGACCAACACCATATTCTCCTTCTCCTCTTTCTCACAAACATTCTTCTAACTGTCATTCATTTCACTCTGCTTCCTTCTACCTGCTTCACTTTTCACTACCTCTACAATCTCAGCTACCAGGGCATGATTGATTTCTTCTTCAGTCTCAGCTAACTTAGCACTCCAGTCAAAGTTGGTTAACAAGTTGTTATTTTCTTTTCTTGTTCTCTTCTTTATCATCAATTGAAATTACCTGGTTAACCCACGTTCCTGGTTCAGTGACAATAGGAGATGGACATTCTCTTTCAAAATGCATGAGTTGTTTGCAGTTGAAGCACTTGAGCTTTGATTTGTCAAATCCAACCTTTGCATTCTGATTTCTAAATTCTTCCTTCTGGTTCTTTCCATGAATCTTCTTGCTCGAAGAGTGATCATAGCCATCTGCCGGTGAAGATCAACTTCTTTTAGATCATCAGGATTTACCTGATACATGTCTTCCGTAACCATTCCTCTTCCCTTTAGTTCACCAGGCACCAGAGTTTCATAACTATGCATGAAAAGAACAAATAGAGCCATACTCTCTGATGGAACAAGTGGGAGATTTAGTAATTTTGATATAGATCCACTGCCTGTGGTCTTGTCAGAAGTGCCAGTCATACCACTATAAGCTAACACCTTCTTTGATGAATCTAAACTAGAATAGAGCAGCATTCTATGAGTAAGCTTGATATGGAAGCATTGTTTGGCTGTACTCTCTTTGTTTCAGATTTAACTCAAAGGACTTAAACTTGTTGATTATGTTCATGAGCTTGTAATATAGAAAACCCCTTTCTTGCCTCCCTATCCTTACCTGTAAACTTTATTGAGGTGGTAAAGAATCCAGCAGCTTTATGACCTGTTCATTGTTTGACCGCTTCTCATCATACTTCTTTAATGTGCTTGTAACATACAGAAAATGATTGGTAGATTAGTGAGAGTCTCATTATTGTGTCTAACAAAAGATTTGAATTCTTTCTCAGCTTAAGCAACTTTATCCTTGACCAATTCCTCATTACCTTCATAGAATTCACATAACGCATCATACAAAGCCTTTGCATTTTTATATTCACCAAATCTGTTATAGATCTTTGCTGGCAGGCACAAGGTAAGAGCACCAAATCCTTCCGATCCCGATCAATCAACTTGATGTTCTCTCCAAATATTTTGTCGGATCTACGATTTGAATAGTCACATTGTCTTCTATTGAAATAGGCACATGAGGTCCTTTCACAATTGATTCCCATTAGCCTTCAAACATCTTTTCTAGTCATCAAAGTTATCACCATTGATTAACTTAAGGAGTCTGTCTAGTGCCACACTCTCAAGATGAGCAAGGGTAAGACTTGTCATCATTGAAATTTGATAAAATCAAAAACCAGTAGTTTCGTACAACATAGGGTAGTTTCGCACAAGAAATAATAGTTTTGCTGGAGATAGTTTTGCAGACAGAATGCAGTTTTGTAGCTAGTTTCTGCAGTAGCTTTAGCTGCAGTTTCACCCAAAACTACTGAACTTTCGTTCAAGAAAAATGGAAGATAGTTTCTCAAGGAAACTGATCAGACTAAAGAACTTTCGTTCTAGGCTCGCAAAGGGATTAAAACCACCAAAGATCTGTACTTTTGCAAAATAGTTTCACACCAAGAACAGTAATTTCACACCAAGAACAGTAATTTAACACTATGAATTTGAAAACCCTCTTTTTGCCATAAAAAAGACCCAAAACTCACCAAAACTTACTCAAATCAAAACCAATTTGGAATCTAGTGATTCCATATGTTTCCAAAGTTCGCATCACACTTTCCTCAATCAATTTCCATGGATAACACATGTAAAACAACTCCAAAATGTTTGAGAAGATGAATATGTCAAAGCTAATCAAAAACACAAACAATCTAGAGCACAAAGGCTCTGATACCATATTATAGGTTCAGATGATCGTTTGAACATGCTTTTGCTAAACATTTAACACTGGAATCCATAAGATATCACTAAGTCTAATATCTTATGGACCAAGTAATGATAGGAAAACATAAGACCCATTTGTAAGAGAATTTGTGAATATGAAGAAGAATATTCAAATATATCAAAGATAAGCTCTTAGCGATACACAATCAAATAATAAACTCAAATCTATAATATCAATAATGTTCCAAGAGTTACAAATTGAAGAACAAAGAAACATATATATATATATATACAGGACCTAGTTTCGCATACAATTTCGCATACTGCGAAGTTGTATGCACTATGGCATGTGAAACTACCAGGTGAAACTTCAGTTTCGCATGCCACATAATACAAAATAAGACAAATCTAAACTAGATCCTATTATATTAATATCTAAGCTCTAATAAACTATGACTAAAAAACAAATGGCAAGGTGAATACCACCCTGTTCTAGATCATCAATATAATGTTAGTGAGCTTATGAATTTACGACACAATACCCATCACAAATAATTAAATACTCATAAATGCAGGTACACAAAAGAAGTGTTACAATCAAATCTTGACACGGGACAACCCACCCGTGTTCCAACACATCCCCTAACCCATACCCCTTGTTGTGATATTCTAAAGCGTGCACTTCGAAGCACAATAATACAATGCACTATTTTTTTCCACAATGATATTTCTATCTCAATGGGATGTTTCCCTGTCGTAAGGGCCCATTTGGTGTGGTGGATTCCCCATATAGTACTATTCATAAATCAAGCGGCTTCCCAAGGAGTTAATGATTGTTGTAACGTTCGCCAACAACAAGAGTATTGGTGCACCATAAAATATTTTTTAAAGAGTACGCATTCCACCCTAAAAGTTTTATGTAAAAATGGGGTTCATGCGACTTACCTTGGCTTGCTCTTGAAGTAAAGTGTTCGAGATCTAGTGTGCTACTGAACAAAAAGGTTCTAGTTAATTTCATATGTATCAGCTTCAGTCAAATCAGTTATCTAATCCCAACCCTTAAGTTTAGATTCATCTTACGCAATTTGGTGATTTACATTACGTGTGTAATTTAGTTCACTCATGATGTTTTGAAGTCTTGACTTGGTTTTTGATTACGTTTAGCTTATTATATCATGATTTCACATTATAATAGTTCTTATAAGTATGATTTGGTTAGAAAACAATAAGGTTTCATTAGTTGGCAAGTTTGGTCCCACTACTTTGCTAAATTGACATTTTTAACCCTATTGTTTGGAATTTTGATTATTTATGATAGCTTTTATTGTTAAAAGTAATCATATAACTAGAATATAATAGCTTTATTAGTTTAAATATCTTTATACATTTTTATTATTTTTCTCCATAATGAGTCGTTAACTAGGCCATTAACTGCTGAAGTTTTATGTCTTAAGTTGTTTTTGTCGTTTTTAGAGTTTTAACGCTCGGGGGTTTGGTTTTTTAGCAGATTTTCGGGTTCGGGTTGACTTTGGTCATATATTGGTCATATAATACTTTACTTAGAAAAATTTTTATATTTTGGATTTTTTATGGTTTTGGTTTAAAAACTCTGTTTTTAGTCATTTTGCCCATTATAGCATGAATAACATATCTTTATTTATTAAGCAAACAAGCTCTAAAAACTGTGAAAATTAATTTCTAAGCATTTCTTATCATTATAAGACTACCGGATCTTTGTACCTTCAAATTTTATGCGTATTTGGTATTTTCGTTATATTAACCGGTTAGTTATGTTAAGTCCCGGTTAAGTCATGGTTTTGGATTACTAATCATTTTAGTCTGATTTTTTTCCTTACCAAGTATTTTCATAACAAAAATAACATCTAAATAACCCCATAATTTTAGTAACTTAAGTCTCCAACTTATATCCTTTATTTTTCTCAAAAGCACTTATTTTTAAGTTTTTGTGTCATATATAAAGTGTTAAATACATAAGCTTATATCATGTAAATTTATTTTTAACTAAGATAGTCATTAGCTTCCAGAAATATTTGGATTACAAATTTTAAACTTAGATAATATAGTTTTATATTTTTGTGAAAACCGGTTTTTCGGTGAGCTAGATTTATCAAAATCATGCTTGTGAGAAAATAGAGTTTTGAAAAAGCTTGTATATATTTCAGTTACTGAAAAATGAAGTGTTTTAAGGATTCATAAGAAGTTAAAGGTGTCATGGGGTTGGTTGTGTCACTAACATGATGAAACACGATATTTCATGCGTTTTCGGAAAGTAACTGGTTACCTTGGCGTGAGAGAGGGTTGAAATGACTGTGTGGCAATAGTACCAAAAAAGGAACTTTTACTGTGATTATGAAATTAAATACAACAATTATTGAAACATTTTAAATGTATGTGCTGTTTAAATAATTTTTCTTTTACAACTCGTTTTAGTTAAAAGAATATTTTTAAAAATTGCATTTAATGCGGTTAAAGACTGCTTTATTAAATATAAGCTTAATAAAAGGTGCTAAATAACCCGTTCTTTTACGATGATGTTTAAAGGTGATTTTATGTTATTTATTTTTCTCTTACAACGGTTTTAGGTGCATCTTTTACATCATTTTTTTCCTTTTTACAACGATTTGTAGTGATGTTTAAAGGTGATTTTATGTTATTTATTTTTCCCCTTTTATAATGATTTGTAGTGGTATTTTTTCTTTTACAACAGTTTTCTATTAATTTTCTAGAGCTAGCAACCAAAATCTATTCAAAACCAAATGTTTACTCAAACATCACCGTATATTAGAAAGTAATCCACATTACAAGAAAGCAAATAATTAAAAAGATTAAATGCTTAAAAGGTATCAAAATAATATATTAAAGGGGACATAGTAACTTAATGACTTATCAAAATCTTAATATCTTTAAGTTGAAAACTTGAAATCTTGAGATACATTGTTCTGCACAAGGGAATCAATCATCATCTTCAAATTGTAATTCTAAAATTGAAATAAGGCTTGGATGGTCTTGGTTTTCATTTGCATTTCAAGAACCCTATAAAATAATCAATAACACACATTTTAGATAGAAGTTTCAAATCATTAATCCAATCTTAAATATTAAGTTAAACTAAAATTTATAGAAAAGAAGGGTTTAGTGCATTACTTGATGCTTGCTTCTGCCACATTTGTTAATAGCCATTATGCTAATAATCAATCGTTAACAAATAGCATAAACTTCTTTAATGTGTCTTCTACAAATCTATCGATTTTATATTAAGAGACCTCATGTCAGTCATCATCTAACATAGATATATAGACAAAAGTTAGATTAGAATTCAACACACACACACACACACACACATATATATATATATATATATATATATGTAATATTCAAATATTCACTTATAATAGTTATAAAACTATAAAATATACTTACAAGATCTTCTTTGAAAGTAAACACAAAATCATACATGTCTTTCATTACATAATATCCACATTCTCATGTTGAAGCTTGTTGATAGAACTAAATACATTGAAATAACAATAATTAATAGAATTTAGAGTAAATTGTCATTTTCGTCCCTGTGGTTTGGTGAAAATTGTCACTTTCATCCAATAGTTTATTTTTTTGCATCTAGGTCCCTGTGGTTTACAAATCTTGTCATACTCATCCAGTTCGTTAACTCCATCCAACATTCTCCGTTAAATGAAGGGTATATTTGTCATTTTATATATAGGTTTTATTTTTCTATTTTTTTAAACCCATTTAATATATCCCCTTTAAATAAATTATTATCTATTCCCTGTGGTTTGGACATGTTTGCCAATTTAGTCCAAACATCCCACCAACTTGGCATAAAACACCTTATCACCACCACCCGTGATGAAACCACCATGTAGATATAGGGTACAAATAACCCACACAAGACCGGGTACCCGAACCCGAAAGCCCGGCCCATGTGGGCGGAACGGGTAAGCCAGCAGGACATATGCCCCACATTTAATTACATCGGAATCATCCCAATCATAATCGATAATTCAGTAACGATCGGAGAATATAAAAAGTAATGGATTTGTTGGGGAATAATCCCTGTAAATCAGCACACGATTGCAGCAGGCAAACACTATAAATACCAGGTAAGGAGGATCGAGATCCTCACAAAAGAATACACACAAAAGCTCCCCCTTAATTATCATTATCACATATTTCCATTCAACCAATACTTACTCTCACGCCGGAGGGTCGTTCCAGAGATATTTCCCCCTTGGAACGCCTTAACTGGCGTTGTTTTCATTGTGCGTAGGTGTGAAGCTTCAGCGAGCATCGGTAAATCGAAGTTCAACAAGACCGGAACCATCTAGAGTTGGACCTCGTATTTACACACCACACCACCACCACACCGCAAAACCACCACCACTCCATCAGAACCACCAAATCATCACCACCACCCTATCATAAAACCACTAACACCACACCAGACGGGCACCACTACCACCATTAGATCTCCACCACCACACATTAGATCTCCGCCATCACACACTAGATCACCACCACCATGTAGACCCTAGAAACAAACCGTTAATCTCAAACTTATAACAAACCCCTTCGAAAACGTATACGGAACCCTTGAAAACGAGTATTGTAGAGGTATTAGTAGGGTTTGACATGCATTTTCGAAGTAGTATGTTACAAGTCCAATATTGATGTTTGATTTTTAGGGTTTACATGGTAGCGACGATCCAATGTGCGTGGTGGTGGTGGGCGCTCTGGTGTGGTGTTGGTTGCCTTGTGATGGGGCGGTGGTGGTGGTTCGGTGGTTCTTGTGACGGGTAGTGGTGTGGTGGTTATTTTTGGACTAAATTGGCAAATACGCTCAAACCACAGGACTAAAATAGCAATGTATTTAAAGAGTATATATTAAATCAGGTTTAAAAAAGAAAAATAAAAACATATATGTAAAATGACCAATATAACCCTCATTTAACGGAAATTTTGGATGGAGTTAACGGACTGGATGAATATGACAAGATTTGTAAACCACAGGGACCCAGATGCGAAAAAACAAACTATTGCATTAAAGTGGCAATTTTCACCAAAACACAGGGACGAAATGACAATTTACTCTAGAATTTAAAATAAAACAAGGCAATTAAAAGAATAGAAAACATACTTTTACCATTAGACATGAAATTTCTTTCTCGTGACTTGTTCAAATAATATAGTAATGATGTAACATGAGGCACTTTTTACTTTTCTAATTGAGTTGATAATGAATTTATATCGTTTATGATCTTTAAGGTCATGGCGGATCATAATTAATGACCAATGACCCCTACCTAAACGAATAATTTGATGAAAAATGATATTTTAGTATTAAAAAAATTGAAATAAATGAATATATATTAAGTAGTTAAAAATAAATATAATACCCAACTAAATATGGTGCTATAAAAAAGTACTTGTCCTTATGATGTTTTATGACATCTTTAATGTAATTGACAACTAAACTTTCATTATTATTACACACATTAGCTTCGATGATTAGAGGAATAAATTATGTCGTTTGATTGAAGCCTTGAAGTCTCCATAGTTGATATAACTACCTAAAATCCAAAAATATTATAAAATAAGATGATGTTAATAACTCTAAAAAAGTTTATTACCATAAAATCGTTATATAAAAATCAAACTTACATCGTATACCAATTCAAACTCCGATTTTCACCCAATCGTTAACACATAGTTTTATCATCGACCCTACTTCAATAATCTCAGCAACTGTAAGGGACAAAATATTTGGATTACATATCGTTGTTGGTCGCGCGAAACAAAGTCGCGAGAGGCTGCATGAATGCATGCGAAAGACGAACAAATCGCAGGCGTGCGATTTATTGATGCGAGACTCCTACGCGACAATCTGCATTCGCGCGACAATTGAAGGAAGGCAGCTCATTCATGCGAAAATGATACATGCAGGTTAAAGTGGAATCCATGCGAAAAGGCAACATTCATGTGACAATGTTGAATAAATATCAAATGCATGCTATAGTGGAATACACGTGGAAAGTGAAGCATGATGTCGCATGATGCAATGCGAAAACTCTTTTTGTGGGCATGCGATTTCTTAATGCATGTATATATATATGTTTCTTTATAGTTAGTGGTGTGTGTGCCATTATTCCAATTCAACCGAGAGTTCAAATTTATTTGTTTTAGTTTGTATTTTCGCTCGTGTTGAGCAGATCACATGTGTGTGATTTCCACCTTCGGGTGAGATCGATCTAGTATCGATTTTCATTGTAATCATTCGACAATATACGTTTGATTTACAATGATTTGTGCTGAATGTTTTTGTTCTCTCGGTTGATACATTCAAACCGCGCACCCGTCTTCGCGTATTATCAAGTGCAACAATCTAACGAAGTGAGATCGATCGTTTTTAAGGACTTTACATTTGGTATCAGAGCAAGGTGTTGCTCTTGATACAACGGATCATTATTCCGCGATCTTCCGTTCGAGGACGTTAAACAAGTTGCAAGTTATCCGGTTTCATCAAAGTTCCATCCGAAACCGAGAACACACTAGAATTCAATTCGAGTTGGATGATTTTATGAAGATTTGAAGCGTACAAGTTGCATCCAATTCGAAATCCGCGTCTGCGAGAACCTTTCATCCGAAAGGTTTTGTTGAAGATTCAAGTTGTGTTTATATACAAAACGATATCATAATCCAAGGGGGAGATTGTAAGGGACAAAATATTTGGATTACAATATCGTTGTTGGTCGCGCGAAACAAAGTCGCGAGAGGCTGCATGAATGCATGCGAAAGACGAACAAATCGCAAGCGTGCGATTTATTGATGCGAGACTCCTACGCGACAATCTGCATTCGCGCGACAATTGAAGGAAGGCAGCTCATTCATGCGAAAATGATACATGCAGGTTAAAGTGGAATCCATGCGAAAAGGCAACATTCATGCGACAATGTTGAATAAATATCAAATGCATGCTATAGTGGAATACACGTGGAAAGTGAAGCATGATGTCGCATGATGCAATGCGAAAACTCTTTTTATGGGCATGCGATTTCTTAATGCATGTATATATATATGTTTCTTTATAGTTAGCGGTGTGTGTGCCATTATTCCAATTCAACCGAGAGTTCAAATTTATTTGTTTTAGTTTGTATTTTCGCTCATGTTGAGCAGATCACATGTGTGTGATTTCCACCTTCGGGTGAGATCGATCTAGTATCGATTTTTATTGTAATCATTCGACAATATACGTTTGATTTACAATGATTTGTGCTGAATGTTTTTGTTCTCTCGGTTGATACATTCAAACCGCGCACCCGTCTTCGCGTATTATCAAGTGCAACAATCTAACGAAGTGAGATCGATCGTTTTTAAGGACTTTACAGCAACATCTTCCATATACATCCCACTCGGCGTAGCAACATTTATCGGTTTTGCATCGATTTGAGTATATACATACGCCAATTGTTTCACAAACCCATACAGGGGCGGCTCAACAGTTTAAAAAAATAAGCTAGGGTTTAGGCCCACCGTTCTAATAGGCCACCAAAATTAAATTTTATTATATAATTATCAGTCTAAGCCCATAACAAACTAATAAAAAGCTGAATGAATGAATGAACGAAAGAAGGAAACCTAGGTCGACAGGTCGTAGATCTTCAACACACGCTATTGGTCAATTCCTGATTGCGGGTTGGGGCGGGGAAGTTGAAACGAAGAGACGAACAAAGCCATAAGGTTAAGATGAACAACCGCGAACCTTTGATTTCATCATTCACCTATGATTTTGCTTGCCCCAAGCGAACCCAGCCACGCAAAACTTCGATTTCTTCACTGGTGTAACGAATAAAAAACCCCTAACCTTCGTTTGCTTCTCTAATTTCATCCAGTGGAATCATAGTTTGCTTCTTTGATTTCGTTGCAATTAAGAAGCCTTTAAACTTTGATTTCATCTGGACATCTAGTGGAGTAACGGACTCACGATTAGGTACTAGGCTGAACGGGTTCTCTGATTGATTGATTCTCTCCCTAAATAAGGTAAAGTGCTTCATGTATTGCTAATTGTTTTTCTTTAATTCTTTGTTCTAGGGACAACTTTGCAAATTGCTAATTGTTTATTTGTTTTAGTTTTTTTACTTGTTATACTTTATATTAGAATATAAAATCATTGAATCAATTAGGATTTGCTTTGAATAAACTGATTTAGGAATCAACTAGTGCTTGTGCTTCAAAACATAAGAAGGATTTAAAGATAAAGTTTTAAAAGGCCGACGCTTTAATTTTCGCTTTAGGCCTCTAAAAACGTTGAGACGCCCCTGAACCCATATAATCTTTTAGGTTTTTGAATCGATTTGAGTATCTAGGTTTGAAGTCACTGGGTGGCTTGGGTTGTGATTAGACTAGTCAATTTATGTGGCTTCTAGATGGTTTTATAAAACATAAATGTGTAATAATATATATGTAAGTGTGTGCCGTGATATATATACATATATGTATATACATACGGCTGTGTGTGTCTCAAGTGTGCGTGCGGGCATAAATTCGTACGTATGCATGTGCGTGGGTATACATATACATATATATATATATATATATATATATATATATATATATATATATATGTCTTTTTAAAAGGTTTGATCTAAGGTGTATGAATACATGTATATAGATATTTATGTGTGGGTGGTGCAAATTTTTGTATATGTGTGGGTGCGATTTGTTATTTTATAAAACATGTGTGCATATTTATATATATGCATTCGTTGTACGCGCATGAATTTCTATAAGTAGGGTGTGTGTCGCGGTGTGTATAGTATGTATGTATGCCTTGAGCATGCATGTATGTATGCATATTATGTTTGAAATAAATCTTTATAATATATGTTTATACTAGATGCATGTATTTGGGGTTTTATCTTATTATAGGTCGCTTGGATTGTCCTTTGTATTTTAGATAGATTAAGTAGGATTTTTCTAAGATTTTCCGACTTAGATATTATTCTATATTTAATTTTTTTTTATTATGGTGCAAGTATTATGTGAGTTTGTTATTTAGTCTTCTACAAGTTCTTATTACTTTTATAAGATTCGTATTTTCCAAGTGTTTTTATATTTTTAATTATATTAGTGGCTTCATTAAATGTAACTTTTTTTATTATTATTTATTTAGCTTTGATAATTCACGTAATTTGGTTCATATATTTCATTCAAATAATTGCTCGTTATATGGGTTCGTTTAATTTGTTTACTTATCGTGCCAAATCTAGATTGCTAAGTATAAGGTGTATCTATAATAGGTTATTGTTTTAAAGTCTAATTGGCAAGTAATTTCATTAATGTCTTGGGCCCATGGCCCATTAATATCGACAGATCACGAACAATATCATAACACGGCCCAATGGCCCAGTGGAGTTTTGTGGGTCAATCCCATTTAGCGTTGTGGCCTAACAGCCACTTTAAAGATTGAGGGACCCAAGCCCATAATGGTGTGTGTGCATGTATCGTTCGGAGATCAATAATGTTGGGCCCAATTCATGAGCCTCTGATGTGATCATTGTGTGGCCCATTAAGGTTTCTATAAAAATTTCCGGGCCTAAAAATTTGGGTTGTCACACAAGCAGAAAAGCAAAGATGTTCATTTACCCTTAGAAGTCAATTCTACATTATCTATGAAAGCATGATTGAACTTCAAATTTAATGCTTGAACTTGATCAGCCTATCATAAGTAACATATTGTTATCCCACGAGTTCCTTCAAAGTCAAATAAGTCACCTCATTTCATATGTCTCGCTTATCATCCTTGTCTACCTTTGGCTTTGAGCAATCATGTGCATGATGACCTATTCATTACATTTGTAACACCTTAATAACCCTAGCTTTTTGTTACTGTTTTCTTCGAACTAGTTTTTAGCTGTAATCTTGATGAAATGTTTAGCTTTGGAAATAGCCACCCCCAAATGCCCTGTAATATTCATCTTTTCCACATCATCAGGTAGGATTTGATTCATGTCATCCTGCATCATATTAGATAAGATTAATTTTCTAGCCTTAGATACATTATAGCTATTCATAAACCTATTAACTGAGGTAAAAATTTCTTCCGCGGCCGTAACATTCTGAACTGGTATGGCAGATGTGCTCTATGACTAAACAAGTGAAACACACTTGTCTAACTTGGAAGAATTTTGAACTATGAATAGCTCATGTGCTAACCTGTAGAAATGTATCAAAGAAGAGAAGTACCACCCTGAACCCTAACTGCATTTATATAACTAGCATGATTCAGTGCATGTTATCATCTTAAAAGAATGTATAGTGGAGATCAAGTAAGAAAGTAAAGTCCTCTAAACATTTTTGGTCTTCTTGATGGTAGTTTGATTTAACAATTTTGTTGTTTACCCATAAGAAAGAAGACTATAAGCATTCTTCATCTCAATCACAAGATGTACAAATTGATTGATTTGAGAATCTATATATTCACTATGATATGATTGAACATGTTAAATTTCTCTTTGAACATGTCTATCCTGCTTTCCTTCCTGTCAGTATTTTCTTCATATATTTCTACCAGCGCATACCAAAGTTTTTAGCATTTTTACACCATTTGAATCCATGTGCAATCTCTGTTGATAGTGCCATAGTCAATGAACCAAATGCTTTATCTTCCTTTTAAAGTTCATCATATTTAACATCCACATACAGTTTTGGATCGTTTGGTGCAAAGATCGTATCATCCTTCTAATACATGGGAACATGAGGCCCAACTTGATAAAACACAACATTTTAAAATTTGCCAACTTGACATACTTTATTTTCACTTTTTAAGTAATCGGTACTTGGTAAGTATTCGGAAAATTTTAATGTATTTGGTTAGGCAAGTACTTGCTGAAGGCAAGTACTAATCCAATCGATTATTGAATTGCGAATACTTTGCTAAGTATTATCCTTTATGACTACTTTTAGATGACTACTAATACGTTGTTGAGTACTTAATATGAATGCTATTCTAAAACTTGACAAGGACCTTGGGAACTAGTTTCAAAAAATCCAGAATTTGAAATAAGCTTTAGCTGAACAACCAACTGTAACAACCTCGAAAACAAGCTATTCAAACATCTTCTTCATTGATACACTTCTAGAACTAATGAACAAGTTGATTAATATACACATAACTCTGAAAAAGCTAAAACTTTCTCTCAAACACATGTGCTATTAGCTATTAAGAGGACTATGACTCTAATATCAATTATAAATCCCCTTACTTTAGTGGATCTTTTATAACAATCATCACCAACACAATATGTTAGATGTGTGGAATATAAATAACACACATTTAGAGAGAAAGGTTAAGAAGAACAAAATCAAAAGTAATAACTTGTATTTTCCTATCGCAGATTATTACATTATGCAGGTATTAAAAGAGTTACAGAGATAATTTTGTCAGTCAACAATCATAAACTATAACTTGTGTGTAATTTATTTGAACTATAGTTTATACACTAATACAAAATAGACTCAAAAGCCCCTGACAATTAAACCTAATGAAGAATAAGTTTCTCGGTATATTAGCTGAGAAAAAGAGTTCTCGGCCCAAGTACTTGAGTACTCATATATATAAATATTGAACATACTAGCTTTATTGATTCATCAACCTATCAAACTGGGTCCTTACACTTATAATTGATTATGAGGAGATGTGTTCTCTTATGGTGGATGTAATGTTTTTTTAACATCTCATTTGTCTGTAAATATTACGGGGAGATATATTCCAAATGACAAACTTCACTCAAACTAAGTTTAGTATTGAGTTACATGTTAAACACCATAAATATGTAATTCTTATGCACCAACAAAGATAGTGTTGGACCCTAAAAGGATCATACATGCCAATTCAAGAGGTGGTTCAAGGTTGTTCTGGCTGGAAGAAATCTTGACAAGTCCAAAAAGTAATGTGGGTGAAGAAAATAGAAGAATAAAGACAAGTGTCAGCTATCCGCATTAGTCAATGCGGAAAAGCAAGAACAAATGAAGCGAAGTATTTGTTCATCCGCATTTACTAATGCGGATATGTAGAACAAATATGGCCAAGTATTTGATCATCCGCATTTACTAATACGGATATACAGAACAAATACGACCAAGTATTTGTTCATCCGTATTTACTAATGCGGATATGCAAAACCAAATGTGATTAAGTATTTGGTCATCCGCATTAGTCAAATGCTGATGAAATACTTAATATGGAAGCATAATAGAAGAAATGCTGAAGAAGACCAACACATCTGCATTAACTAATGCGGATGAACATTACAAATGTTGATTATCTTTTGTACTTAATCTAGTATTCTTATGTGTAGTTGTCAGGGTAGTTTAGTTATTTTCTACAGGAATTGTATCAGCCTATAAATAGAATAGTATACACTACTTTTGTAAGTTTCAAGTTTCAACATTCCAAGTTTCTGTTTTGTGCTATAAACCGTATCACAGTGTGTATCTTGTTTACCAATATCAATATACAAAGCATTTATTAGTATTTTTAGCGTTTAATGTTTTTCGATTCTGTATTTTTTCTATATAATCATTGACTCAATCATCATATTCGATCCTAGTTGACTAACATTAACTGCGATTCTTATCTCCGACCTGGTCAATTGGTATCAGAGTCTCGGCTCTTCATTTCATCTGAAAATCAGTGCAGAACTGGAATGAAAATCGATTGAACTTGTGATTTAGTTGTTTATTAGCAAGTTTTTACTTCTAATAAGCATTCGTCTTGAAAATACTTAAAACGTCATCAACCATTGTTGTTCTTCTGACCGACACATAAGAACACTGTTCATTTGTTGATTCTCAACCAAAATTAGACAAAAACCACTCATAATCAAAATTATTGACCTAAAATCAACATAAAATCGACTTAAGAGTGGACTATTCATCAAATCAACCAAAAATCAACTATATTGCAGCTGCTGTTCACCGAATCTAGACAAGAAAAACTTGACTGTGGACTGTTTGAACATTCTGGACATAAAATCAACTTAAACAATACTCAAATCGTCTAAAAACAAGTTTATTATAATGGATTCCACTAACTTTTTTGAACTTGGTCATGCATCTAAACCTCCAATGCTTAAACACAAGTCTAAGTTTAAGCATTGGAAAATAAGGTTTAGAAATTACATAACAGGTATGGATCCTGACTACTAGATATCAATCTGCAAAGGACCCTACACTCCTATTTCCAATGCTGATCAAGCTGCTTAGTATGAAACTATTAGAATCCCGATTGAGGATCCTAATCTAAATCTTGATGATAAGGAATAAAAGAAAATCAAGGTAGATCTCAAAGCCTACTTCATTCTCACACAGGCTTCAAAAATGGATGTCCTCAAATGACTAAAGAATGATAGAACACCAAAGGTGTCTGGGATGCACTGCAAATTATGTGTGAAGGAAGCAGTGAGGTGACAGAAATAAACAAAGACAAACTGGTGAACCAACATGAAACCTTTCACCATACCAAGGGTGAATCAATCTTCAAGCAGCTACTTTGTTTTGTATAGTTGGTGAATGATTTAGAAATCATGGGGGTTACTTACAAAAAGAAGGAAATGAACAAGAAGATGCTACACAGTCTGCCTTGAGGTTAACATAAAAAGAGAAGGAATTATGGAAGTAAAATGTTACAATGCTGAAGAACACTCTTGAATTGGAGAACACCAGCTTAGACATTATGATTGCTAAGGTTGAAGCTCTTGAGTTGGATAGGAGCAATAGAAATCTTAGTGGACCTCAAGTCACTGAGGCATACAAGTTTCCATCAGAAACTCATTTTGTTGAAAATGCCTTTGTGACAGAGGAAGATGATTTTCTATCTTCCAGAGATCAAGCTAGAACTACTGGATTCATTCATCATCTTCAACTACATATACTACAACACCCACATGCATGCCAAGTGATCAATGATCTGTAGAGCAAAAGGCAACTTACAATGCCTTTGTTGATAGTTTTAAGGCATATCTGGGAGGAAGACTTACATCAGCACATTTGATTCAGGAAGATCTGGAAGAAATGGATCCAGATGATGTTGAAGAAATGGACTTGCAATGGCAAATAGCCATGATTGTAGTGACAGCTATGAAATTCTTCCGAAAAGGGAAGAAGCTGAGTCTGAATGAAAACACAAAATTTAGATATGACAAATCCAAAGTAAAGTGTTTTAATTGTGGTATGACTAGCCATTTTTATAGGGAATGCAATGATCCCAGAAAAAGTAGCAACAATTACCAAATATATTCACACGATCAGCTATCATCTTAACCCAATTCAAGCTTTCAATCAAGCAATGAAAATCAGTATCAACATCAAAATCTGCACCAACATCAAAATCCGCACCAATAAACTCATCACAGTCAACCCCAACTGACCCATCAAGCTCAGGGAAGCAACCAACCAACCTTTAATGCACTTATCATCAAACAAGATCGAGTTTGTGACTAGTGCCTGTATGCAGAAGAAGTCAAGCCTCAGTTCCGGAATCTTGCTCTCATGGCTCACATTAATGATGGTCCAACTCCAAATCCAACTGAGGTAAAATCCAATCTCTATAGTGATAAATGCATTCAAGAAGTACAGGGATACAGAGAACATAATCATAAGTTGGCTCTTAAAGGCAAAGAAGAGAAGGTCAAATCTAAAATGTTAAAACCAGAGATGAAAAGTTTTGAAATTAAAATCAAATCACTTCTTTCAGATATTGAAAAACTCCATGGTGAAAAGTACACTCTCACAGTTGAGAATAAGAAGCTAACTGAATTGTTAACAAAAATCAAAGTGAGTAATTAGCTACGGAAGTGAAACTTGAAAAGTTTTAATTCTCTTCTGCTAAGTTGCAAGAGTTACTTTACTCATAGAAAGAGCCAAAGGATATGACTAAGATAGGATACAATTCTTGTCCACCTCCATACAATGACAACTATATAGTTATGCCTAAGTCATTCACTCATTCTGCTTCAACTGCACCTAAAGTTATTGAAATTAAAACAATGGTTTCACAAATAACTAATCCTCAAAACAAACTGAGTGTTTACATTGAAATTAATAAGGATAAAATCAAGTTGGGTCATACAATCAAAATCAAAGAGTGGTCATACAAACTTGTAATTCTCAAGAAACCAAAAAGCGCAATCAAAGCCATTGTGCCATTTATGAAATTCATTCCTAAAAATGTCAAAGGGGTGAAGAATGTTGAATTATCTGTGAAATCATTTGCTGAAAGCAGATCTGATAGTGAGATTAAGTCTTTTAAAAATTCAAGCAAATCAAAAAGGTTTCACTAAAATACAAAGGTAAAGCAACAGCTTCTCCATCATCCAGGGAAATCTTCCACGGTTCAAAGATCAAATGTAAAAACTAAATTTCCATCATCATCAAACTACAAACAAGGAGTCGGTTTTGACATTTGCAACAAAGAGGATGTTGAGTAACATGAAAGGGAGTCAAGTAAGGATAAAAAGAAGCAAAAGCAGTCTCTAAAGACCAAGTACAATAGAATTATGAAACAATGTACTAAAACTAAAAAGACTAAAATTGCTTCTTCTTTGGTAACAAAATCTGAGGCTAATCTAAAATCTGTTAAATCACATGAAGCCTGCACATCAAAATCAAAAGACAAGCAAATATGCTGTGACATTTGTGACATGTCTAATCACAACACAAATGAGTGTTATTTTAATCAATATTGCTCCATTTGTGTCATGAACAATCATTCAACTAGAAACTGTTCTTTTAACAAGCATTATTTTGTATGTGATATGACAAATCATAATACATCTGATTGTTTCTTTAAACAGAAAGGCTTGAGAGTTCCTCAAAAGAAGCCTATTTCACCAATTTCAACCGACAAGGCCAAAAATAGAAGTCAATCACATAATAAACAAACACGGGTTTCAAATTCTGATGAGAACTTCTATGATCAATGGCAGTCAAAGAGTGTCAAAGGGATTATAATGTGAAACAATCATTTAGTTCTCAATCAAGATTTAAAACAAAAGTAATTTTTGAAAAAAAACAAACGTGCCCAATTTTGACATAGAAATAGGGATGTAATATTTGACTACTCTTCAGAAAGCTCAGTTGAAATTCATCAAATAAAACTAAAAAGGACTCCCCGTAAATTCTTTAAAGCATCAACCTCTAAATCACAACCTAGAGGCAAGTATCAAGAGGTTACAGTAATGGATAGAACCAGGCAACCAAAGACCATTATGGCTTGGGTTCCACATTCTAACTAGTTCTTTTATACTTGTTAGGTCGTCCATACAGGCCTAACAGCTTATGGTATGTGGACAGTGGATGCTCCCGACTCATGACTGGAGACAGTTCACTCCTTCATGACTTCAAGCATATACAAGGAACTACTGTAGCATTCGGTGGAAACTCACAAGGTGGTAGAATTATTGGGGAAGGATCTGTGACAAATGGACTACTGAGTTTTGACAAAGTAAACTACTGCGAGCAACTGAATTTCAACCTCCTCTACGTGTCTCAGATCTTTGACAAGAAATATTCCACTCATATCACAGACACTCATCGCTACATTCTGAAACCAGGATTTCAAATTCTTGAAGAATGGGGTCTTGAAGACTTTGAGAAAGAATAAAACCTATGTCTTGAACCTTAATTCTGCATAACCAATAAAACAACATATCTTTTTCCTAAAGCATCATTTGATGAGTCACAACTTTCGCATAGATGTTTGGGAGACACAAATTTCAAAACATGAACAGAAAAAGGAAATCATGTATTTGGTTTACCTCAAAAGGAATTTTATTTTATTGACCGCTGTTCTGCATGTCTCAAAGGAAAACAACATAAATCTTCCCATAAGCCAAACCTTATGAACACAAACAATTCTCCATTAAAGTTACTTCATATGGATCTCTTTGGACCAACTCATGTCATGAGTATTAGTAAGAAACAGTATTGTTTGGTGATCATTGATAACTTTTCACGATTCAATGGGTCTTCTTTCTACTTCATAAAAACAAAGCGTCCCAAATAATAAGAGATTTTATCACTAAAATTGAAAAATCAACTTGATCAAAAGGTAAAATGAATCAGAAGTGATAATGGGAAAGAATTCAAAAATGAAAATCTAAGTTTATTTTGCACACACAAAGGCATTGCTCATTAATTTAGCGCATCTAGAACTTCTTAACAAAATGGGATAGCTGAAAGGAGAAACAAAATATTGATTGAAATAGCAAGAACAACGCTAGCTGATGCTAAACTGTCAATTACCTTTTGGATCAAAGCAGTCAACATATCGTGCTTTTTGCAAAATCAAACTTTAATAGTTGAAGAAAGCAACAGAACACCTTACGAATTGCTTTTTCACAGGATAACATTTATTGGATTTTTCAAGTCATTTGGTTGTCCTGTCTTAATATTAAAATCCCGAGACCATTTAGGAAAGTTTGCTCCAAAGTTTGATGAGGGATTGTTTGTAGGTTATTCCTCTGTCTCAAAGACTTTCAGAGTATTTAATCCCAGATTAAACATTATGAATGAATCAACAAATGTTCATTTCAATGAGCACTCCTTTCCTAAGTCAATGAATGGTCCCGATTGGTTGTTTTATATTGATTATTTTACAAGATCTTTTGATCAGTTTCACTTATCCAATGCAGGTAACCTATAATCAGCTGGATCTTCTGGAACGGTAGAGAGAAGAGATGACTTTCCAATGATTCCTCCTTCTTCTGATAATCAATTTGATGAAGAAGTTCCATTTCAAGCTGATAGTGTTAGACAAGAAGTACCATATCAGAGTGTTTCAACTAAGACTGATCCTAGTACACTGCCCACTCCTTCAGTAGAACCGTCTACTAAAGTTAGAAATCCAGAACCAGTTACTGTGCGAGTTGAAACCAAAGCAAATGCAAATGATGAAAGTCGTCAAAGTGCTACTGAAACTGAAGTTAAAGCTGGTAAAGCCTTTGATTACTTTCACAATTCACCTATATCCTAACCTGAAGGTGCCTCTCACCAAGATGATCTAAATGTCTCCAACTTTGATGTATCAATTGCTAGTGACACAATTCCAACCACTAGGATATATAAGGATCGTCCAGTGTCAAGCATCATTGGTTAATTAGATGAGCAAGTGATAAGAAGCAAGTTAAGTATAGCAAATATCCATTTATTTTCTTGCTTTTTATGTCAAACTCTACCCAAGAACACAAAAGAGGCAATTCTAGACAACAACTGGATCGAGGCAATGCAAGAAGAATCACTCCAGTTCAAGAAACAAGAGTAGGGCAGCTAGTATACCTTCCCGAAGGACAATACCATATCGATACCAGATGGTCATATAGAAACAAGACTGATGATGAGGAATTGGTATCAGAAACAAGAAAAGACTGGTTGCACAAAGATACACTCAAGAAGAAGGGATAGACTATGATGAAGTGTTTGCACCTGTTGCCAGATTAGAAGCCATCAGACTTTTTCTTGCTTACTTTGCGTCCACGAAATTCATGGTGTATCAAGTGGATGTAAAGTGTGTTGGATCTTATATGCCCAAGACACATACAAGATTAATGTGGTTAGCATGTTATGATCTAAGTCGGATCATACCCAATAACAAGCCAAACACAAACAAACAAACAAACAAACATACCCAGTGTATCCTGCTGGAGAGCAGGGTACCCAATAACAAGACAAACAAACACCAATAAATATTTATTCGTTGATAAGATCATACAAATAAATATTAACACTGATTTCGAAAATGGGTTTTCTAAAACGTTGCTTTTGTAAAAGAACAACATTATGTGGATAATTTGTTCATGAGAAATTATTTGTTTCATTATTTAAGTTAGTTAAATAATAACAAATAAAATTGTGTTAATGTTATAAAATTAAAATACGTTTTAATTTTATAAACTATGGATTAAAGAGTGTATTTTATAAAACATTCAAAATGGGGGGAACCCATTTTTTGAACAAGATTCGGCCACCCCTTCTGGGCATTAGGACTCCACCCTTTTTGTCTTGGCTTTTGTAAGAGTTATTCATTCTAACACTCTTCCATCAAACACACCTTTCTCTCACACACACATAAGCAAGAATCCTCTCTTAGAAGGCAAAAATTTTCAGATTTGAGGCTCCAAGGAGGCTGAAATTTTCGGACTTTGAAGGAGTTTTGCAAGAGAGTCTTTGGTGTTTAGCTCCCTAACAAGCTTAGTGTTTAGAAGGCTTGTGGGTATCACATCTTGAGGTCTTCTACATTGAAGATTTAGCATTCAAATCATCATCTTCTTTCTTCATCCACGAGTTCTAGGAGGTAGTATATGATGTTTTGAATGGTTGTTGATAGCATGATATTCATATATGGATCCTTTGTTTTTGGGTTTTGTTTTAACATATGTATTTGATGCATAAACTAACTACTCTAAAATGGTTTTAGACAAATATTCCACTGCGTTTTATGTTAAATAGTTAATATAAACTTTGATAAACATCTACAAAACCCAACAATAGCATAAAGAGCCGGTTATATGGATACATGCTTCAAAAAAATCAAAATTTTCGGGTCCTTTTTGAGTAAAAAGTGGGCTGGAAATTTCAAGTATGTTAAACCCTTTGTTTTTCAAGATATTACTCATATATGCATAGTAAAGATCTTGAAAAATTGGTGTCATAATATGGCTTGTTTGTTTGGACAAAAACCCACTTGGATTTGGTTTATTTTGGCCGTAACTTTTGGGTTAAAAAAAGGGTTCAATTTTGCTTTTTAAGATACATATTTTGGATGTATTTTAGTGTATAAAACCTAGCCATGACCTTGTGTTTGAATATTTGTGTTTGTGATTTCATTTGATTGTAATAAAGGCATGTAATTTATTTGTTTCATTTGGTATGTAATAAATAGATTAGTTTGTACTTTATTTTTCTAGAAAAATGTATTAGGTTTTTCTATGTAATTGTACTTTGGGGCTGATTTGGCTGACCAAGAAGGTGCCTAAAGAAGATGATGTAATCACAACACAAAAGGGTTACTTGAAGTATTTGGATGCGGGTTCAAGTGGGAGTTCACCAACACAAGATTCATGTCATGTTTTACCCTTAGGAATGATCTTTTGACACACTTGATATGGCAAGCAAGTGTGGTCAAAATAGTTGGCTATGGTTATGCACTTATATTTTATGTTTGGTTGTTTATTTTGGTTGTTTGGACGAGTTTAACATTTTTGTTGAAAATTGATAAACTAGGTAAACAACTAAGATAAAACAAGCATAAAAATGGTTCTTTAAAAATCATTAAAGGAATTAATGAAATGAGCTTATTAAGGGTTAATGATTTAACAAAATGAGTTTATTAAAAGGAATCATGAAAATTATTTTTCATAAAAAATACCATGCATTTGAATGCATACAAATAGTATGGTATAAAAGGTTTTTCTAAAACTAGAATTTTAGAAACTATAAAAACCCTTTTCAAAACAAGTTTAACACCATCCTCTTAAACAACACTCGATTCACTTGCAACTCGTTTATGGGATAAAGGTCACCTAACCATAAATGTAGATACTTATGAAGTTAAGGTGAAATTACCGTATTTGTGGGACAAAGGTCACCTAACCACTTATATTTGTAAAATCACACGTGTGTCTAAGTAGGACGACTTGATTTGGAAATCATGCATTACGATCACCGAAGCATGACGTACAAAAGGTGTTGATGGGATAAACATGCCAAACAAAACATAAGATGTTTAAACCGATCCCATACACTAGAAATTGAAACATTGACTACCTTGTTAATTTAAATAAAGGGATAAAGGTCACCTAACCGATATTTAAATGTAACATTGGATTCTAGATTTTAATTATTAATTGTCTATAAGACATAAAAGGGTATTAATAATTAAAATACATTGATATTAAAAAAATACTAAAATTGAACTTTGTAAAATTGTAGATGGCAAACAACAACAACACAATCCCGACCGTCCATAACTTATCACTAAGAACCATCCTCGAGAAGGAACGTCTTTACCATAGGAACTTCATGGATTGGTATTGAAACTTGAGAATCGTTCTCAAGTAAGAAAAGAAGTCCTATATGTTAGACGATCCCATTCCCGATCAACCCGATGATGATAACGTGGAGGCCTTTAACGATTGGGTCAAGTACACCGAGGACTCCGTGCAAGTCTCATGTCTCATGTTAGCGAGTATGACTCCCGATTTATAAAAGGACTTTGAGAACCACAATGCCTATGACATGATCACCCAGTAGAAGGAAATATTCCAACAACAATCAAGGGTGGAACGCTTTGAAACGGTTCGAGCACTCCATGCATGTCGGATGGACGAGACCCAATCGGTATCCTCTTACGTTCTTAAGACGAAGAGCCACATTGATCGCCTCGAAAGGCTTAACTGCCGTGTCTCCAACGAGTTGGCTATGGATTTGATCCTTAACTCCCTATCCAAGAAGTTTGAAAGCTTTGTTATGAACTATAACATGAATGGATGGGACAAGAGCATTGGTGAGCTTCATGCAATGCTCAAAACGGCCGAGGCGGGCATGGGTAGAAGGTTCTACCGGTCCTTACGATCAATGAGGGAGATAGTAAGAAAAGGAACCACCCTGACCCTAAGGCAAGTGTTTCCAAAGGGAAGGGACCGGTTAAGTGGAAAGGGAAGGGTAAGGCTAAAGTGGAACCTAAAGAAAAGAAGCAAAAGGTTGCTAAAGATGATCTGTGTTTTGAGTGTGGTGAGGTAGGCCATTGGAAACGAAACTGTCTGGTCTATCTCAAAGAGTTAGGAGCCAAGAGGGATGCGTGGCAAACCTCATGTATGACTTTTATGATACATGTTGAGCTAATTGTTATTTATTCAAACACATGGGTATTGGATACCGGATGTGGAACTCATATTTTCAATTTGTTGAAGGGGTTTAAAAGAAATAAGCATTACAAAAAGGGGGATGATAGTCTCTTTATAGGATTCTATATGCCCAAGACACGTAGAATATTGATGCGGTTAGTACGATATGATCCAAGTCGGATTATACCCAATAACAAGCTTAGCAAACACCAATTAATATTTAATTGATGATATGATCATGCAATTAAATATTTACACAAATTTATAAAATAGGATTTCTAAATAAGTTGCATATGAGATGGAACAACTTATTAGAAAATTTTGTTCAATAACATTATTTGTAGTGTTATTTAAGTAAGTTAGATAACATCAAATAATAATAGAAGTGTATAACTTATACAATTAAAAGGTTAATTGTATATCTAGTTAGATGACTAGTTAAAATAATGTGTATTTTAGTTTAAAGGGGGAAACCCTTTTTAAAAACACAATTCGGCCGCCCCCCTTTTCCTTTTGATTGGCTCTTTTGCTTTCTTGACAATACACATCTTTAACTAGTCTTGCACTCATCAATACACATCTCTCAATACATGCAAACTTGATAAAAAAAACTCTCCTTTCTCTCTCTCATTGTTCACGGAAACAACAGCAAAGAAGAAGGGTTTTTGAGTGAATCTTGGTGTTGATTCTTACTAACAAGAGTTGTTTGCTATCAAGTTTTGGGTATACTAACTTGAGAGGACCTCCCTTGGTGCCTTGGTCGGATTTCTTGCTCCATATCATCATCATTTCATCACTTTTGGCAGCACAAAGGTAGATTATGGCAGCCTCTTTATGGCTGTCCATAATGTGTAGTTTTGTGTTATCATAGCTAGCATCATTCACATATTAAAGATATTTTTGTTCTTGGGTTTGTTTAAAACTTATAAAATCAAATGGAACTTGATTTTTCAGCTCATAAACAAGGTTATAAAGCTATTATTCCGCTACATTTTACAAAGTTTAAATGGTTAAACTATGTTTCAAATTCAAACAAACCCATCATTGGCATGTAGAGCCGGTTATGTGGATAGCTAGCTTGTATTGTCCTTTAAAATTCATTTTATGGACTTTAAAACCCCTTTAGGGGCTGCTATGTTCATGTGTTATGAATCCCCAAACTTTCAAAGTTATGTCACACATGCTTGTGATTAATCTTTGAAAGACATGTATGTTGTTTATTTGTTTGTTTGGACAAAAGAAAAACCCGAAATTTCAGTTTATATTGGCTGAAATTTTGTGTTTTTAGTGGGGTTTCATTATAGTTTTGGATGATATGATCATTGGTTATTAGTGTGCATAACATAGCCTTTGGCCTTATGTTATTTGGATGATTGGAATGGTTGTTTTATTTATTCAATTGGGTTGTGATGTTTATGTTTATTATTTGGGTTGTAATTATTTATTCATTTGGTTATGTAATAAATAGATTAGGTGCATTTCTTTTATTAGAAAAATGTATTAGGATATAATTTTTGTAAAAGGAAGATGCACAAGATGAAGACCCAAAGATGGACATCAAAGACATGGACCTTGAAGTATTTGGATATGGATTCAAGTGGGAGTCCATGGACACATACGATGTGTCATAATAAACCTTAGGAAAGACCTTATGACAACACTTGTGATGACAAACAAGTGTGGTCAAATCAATGGCTATGGTTATGCACTCATGTTTATATGTTTATGCTTGTTTGATTGTTTGGTTGATATTTGGACGTGCATTACAAACTCATTAACAAACTTAACAAGCTAAAAATTGATGGTTCTCTATCATTAAGTGGTTAAAAAAAGGTTATTAAAAGGATTAATGGTTTTAATAAAAGAGGTTTTATTAAAAGTGAACCATAGTGTACCTTGTGTTTGAAAGCATACAAATATAAGGTACATAGAGTTTTCTAAAATAAGATTATGAAAACTATAAATTTCTTTGATAACAAGTCTAACACCGTCCTTTTGCACAACACTTGAGTCACTTGAAAACTCTTAATAGGATAGAGGTCACCTAACCATTTTGAGAGAACTTGTCATTTGAGATGGGGATACCACATTTGTGGGATAAAGATCACCTAACCACTTATGTTGGAAAACTCACATGTGTGTGCAAGTAGGGTAAATTGATTTGCAAACCATGTTAAATGGATCACCTACAATATGGTTTCCAAGTGGTGTTGATGGAATTAACATGCCGACTTTACATATGATGTTTAAAGTCGATCCCACACCTCTAGAAGTTGCAAATGGTTGCAACCGTCAATCATTGACCACCTTATTAATTTAAATCGTGGGATAAAGGTCACATAACCACAATTTAAATATAATGTTGGGTTCTAGATTTTAATATTAAATGACCTTAAAAGGCATTAATTAATTATTAAAAATAGCAATATCGAAAATACTAAAATAGATCTTTGTTAAATTTTGTAGATGGCCACCAATAATGATAATCATGATAACTCATCCACGTCCACCCAATCTTTACGACCGATTCTCCAAAAGGAACGTCTGAATCATAACAATTTCATTGATTGGTATCAAAACTTGAGAATATTTCTCAAGTAAGTGAGACGATCATATGTTTTAGACGACCCTATCCCCGATCAACCTACTGCGGATGATAAGGAGGCCTATAACGATTGGCTAAAGTACACTGAGGACTCCGTCCAAGTGTCTTGCCTTATGCTGGCAAGCATGACTCCGTATCTCCAAAAGGAGTATGAACATCATGGAGCTTATGACATGATAACCCAGCTGAAGGAAACGTTCCAACAGCAAGCGAGGGTTGAGCGCTTCGAAACGGTTCGAGCACTCCATGCATGTCGTATGGACGACAACCAATCGGTTTCATCTTATGTACTTAAGATGAAAAGCCACATTGACCGCCTTAAAAGGCTTAATTGTCCCGTCTCGAAGGAATTGGCCACGGATTTAATCCTTAATGGCCTTAACAAGAAGTTCGAGACGTTCATGTTGAACTACAACATGAATGCTTGGGACAAAAGCATTGGTGAGCTTCACTCAATGCTTAAAACGGCTGAGGCGGCCATGGGTAAAAAAGTTTTACCCGTTCTCACCATCAATGAAGGTGGGAACAAGAAAAGGCCTCATCCCGCACCCAAGGCAAAAGTTGCCAAGGGTAAGGGACCCGCATGGGGAAAAGGGAAAAGGGGTGGCAAGGGTGCCACCCAAACCACAAGAGAAGAAGCAAAAGGTTGCTACTAATGACCTATGCTTCAAGTGTGGGGAGATTGGACATTGGGCAAGAAATTGTCCACCTCCAAGAGTTGAAGCAAAGAGGGATGCCGGGCAAACCTCAGGTACAATATACATGATCCATATTGATTTAAACATAATATCCTCTAACACATGGGTATTAGATACCGGATGTGGAACTCACATTTGCAATTTGTTGCAGGGGTTCAAAAGAAGTAGCAACTTCAACAAAGGGGATGTTAGTCTCTACATGGGCAATGGGGCTAAGGTTAAGTTAAAGCCCGTGGTGACTACATCTTGAAACTTCCAAATGGTTTGGAAGTAATTTTGAACAATGTTTTGTATGCTTCTAGTTTGACTAGGAACATTATTTCTGTAGCCCTATTAAAACAATTTGGATATGTATTATCATTTATTGGAAATAAAATCCATGTTACTATGAATGACATGTTTTACTTTAAAGCTATTCCCATCAATAGTATTTATGAATTGGTTCATGAAAATACTTTAAATAGTTCATTGTACCAAACTAACACCAAGAAACTCAAGTTGGATTTGAGTGATACCTATCTTTGGCATTGTCGTCTTGGTCATATAAACAAGAAACGTATACAAACACTTCAAAAGAATGGTCTTTTAAAAACAAATGAATGTGATTCATTTGATGTATGTGAATCTTGTTTACAAGGAAAAATGACTAAGGCACCCTTTAGTGGAACTAACGAAAGGGCAAAAGATTTATTAGGAATCATACATTCAGATGTATGTGGTCCTTTTAAGCCAATGACTAGGAATGGTGAAAGATACTTCATTACCTTTACTGACGATTATAGTCGCTATGGGTATGTGTACTTATTACGGCACAAAGATGAAGCTTTTGAAACGTTCAAAATCTTTAAGAATGAAGTTGAAAATCAATTCAACAAGTCGATTAAAGTTCTCCGCACCGACAGAGGAGGTGAATACCTAAGTGATGCTTTTCAACATCATCTTAGGAGTTATGGGATTGTCTCACAACTCACTCCACCTGGAACACCATAACATAATGGTGTGTCTGAGAGGAGGAATCAAACCTTATTGGATATGGTCCGATCTATGATGGCTAGAAGCACATTGCCTCTATCATTTTGGGGTTTCTCTTTGCTCTCTGCGGCCCGTATTCTAAATATGGCCCCAACCATAAAGGTGGAAAGGACACCTTTGAAAGGACACCTTTTGAGATATGGCATGGAAGGGTTCCATCCCTATCATACTTAAGGGTCTGGGTTGTGAGGCTTATGTTAAGACTCCCACCCCAAACAAATTGGAAGTCCGATCCACCAAGTGTATCTTAGTTGGATATCCTAGAGATTCTATGGGATATTATTTCTATGATCCACTGGAACAAAAGGTGTTTATTGCCAGAAAGGGTGAGGTCTTAGAAGCAAAGTTCCTTATGGAAGAAACTAGCAGTGAACAGTGGATCTTGAGGAGGATCAAGAACCATAACCCGATGCATGTTTGGTTGAAACTAGCACTCAACATGAGGATGTTGAGGATGATCAAGCGGTTTATCAATACACACAAAACGTTCATAGAAGTGGTAGAACTAGTAATCCACCTGAAAGATACGGATTTTTCATGGATAGATGCTATGTGGTAGATTCAGATAAACCAATCACATACCATAATGCAGTGTCCAATTCGGATTATGACAAATGGCTTGAAGCCATGAACGTTGAGATGCAATCCATGTATGACAATCAAGTTTGGGAACTTGTTGTACCACCTCTTAATTCCATGGTAGTTGGAAGTAAGTGGGTTTTCAAGAAGAAAACAGACATGCATGGAAACTTGGATACTTACAAAGCTAGACTTGTAGCAAAAGGCTTCACTCAAACTCAAGGTGTTGATTATGATGAAACCTTTTCCCCTATCGCTATGCTTAAGTCAATTAGGATATTATTTGCCATAGCCATATATTATGACTATGAGATATGGCAAGTGGATGTCAAAACCGCCTTTCTAAATGGGTATCTTGAGGAAGATGTCTATATGGTTCAGCTGAAGGTTTTGTCGATCCCAAACATCCTAATAAAGTATGCAAGTTAAAGAAATCTATTTATGGATTGAAACAAGCATCAAGAAGCTGGAATCACCGTTTTGATGAGGAGGTAAAGAAATTTGGATTCATCAAGAACGCTGATGAAGCTTGTGTATATAGGAAAGCTAGTGGGAGCATCATCATTTTCCTAGTATTGTATGTTGATGACATACTACTATTTGGAAATGACATTCCAACCTTGGAAGGAGTAAAAACCTGGTTTGGAAGTTGTTTTTCCATCAAGGATCTTGGTGAAGCCGCCTATATTCTGGGAATAAAGATCTATAGGGATAGATCAAGGCGGTTGATTGGTTTAAATCAAAGTGCATACATTGATACAATCTTGAAAGGTTCAAGATGGAGAACTCTAAGAAAGGAACAGTACCTATTCAAAGAGGAACGATATTGAGTACGACTCAATGTCCTAGCTCAGAGGATGAGCAGGATAACATGAAGGCAATCCCATACGCATCTGCTATTGGATCCATCATGTATGCAATGATATGCACTTGGCCGGACGTTTCATGCGCCTTAAGTATGACAAGCCGATACTAGCAAAATCCTGGAAACAGTCATTAGATGGCTGTTAAGAACATACTTAAGTACCTGATGAGGACTAAAGATATGTTCCTAATCTATGGATCTGGTGATGAGGAACTCATTGTAAAAGGTTACACGGATGCGAGTTTCCAAACCGATCGTGATGATTCACGATCACAATTGGGATACTTTTTCATTCTGAATGGATGAGCGGTCTCTTGGAAGAGCTCTAAACAGGATGTGCTGGCTTTATCAACTATAGAATCTGAATACGCCGCCGCCTCATTGGCAGCTCAAGAAGCTGCATGGTTGAAGAAATTCATTGCCGATCTAGGGGTTATCCCTTCCATTCAGGAACCCCAAGGGATCTTTTGTGATAACGAGGGTGCGATTGCTCAAATCAAGGAACCTCGTGCTCACCAAAAGACTAGGCATATTGAGCGGAGATTCAACTACATACGAGATGAAGTTGAGAAAGGAAAGATATGTATTCGCAAAGTTCACACAGATCAAAATATAGCAGATCCTCTTACGAAGCTCCTAGAAAAGGCAAAGCATGCAGGTCATACCTGTGCCATGGGACTTCGATATTCTAGTGATTCTATTTGATCTGTACTTTCGTATTTGGATATTTGGAACTCCCTTATTACTTGAATAAAATTATTTGGTTATAATATTTCAATATATGTTCCAATTTAGCATGTTTAATCCATGCGTAAATAGCTTACTATAAATGTCCGTAGTCGTTCATACTTGTAGGAACAAGTATGAGAGTAAGACTATTATGAATTTAGATTGGTGGATATTCATAAGGATGAATATAAAGCAATTAGTTGCTGCCAAAGTTCATAGATATTTGTGGGATACAAATATTGGACTGACCCGCATCTCAAATTTTACTACATGGAATCTTCTAGATTGATCATAAGTAAATTTGAGTAAAGGCGAATATCATTTGGTATCCTCCAACCTGAGATACATATTGGGTTTTGATATTCACCAAGTGTTATACCTTGAGCTAGTTCTTCACTGCCCTGAAATAATGGACAATACATAAGGCTATGCTCAGATGTGACACGAGGTGTTTGTGAGAAACGTATGTAGTCAAGATGGAATTTGTTCCTTTTATTCGTTGAGAGCAAGATGTCTAAGGCCTGATTAAGTTAAATCAACAAGGAATGATCATTCTGTGTCCTTGGATTTAACATGACATCTGTAACAAAAGGATAAATGATTGATTCACCTAAATCATTTCAAGTAGGGTACTTGAATGGGATGATGTTATTAAATGACCATAAGTCATGCGTATTAAGGGTAGTAAACCGTTGTTAGGCGGTATTTACTATTTGTATCAATCTTCTATGAATCTTGGGCAAGTCGGGTTATACCTAATAACAAGCTTAGCAAATACCAATTAATATTTAATTGATGATATGATCATGCAATCAAATATTTCACCAATTTAGAAAATGGGTTTTCTAAATAAGTTGCATATAAGATGGAACAACTTATTAGAATATTTTGTTCAATAACATTATTTGTAGTGTTATTTAAGTAAGTTAGATAACATCAAATAATAATTGGAGTGTATAACTTATACAATTAAAAGGTTAATTGTATATCTAGTTAGATGACTAGTTAAAATAATGTGTATTTTAGTTTAAAGGGGGAAACCCTTTTTAAAAACACAATTCGGCCGCCCCCCTTTTCCTTTTGATTGTCTCTTTTGCTTTCTTGAGAATACACATCTTTAACTAGTCTTGCACTCATCAATACACATCTCTCAATATATGCAAACTTGATAAAAAAAACTCTCCTTTCTCTCTCTCATTGTTCACGGCAACAGCAGCAAAGAAGAATGGTTTTTGAGTGAATCTTGGTGTTGATTCTTCGTAACAAGAGTTGTTTGCTATCAAGCTTGGGGTATACTAACTTGAGAGGACCTCCCTTGGTTCCTTGGTCGGATTTCTTGCTCCATATCATCATCATTTCATCACTTTTGGCAGCTCAAAGGTAGATTATGGCAGCCTCTTTATGGCTGTCCATAATGTGTAGTTTTGTTTTATCATTGCTAGCATCATTCACATATTAAAGATCCTTTTGTTCTTGGGTTTATTTAAAACTTATAACATCAAATAGAACTTGATTTTTCAGCTCATAAACAAGGTTATAAAGCTATTATTCTTCTGCGATTTACAAAGTTTAAATGGTTAAACTATGTTTCAAGTTCAAACAAACCCATCATCTTTATGGGCAATGGAGCAACAGTTCAAGTTGAAGCCCAAGGAGACTATGTTTTGAAACTTTCAAGTGGTTTGAAAGTTATTCTGAAAAATGTTTTGTATGTTCCTAGTTTGACTAGGAATATTATTTCAATTTCCCTTTAAAGACAACGTGGTTATGATTTCAAATTTGTTGACAATGATATCCATGTTTGTTTGAATCATGTGTTTTATTTTAAGGCAATGCCTTGTAATGGTATTTATGAATTGTTCATGATAACACAACATATGATAGCTCAATGTACCAAGCAACCACCAAAAAGCTCAAATTAGATTTGAGTGATTCCTATCTTTGGCATTGTCCCCTTGGACACATAAACCAGAATTGTATGCAAAAACTTCAAAAGAATGGTCTTTTAAAAACTCATGAAAATGATTCATTTGATGTATGTGAGTCTTGTTTACAAGGTAAAATGACAAAGGCCCCTTTTAGTGGGACTAATGAAAGGGTAAAAGATTTATTAGGGATCATACATTCGGATGCATGTGGACCTTTTAAACCAATAACTAGGAATGGTGAAAGATACTTCATTACCTTTACCGATGACTATAGTCGTTATGGGTATGTGTACTTATTAAGAGACAAACAAAAATCTTTTGAAATATTCAAAATCTTGAAAAATGAAGTAGAAAATCAACTCAACAAAACGGTCAAGATTATTCATACCGATAAAGGAGGTGAATACCTAAGTAGTGAATTTCAAGAGTATCTTAGAAGTTGTGGGATTGTCTCGCAACTTACTCCACCTGGACCACCACAACATAATGGTTTGTCTGAGAGGAGGAATCAGACTCTATTGGATATGGTCGATCTATGATGGCTAGAAGTACACTACCTCTATCATTTTGGGGTTTCGCTTTGCTCTCCGTGGCCTGTATTTTAAATATGGCCCCAACCAAGAAAGTGGAAAGGACACCTTTCAAAGTATGGCATGGAAGGGTTCCATCATTGTCATATTTAAAAGTTTGGGGGTGTAAGGCTTATCCTAAGCAATACACTCAAAACAAACTGGAAGCCCGATCCACTAAGTGTATCTTCATTCAATATCCTAGAGATTGTATTGGATATTATTTCTATGATCCAACAGAGCAGAAAGTGTTTATTGCTCGAAAGGCAGAGTTCTTGGAAACTAAGTTCTTTTCGGAAGGAACTAGTGGAAGAACTGTGGAACTTGAAGTGGTTCAAGAATCACAAGACGATACACATTCGGTTGATACTAGCAATCAACATGAGGATGTTGAAAATGATCATATGGATGATCAAGATACACAAAACGTTCGCAGATCTGGTAGAACTAGTGTTCCTCCTGAGAGATATGGATTTTTCATGGATGGATACTATGTGGTAGATTTGGATGAACCAACCACATACCGTGATGCAATGTCAAAACCTGATTTTGACAAATGCAAGAAGCCATGAATGTGGAGATGCAATCCATGTATGATAACCAAGTTTGGGAATTGGTTACACCACCTCTTAAATCCAAAGTAGTTGGAAGTAAGTGGGTTTTCAAGAAGAAAACCGATATGCATGGAAACTTGGATACTTATAAAGCTAGACTTGTAGCAAAAGGTTTCACTCAAACTCAAGGGGTTGATTATGATGAAACTTTCTCTTCTGTGGCAATGCTAAAGTCTATCAGGATATTGTTTGCCATAGCTGCATATTATGACTATGAGATTTGGCAAATGGATGTCAAAACTGCTTTCCTTAATGGATATCTTGAGGAAGATGTCCATATGGAACAGCTTGAATGTTTTGTCAATCCAAAACATCCTAACAAGGTATGCAAGTTAAAGAAGTCAATCTACGGATTGAAACAAGCATCGAGAAGTTGGAATCACCATTTTGATGATGAAGTAAAGAAATTTGGCTTCATCAAAAATGCTGATGAAGCTTGTGTGCATTAGAAAGCTAGTGGGAGCATTATTACTTTCCTTGTATTATATGTTGATGACATTCCACTATTTGGAAATGACATTCCAACCTTGGAATGGTAAAAGCCTGGCTTGGAAGTGTTTTTTCCATTAAGGATCTTGGTGAAGCCGCCTATATTTTGGGAATAAAGATCTATAAGGATAGATCAAGGTGGTTGATAGGTTTAAACCAAAGTGCATACGTTGAAAAAGCCTTGAAAAGGTTCAAGATGGAGAATTCTAAGAAAGGTTTGGTACCTATTCAAAAGGGGACTATATTGAGCACGTCTCAATGCCGTAGTTCAAAGGTTGAACAAGAAAGAATGAATGGAGTCCATATGCATCTGCTATAGGATCCATCATGTATGCAATGATATGTACTAGACCGGATGTGTCATGTGCTCTAAGCATGACAAGTAGATATCAACAGAATCCTGGTAATAGTCATTAGATGGCTGTTAAGAGTATTTGGAAATACCTTAGAAACACTAAGGATATGTTCTTAATATATGGATATGGTGAGGAGGAGCTCGTTGTAAAGGGTTACACGGATGCGAGTATCTAAACTGATCGAGATGATTCTCGATCTCAGTCGGGATATGTCTTTATTATGAATGGAGGAGCGGTCTCTTGGAAGAGCTCAAAGCAAGATGTAGTGGCACTATCTACAACAGAATAAAAATACATCGCCGCTTCATTGGCAGCTCAAGAAGCTTCATGGGTAAGGAAGTTCATTGCTGATCTAGGGGTTGTTGCTACCATTCAAGACCCCCTAGAGATCTTTTGTGATAACGAGGGTGTGATTGCTCAAATCAAGGAACCTCGTGCTCATCAAAAGACTCGGCACATTGAACGGAGGTTCAACTACATAAGGGATGAAGTTGAAAAGGGAAAGAAATGTATTCGCAAAGTTCACACCGATCAAAACATTGCGGATCCATTCACGAAGCTCCTAGAAAGGTCAAAGCATGAAAGTCATAGTTGTGCCTTAGGACTTTCATATTCTAGTGATTGGACTTGATCAAATTTTGTATTTGGATATCGGAACTTATGTTATTTGACTTAATTATATGGTTATAATTTTCATTTATTCTTCCATTTTAGCATGTTTAAATCCGTGAATAAGTAAGTTATTCTAAACGTCCGTAGTCGATCATACTTGTGGGAACAACTATGAATGTAAGACTATAATGAACTTAGAATGGTTGATATTCATAAGGTATGAATATAGAGCAAGAGGTTGCTACCAAGGTTATTTGATATCTATGGGATATAGATATAGGATTGACCCGCTCTCAATTATTTCTGCATGGAATCTTTGTGATCAGTTATAAGAGATATTGAGTAAAGGTGAATATCATTGTATCCTCAGACCTGAGATACATATTGGGTCTTGATATTCACCAAGTGTCGTACTTTGACTTAGTACTTCGCTGTTTTGAAAAATGGCAGTACATAAGGCTGGGTTCAGGTATGATATAAAGTGATTGTGAGAGACGTATGTAGTCAAGATGGAATTTGTTCCTCTTATTTGTTGAGAGTTAGATGTCTAAGGCCTGTTAAAGTTAAATCATTGGAGAATGATAATTCTGTGTCTCTGGGATTTAACATGACATCTGTGACAAAAGGATAGATGATTGATTCACCTAAAACATTTCGAGTATGGTACTTGAAGAGGATGATGTCATTGAATGGCAAGGGTAGTAAACCGTTGTTTGGCGGTACTTACTACTTGCATCAATCTTCTATAAATCTTGTGCAAGTGGGAGATTGTTGGATCTTATATGCCCAAGACACATACAAGATTAACGTGGTTAGTACGTTATGATCCAAGTCGGGTCATACCCAATAACAAGCCAAACAAACACCAATAAATATTTATTCATTGATAAGATACAAATAAATATTAACACCGATTTAGAAAATGGGTTTTCTAAAACATTGCTTTTGTAAAAGAACAACATTATGTGGATAATTTGTTCATGAGAAATTATTTATTTTATTATTTAAGTTAGTTAATAATAACAAATAAAATTGTGTTAATGTTATAAAATTGAAATAGGTTTTAATTTTATAAACCATGGATTAAAGGAGTGTATTTTATAAAACATTCAAAATGGGGGGAACCCATTTTTTGAACAAGATTCGGCAGCCCCTTGTGGGCATTGGGACTCCCCCTTTTTGTCTTGGCTTTTGTAAGAGTTATTCATTATAACACTCTTCCATCAAACACACCTTTCTCTCACACACACATAAGCAAGAATCCTCTCTAAGAAGGCAAAAATTTTCGGATTTGAGGTTACAAGGAGGCTGAAATGTTCGGACTTTGAAGGAGTTTTGCAAGAGTCTTTGGTGTTTCGCTCCCTAACAAGCTTAGTGTTTGGAAGGGCTTGTGGGTATCACATCTTGAGGTCTTCTACATTGAAGATTTAGCTTTCAAATCATCATCTTCTTTCTTCATCCACGAGTTCTAGGAGGTAGTATATGATGTTTTGAATGGTTGTTTGATAGCATGATATTCATATATGGATCCTTTGTTATTGGGTTTTGTTTTAACATATGTATTTGATGCATAAACTAACTAATCTAAAATGGTTTTAGACAAATATTCCACTGCGTTTTATGTTAAATGGTTAATATAAACTTTGATAAACATCTATAAAACCCAACAATGGCATCAAGAGCCGGTTATATGGATACATGTTTCAAAAAATCGAAATTTTTTGGTCCTTTTTGAGTAAAAAGTGGGCTGGAAATTTCAAGTATGGTAAACCCTTTGTTTTTCAAGATATTACTCATATATGCATAGGAAAGATCTTGAAAAATTAGTGCCATAAGATGGCTTGTTTGTTTGGACAAAAACCCACTTGGATTTGGTTTACGTTGGCCGTAACTTTTGGGTTAAAAAAAGGGTTCCATTTTCGTTTTTTAAGATACATATTTTGGATGATATCATTTTTGGATCAACAAACAAACAACTTTGCAAGGATTTTGAAGACCTTATGCATTCCAAATTCCAGATGAGTGTTGTGGGGAAGCTTACATTCTTCTTAGGATTTCAAGTACAGCAAACAGTAGATGGAATCTTCATCAATCAATCAAAATACATGGAATCCATGTTGAAGGAATTTCATTTTGTAGATTGCCAGTCTATAGAACTCCTATTGATATGAAAATGAAAGTCAGATGGAAAATCAGTGGATCAGACTTACTATCGATCAATGATTGGGTAACTCATGTATCTAAAAGCAAACGGACCTGACATAATGTTTCGTGTATGTGTTTGTGCCAGATATCAAGAACATCCTAAGGAATCACATGTAAATGATGTAAAGAGGATATTCAGATTATCTTATCCAAAGGAAGGGATTTCAACCTCTATGCCTACGAAGACAGTGACTCGAGGATGCAATTTCAATCGAAAGTCCACTTCTAAGGGTTGTCAATTTCTTAGTCTCAGACTAGTCTCCTGACAATGTAAGAAGCAGACAAACATGTTTGTTTCACCACCAGAAGCTGAGTACATAGCAGCATTAGCTTGTTGCTCTCAAGTTCTCTAGTTCAAAACCAGATGCTTGATTATGGTTCACACCAATTCACATTGACAACATAGCCGCCATGTTGATAACAAACAATCTAGTTTGGCACTCAAAAACCACATTGAAATTAGATATCACTTTTTAAGAGACTGTGTTGAAAAAGGGCTAATCAATTTGATACAGGTCTACACGGACAAACAATTAGCTGATTTGTTCACTAAGGCATTTGACCCTAGTCGATTTGAATTCCTAGTCCAATCAATTGGCTTGATTAACCTTGAGTAAAAATCAAAATTTGCAAAAACATTCAAATATTATAAAAATACAAAAAGAAGTTGTTTTTGTTGAAGAATATGAAATGTACTCCAAAATGGGAAATGATATAATTACGATCGTTATATCATTCACTATGCTTATTTTAAAATCTTGAACGACTGTCATGACTTATCTGATATGCGGTAGGCTCAGCTTGGAAGAGAGGATACATGTTGTGATGAACTAAAGCTCATATTCAATTGTGAAGTCTTCATCTTAGAGTATAAGTAAGTATTAGCTTATCCAAGTGTGTGTGTATGTAGTAACCTAAACACAACAGGTAATGATGCCTTATGAATCTCATTCACCTGCATCAGTTTCTCCTCTGTTTTGTTGAGCAAAGATCTGGATAAAGATGCATATAGTGCTGATGTCATGATCCAACAAGATTTCTAATGTGGAACACATCCAAACTGGATGAATTAATAAAGACTACGTTCCTTGTGAATGTACAAAAAGATTGCTAAAGAGGATCACCTTCCAAAGTGAAGTCAAAAAGATTCCAATATGGATCAAATAAATATAAAGATCAAAGTAAAAGAATCCCAATGAGGATCCCCTACCTCAAAACAAAATAAGAGTTCATAATTTAAATGACCTTGTCATGTAAGTTGTGAAAAAGATCTACAATGCATTTCATGCGAGTGGTTGATCTTGCCATGCTTTAGAGTGTGAGGTACATGTTAAGTACTCAATCCATATGAAGTCACTGGATCGGTAAACATCCGAGCATGTTCTTGACGGAAGGATAAAAACAGCATAAACCTAAATTCAATCAATAACACGAACAATAATCGAATGATTTCATTGATAAAACCTAACGATTTTAAGCTCGTTACAACTTAAGAATCAAGACTCTTAGCAAGGGGAGATCGAGCATGATCTCCCATCTCATCCGGCAGCACCTAGGCCCCAGGCAGACTCCCTCTCAAACCCTTTTTTACTCTCTACACATTGAAACTGGTATATATAGGCCTTGGCCCATATTAGATACGACTGGGCCCATTCGTGCGAGTGGACCATGCGATGGTTCAATCGTACGACTGGACCATGCGTATGGTTCAATCGTACGATTGGACCATTCTTATGGTTCAGTCTTACGAATGCCCCAATCGCATCTCTCAATCGCACGACTGGTCCATTAACATGGCTCAGTCATACGACTGAGTCTCATTCACATATGCTCCTGTGAATGACCCAGTTTCATGTGTTTACAAGGTGTATAACATTAAGCCTAGACTATTCGTCAAGCGACGGACACACTATATATGACAATATATGCTCCAACAAATTCCCCCTTGGACGTTGCTTGCGAATAGTAGATAAAACCTCTTACAATCTTCAGTTAATCTTTGCTCTGGTTTTCAATAAAAACAAATGAACAACCATATTAGCCAACGTTGCCGATCCGTCAGGTCGATACATTATCCCTGAAAATGAATTTAGGCACAATATCTTTCGTTTACTTTGCAGAACACCATCATAGTAGCAAGATTCCCCATATGATTGAATTTCCAGATAATGACAGGAACAGTTTTCCATTGCTTCAATCTTCACACAGGCTAACCTGATTAATTTTAACACCTGCAGAAATTTCCCCTCACATTCAGCATATCTCAATATATAAACATTGTGCTCTCCTGTCGTCCTCATACGGTGTATTGGGCAAAAGGTTGAAGGTTCCAATCCACAGCTGACAATATCAAACAAATCAGCATGCACGTAGATTCATCATTAGAAACCTGCTCACATCATCACTTTCTGATTGTGTCTTCAATTTCTCTATACATGGATTCCCCTAAGAATGAGAATCCTCTCTGTGCGGATAAATATAACTTGATTGGCCCATAAATAGTCAGATACTCCTGACTACCCTATAAAATCAGCACCGACAGCTGACATCTTCTCTTCTCTCTTTCGTGTTCTAACAACATTTACCTATTCTGGAAGTCCAAAGAATAATGGGTTATCCATCGAACTTGTTTGGACAAAAGAAACTCAGGGTGAATGTGCTTTGCTCATATTGACCCGAAAATGACCCGATAATTTTCCCGGAAAAATTTTATTTTGACAAATTTTTTCAGAAAGCTTCCCGACTGATAAAAATGGTTTAGGGAAAAATTCGTGCAAGAAGCTGTTCCAGACCCTTTTTTTGGTCTGGTACACAGCTCATTCGTGCGACTGGAACAGACGAATGAAGGCATACGTGCGAATGGGTGATTCTTGCAAATGGATACTCCGAATGGGTCAGTCGTGCGAATGAAATACACGAAAGGGTCAGTCTTGCGAATGAATGTTCATTCATATGAATGGACATACGACTGGTTCAGTCATACGAATGGACCATACGAATGGTTCACTCGTGCGAATGAGGCCCAGTGGCATGGCCCAATCGCATGAACGGGTCTGAACGCAGATTTTCAGATCTGCAGCCGCCAAGGATGCCAAAAACCCTAATCCGACGAATTTTACATGATTCAAACCAAAATAGACATCATTAGATTCACAAGGGTGATCAAAATGTGGTTTCGAGTTCGATTTTAAAATAGAAACAACACACACCACGAGATCTGAGCAAAACACGAAGAACACGAAGAACATGAAGTAGGTTTAACGTCAAAGAACCTGAAATAGATCCAGAGATCAAGAGCTCGGGTTGCTAGAATGATTGTTAGATCATTCTAGCAGTAACCTGGCTCTGATACCAATTGTGAAGTCACTGGATCGGTAAACATCCGAGCATGTTCTTGACGAAAGGATAAAAACAGCATAAACCAAAAGTCAATCAATAACACGAACAATAATCGAATGATTTCATTGATAAAACCTAACGATTTAAGATCGTTACAACTTAAGAATCAAGACTCTTAGCAAGGGGAGATTGAGCATGATCTCCCCTCTCATCCGGCAGCACCTAGGCCCCAGGCAGACTCCCTCTCAAAACCCTTTTTTACTCTCTACACATTGAAACTGGTATATATAGGCCTCGGCCAGTATTAGATGCGACTGGGCCCATTCATGCGACTGGACCATGCGTATGGTTCAATCGTACAACTGGACCATGCGTATGGTTCAATCGTACGATTGGACCATTCTTATGGTTCAGTCTTACGAATGCCCCAATCGCATCTCTCAGTCGCACGACTGGTCCATTAGCATGGCTCTGTCTTATGACTGAGTCTCATTCGCATATGCTCCTGCGAATGACCCAGTTTCATGTGTTTACAAGGTGTATAACATTAAGACTAGACTATTCGTCAAGCGACGGACACACTATATATGACGATATATGCTCCAACAATCCACTTAACACATGATAAAGATCACCAGCATCAAAATATTAACCAAGCATGAGTTTAAGAGGATAACATACCTGTAATCAATATGTTCATGATTATGTCTATTTTACAAACACTTGCCTGCATTATGAAAGGTAAGATTGATATGATCCCAAGCAAGGTATACTTCCTCTTCATGTACAGATAAAAAATCAAAAAGTACAAAAATATTTTCTTTTGAGTATTCAAAAATTTTAAAATCTTTAATATGGATATAAATTTAGGGTGGGAAATTAAAATTTTATGAAAATGTTCATAAAATCTCAAAATATTGTAATTATTTTGTACAATTGTTGCTTTTCTTGAAAATATAAAGTTATAAAAAATTGGCTTTGTTGGTGTGGAAGTTATACCATAGTATCTCAGTGTATACAGATATTTAGAAGCACCAAGTCCAAGATCTGCCAAATCTGGGAAATTTGTATCACACCGGGTGTACAATTTAATCCAAGCAAGAATTGACAATCCAAGCAATAATCAAAACTTAATAAAAGTCAACGAAACAGACACATCTTCATAAAAGTCAAAGCAGCAGTGCAAAAACAGTCAAAACTATCCACAACAAAATATTAATTTCTAACAAATTCAAATTTTAGTGTGGGTTAGAGTGTTGGTTAATGCGAGTGAAGGTGACCTAGGCATATAATGAGTGCGGGCGGATATGTTAGTCATCTGCATTTGTCACCAAACAAATGCGTACAACAATGTCTGAAGCATCATGGATGAAAACTTATGTGGATAAAATTTTATTCTTCCGCATTTCCCAATACAGAAGTTATTGATGGTAGAAAACTTATGCGGATAAGTTTTGGTTATCCATATTTCCTAAATGCAGTTGACATGCCAATGCAGATGACAATGTTGTGTATTTATACCAAAAACAAACACGTGCTCACAATCTTCTATCATGTTAAGTGTTTGAACCTTAGTTAATGCAGATGGATAAGGAAAAGCATAGAAATGCTAACATCCATGAGCATTAACTAATGCAGATAGAAGTTTAAGAAATGCAGATAGATAAATTGTTCATCCACATTTGTTGCAGCAAAAATGCAAGTTCTAATGTAAATGCGGACAAGTACAAATGTTCTTCCGCATTTGTTACAAGGTTAATGCTAGCAAGTTTTATGCTTCCATATTTGTCATAGTACACAAATGCGTACAATTCAAAACATCTACATTTGCTACAGTAGATAAATTAATAATTCGACAATTGTTCATACACTTCAAGTTTGTGAAATTCATTAAATCGACTATTTAAACACATTAATCAGAGCCATTTAATAGTTTTTAAATTTGAGTGAACCAAAAGTACGATGAATGTTTTTCATACTGATCTTCATCCATCATCCAAACCATCAGCAAACCTTGCGTGTTGATTGTTCATCCAACCCCGTTTCATCTATATTTCAATTCCTAGCCAAAGTAATATCGAAACATGGTGATTCTCGGTGGATTTGTAAATTCAAATACCGAACAAGTGATGAACATAGAACCCTAGGTTTAGAAAAATTCAAAACTTAACCATGAAAAATAGATTTCAATGACATTTTTCAAGTTCAGTGAAACATATTTTTATGTGTACAACAAGGAACAAACAATTCAGGAACCCCAAGTTAACCATGATGAACAGGGAAACCTAGACTTGAAAATGTTGAAATCAAATCCAATGTTTCTGTGTAAAAAGATGTTTAAAATAGTAAAGATGATTGAAAATAATCATAAAAGATGACACAAATGGTTATTCATCATAAAATCAAAGATAGGTCAAATTCCTATAAACAGTAAACTTTGAACTCTCAATTTTTGACCTGAGAAAGTCAAACTGAGAATCAAACCTGCTCTTAGTGTATAATTTGATAATTCTTAGTACATTACTAACACATGTGTCTCTATTGTAGAATCTATGGCAAACCTTACTTCGAGCAAGCTCCATAATGTCAGTGAATATCTTGATCCAGATGTGCCAGAATCTGAGGGTTTGAGAGGCATGATCAAATTCATTTCTACAACAAGAGTAGCACATGACATCAATGTTAGACCCATTATCTGTGAGAAATTCATTACAACATTCTAGGGAACAGCTGAACTGAATCAGATGTATGGTGTGAGGACCATATCTGGTAGGATCACTAATGATCACACATTAGTTATCTCTGAATAAACTGTGAGGCAGTGTCTACAGTTTAAGAATGATGCCAACTCTCCTTAAGAACTAGAAGAAGATGACATTCTGGCCTTCTTTGACAACATTGGTTACGAAGACGGTTTTGAGGGAAAACAGATTGTCAAGGGGTTAGTTGACTTGCAGTTGAGATTCCTGATTTATCTATTCTAACATTGCCTGACAAAGAGGAAGACTGGTTGGAATGACATCCCCATCCTAACATCATTAGCTATTTGTTCCTTGTGCACTAACAGACAGTTTAACATGTCTGCTTATCTGCTTAATGTCCTTGTATCCAATATTCAGGAAGGAAGAATACATATGTTCCTGATGTATCCCCGATTCATCCAATGCTTCATCAGTGAAGCTTTCCTTGATATTGTAGCAGAAGGCCCTATGATGGACATTCCTTACTATCATGCCAAATCCTACAAGTATATTAAGAAGAGAGATCCAAGGAGCTTCTATAGTGGAACTTTCTTTCCCTTACTTCCATGGATGTTACAACATATCATTCTAGAAGAAGATCATGAAGAAGAGGCTGAGGAAGTTGTTCCTAATGTTGAGGAACAAGCTCATGATGATGTTCCTGCTGATGGGCATGACATTATAGAGGAACATCCAGCTGCTCATGATCAACAAACTGTTAAAGAGCATGTTGAAGCAGCTAAGATGGACTATGGCAAGTGTCATCATAGGTTGATATAGGTGGTGATCTTCATACCTTGTCTTCAGTTCAAGATGCTAATATACCATCCCCTTTCAGCGTGTCACCTCTTTATTCTCCTCCAATATCTCCTATCAACTCTCATCATGTATCTCCTACCTATTCTTCACTAGAAGCTGCTGCTGCATTTGTTAAATCTCATGACTATACTAGTTCATTAGATAGGTGTGAATCATCTTCGGATGAGAAGGATCATCATCCAGGTTTTCAAATGCCTGAGATACAAGTACAATTAGAGGCCGATGCTTCATAAAGCTTTGTAGAATCTGAAATCAACCATTCTGATGCTATGGAAATGATCTCTAAGCTAGTACTGAAGGTAGCCAGAATGGAGAAACTTTTGGATAGAAGATCTGGCATCATAAGAGGTAGACTTGTTAAAATGGATGAGAAGGAGAAAGAATTAAAAGAACCAAAAGCCAAATATCAATCTGATAAAGAAGAAAAGGAAAAAGAGATTGAAGAACTTAAAGCGGCCCTAGAACATGCCAAACACGAAATCAGTGACACTTGGATGCTGCAAACATTTAAACTCTTGCCATGGAAGAACAAGAGAATCTCATTGATGTCCAAACTGATATAATATATGATCTACATAGATAGATAGAAGCTCTAACAAAAAGAGTTTCTAAACTTGGCATGTAGATTAAGATTAAAGAAGAATTGGCCAAAGAAATGATGAGAAGGGTGATGATGATAATGATAAAGACAAGGATGATGAGTCTGAAAAAGAAAAAGAATCAAAAGAACATGAAGATGACTCTAGTATGAGCAATAATAATGATGATGACTCTACCCTATCAAAGAGACAGAGAATGACAGAACTTATTTAGTAATCTCAACACAGTGTGTTTAGGGAGGAAGATGAAAGCATGGCAATGGTTGTCTTCTGATCCAGCTTCTGAAGAAAGACTTGATGAGGAGTATGAGATGAAAGAGATTATTGAAGATCTAGAAATCTATTCTTCTAGAGAGTTTGTCACTGATGAAGACTTATGGGACTTTTTTAGAGATCTCAAAGCTCCAGTCGAACCAATAATTGTAATCCCCCTAACCCTGTGCCATTAGAAAAAGAATTAAGCTTAAAGCTTGTTCCTGTAATCTCCTTAACTGATGAAAAAAAGGAACTCATAATGAAGTTGTGTGAAGAGCTTAGAGATAAAGAAGAAGCTAAAAAACATGAACAAGAAAAAAAGCAAAAGGAAGCTAAAGCCTATGTACCCTTTTCCTCTGGTCCCCGTATGCATACATACACCAGAAAGATGAAGTACATATCTGGAAAGGCCAAAGCCAAAATGCCTATGGTAGAAGAGGAACCAGCTCTCAAGAAACAAAAAGATAATCAAAGAAGCCTTACTGCAATTGCGCAATTTTTCGATGAGCATAACAAGGCTGATGAACAATTGAAGAAGAAGATTGAGGTAATTGTCCTGGAAGAAGGAGAGATAGAGGGAAGATATTATGAAAGATTAATAATGACCCTTTGTTCAGGGACAGTCCATCAAAGGTTGTGTCATCTATTGAGGAAATGGTAGAGAAGGCACAAACTGGTGATCTGATGGTTAAAGCCATGTATCTGACTAATCGTGGTTATGATGCTGATGAACTGTTTGGAATGACTTATGTGGGAATGGTAGAAGATGTAAACAAGATGCACAAACTTCTTGACCCTACTTATGTGACTGATTATGAAAAGAAAATAACCAAGAAAGAGATAAAGCTGAAAAAGGATGATGTGACTGTCAGATCCCCAATCTCATTCACTCCAACACAATCTCAACAGACCCAGGTGCCTTAATCCTAATGTCTAGATCCCTACAGCATGACAGATAAGGAAATGAAGGGTTATCTTTCTAATCAAGGATTCACCAGAAGAAAACTAGGTAACATGAAGACAAATGCTCTCCAAGCTGCAATTCTCAAGATAGTCAAGGAAAAGAAAGAAAGATTAAAGACTAAAGAAGAAGAGGTTATAGGGAGGAAGCCCAAAACAAGAATTTTAGCTCAGGATATACAACTCACTACCAAAGACCATGATGTCTTGGTACCCATGCTACATAAAAACCTTGAATGGTTTCTTGAACCCTCTCTATTAAAGTTATATGAAGGGTTAACCACTTCAGAAATGATTAGGGGTGTGTCTTCTCTAGAAGGCAAAGTAGATGTGAAAATAATTACCTAGAAGTATGAAAATGATTGGAACATGTATATGGTGAAGAGGATCTCAGGGCTAGTTCAGTTATTCACTAAGTATACAGCTTTGGTGAACTCCTTGCAGATACATGATCTGAAGGAATTAGCTGAGTTAGAATTGATGAATTATAATACTATGTACAGAGGATATGAGTTTAAAGATATACTGAAGATGTTCAAGAAAACAAACAACTTCAAATCTTTGAAGGCAATATGCATAAGAAAGACAAATCTTTCAACAATCCTCTGGAACAGAAGAAGAAAGTGAAAGGAAATGAAGAATTGGTATTTCCAGAGTTGAATGTAAAACAAACATAATCATTAAAGAGAAAGATGGTTGCTGGAACCCACAAGTCCAAACCAATCTCCAGTGTATTCTATGATGAGAAGAATTACGAGTTGGTGATTGAAACAAAATGGGTAAGAAAAGAAGGATCTGAAATAAGGCTATTTAGTGGATATGAGGTAAGACTGTTAGATGAATCCTATGTCCAGTATATATTCATAAGACACTTCAGAGATATAGATAATAAGCTGGGAGAAGCTGATAAGTATTTCTTTTTGAAATGTATCAGGATACTCAAAAATAGCCTACGCCAGAATTAACAGAAAGAAAGAACAAAGGGAAAGAAAAAGAGTTTTCAGTTGGGAAATGTAGTGCAGCTTGAAGTAGATGTTGATGGTTCGTTACTGATCCACAGAGATGGGATGTCTAATGTATCTGTGTGCGAACCCATATCTCTGAGACAGATGCCTATTGAGGCAGTTCACGCCACGAGTCAATGAATATCCATGTTCTTAGAAAAGACAAGATGAATAAGACTAGAGAATTCTCAAATATGATGAAAGCAATACCGGATCCTTCATTGGCTGAACCATAATAGCCTCTTGAGCCTAAACCTGTACTAGCTCCATCATGTAAACATACATCGTTCATAGCACTAAACATACATAATATAATACATTTCATAAAACATTAAAGTGGAAGTCATTGACAAAAACCATTTATGTTGTTATGCAGTACAACATCGTTAAACTACAAAAGACAACATCCTTTGATTGCATTGCAAATCAACAATAATAATATACGGGAATGGATGCCAGTCTTGCCCCGCCAAGTAGCCTCCCTGCGTCCCATCCTCAGCAACCATTACCTGCCAACTGAAAATGTATAAAAGTCAGCGTTACTGAGTGAGTTCTAGATTTTTTATGTATTAAAATACTTCATACATTTCGTACGTGAAAATACCCTTTTTCCTTAAAATACTTTCCTTGCTTTCGCACGTGATCATTCATCATACATACAAAAAAGTATAACCTTGTTCTCCATTCTTTGTCACACGTATTCATTCGTTTCGTACTTTATCCTTTTGTTCGTTTCATACTTTATCTTTATCGTTCATTTCGTACTTTATCATTATCCTTCGTTTCGTACTTTACCTTTATCATTCGTTCCATACTTTATCATTATCATTCGTTTCGTACTTTATTATTATCGTTCGTTTCGTACTTTATTATTATCGTTCATTTCGTACTTTACTATTATCTTTCACTGACTTTTGATCATGTCAAGCTTTTCCTCCATCGTGGCCCGAAGCCACCATTCTAGGCACAAAGCCCCATTTCTAACTGGCACAAAGCCGTATCATATCTGGGAACAAAGCCCGAGGTCGAATGAAAAGGATCCCATTTCGTACTATGGTTCAGTTACCAAGATTGATCCCTCTATGTGTGAACCCTCACGGGTTAGTCAAAATCGCATGTTACAAAACACACAGTTGAGCTAACAACTCTCAAAAAGTTCTGATCCTCCTTTAAGTCTACTTGCAAGCCTTTTCTTTCTTTCATTATTTTTCACTTTTCATCTTTGTTACCTTTCACTTCGTTATGCTTCGCTTTACGTTCATTCACATACGTCATGCTACGTAAAGTCATAACATAATAGTTGACGTATATTAAAATATAAAATATATGTTTTGAAAACTATTGAAAGATAACACATCATGCACATATGCATAAAATACATTCATCATCACCTCCTACATATTCTATGCATAAACCCTCACATATTCATGCTTAGAATAGTCCAAAACAGTCCTTAAGTCAAACTAGGGTCAAACCCTAAAATTTTATTTTTTCTCAAATTTTCAAGTAATTTTCTAAGTGTTGAGCGCATGGGAACTATTTAGGTGCATTAGCCCTGCTCAGGCGCATTAACACTATGTGGGCTTATGTTCTCATACTTAACTGATTTTCCAAAATGTTTGGGCGCATGAGCTGTTCAGCCACATGAGCACTATTTGGGTGCATGACCTAATACTTAGGCGTTTCAGTCAAATACTTAGGCGTTTCAGTCAAATACTTAGGCGTTTCAGTCAAATACTTAGGCGCATGATGCACTGTTTCGGCGCATCAGCCTACACTTAGATATCTCTAAGGCATTTCTAGGCGCATGGACTACTGTTTGGGCGCATCATCATCTACTTGGACTTTTAAGCCTATTTTTCAGGCGCATGGGCCCTATTTGGCGCATGACCATACTTAAAATCTTTCTAAGGCAAAAACTTAGGCGCATGGGCCCTGTTTGGGCGCATGAACACCAACATACACATTTCTAATATATTTTTCAGTCCTAAACTCATCCTTAAACATATTCTAATCTTCATACTACCATTCTAAGCCTTAACTAGTATGCACAACCACAAAACACTAACATACATACATTAATACATACGGTTATACATACAACTTTTTATAAAAACTATTTTCATGCATTTTCAGCCCCAAAACTTTTAAAACATGTAAAACATGGGGTTTAGAAACTCACCTTAGCTTCTTTCAAGTTCAAGCACTTCAACTTGAACTTTTCAATAGCTTCTAACAACTATACGTGTCCAAAAACACATACCCGAACACATGCATACACATGAGAACATGTAGAATTCGGTTACATAGCCAAAAATCCTTAAAACCGAACCCAATTATGTTAAATTTGCTTACCTTGGCCGAAATTTGCAGCTTTCTCTCTCTAAATGTCAAAGATCTCCTGCTCTCTCTCTCTAAAAACCGAGACAGTTGATGTATGCAGAAGATGTGGGCGCCATACCCACTTTATATAAAATAATAATATTATTTTGTCCTATTTACACTTTATACCCTCCTCTTTGGCTTCTTTTTCTTTCTCACCAAAATATCTTTCTTTTATTTCTATTTTCTTTCCTTTCTTTATTTTAATTGACTAAAATTTCCAGGTGTTACAAGTCCACCCCCTTAAAGAGGTTTCGTCCCCGAAACTCGTCACTCTTTGAATAACCATGGGTAATGCTGTCTCATCTCTTCTTCAGTCTCCCATGTAGACACTGAACCCTTTCTATGTTTCCACTGCACACGCACTAGTGGAACCATTTTATTCCTCAGCCTCTTCTCCTTTCGGTCAATGATCTTCACTGGTTGCTTAATGTAATTGAGCCGTTCATCCACTTTAATATCATTTAGTGGTACAATAATATCTTCATCAGCTAAGCACTTTCTCAGATGAGATACATGGAATGTGGGATGAATTCCACTTAATTCATCTGGCAAATCTAACCGATAGGCCACCTCTCCTACTCGTGTGATGATTCGGAAAGGCCCAATGTACCTCGAGCTTAGCTTGCCCCTCCTTCGGAACCGAATGATTCCTTTCCAAGGTGAGACTTTCAACATAACTCGGTCGCCCACCTCGAATTCGATCGGTCTACGCCTCTTGTCAGTGTATGACTTTTGCCTATCTTTCGCCGCTTTCATGAAAGCCTTGATGTTCTCTAACTTTTCAGTTGTAGCCTCGATCACCTCAAGGCTTCCTAACTCTTTCTGCCCGATGTCACCCTAACACACGGGCTTCCTACACCTCCTACCGTATAGCATCTCATATGGCGGCATACCAATATTGGCATGATAGCTGTTGTTGTACGAGAATTCTGCTAACGGTAAGTGATCATCCCAATTCAAAATGGATCACGTATGCTCGAAGCATATCCTCGAGCGACTGAACAGTCGTCTCCGACTGACCATCTGTCTGAGGATGATAAGCCGTGCTAATGTATAGCCTCGTCCACATCGCATCATGGAATCTCTTCTAGAACTTCGATGTAAATCGGGTGGCAAAATACGACATGATCGACACAGGCACACCATGATGAGGTACTAGCTCTTTAATGAATAGATCTGCTAATCTCTCAGAAGAATACGTCTCGTGGATGGATAGGAAGTGGGCACTCTTGGTTAGACGATCTACAATCACCCATATGGTATCGCACCCCCTCGTCGTATGAGGTAGCTTAGTAATAAAGTACATGGTGATGTGCTCCTACTTCCACTCAGGTATATCCAATGGTTGGATCTTCCCATATTGCTTCTGATGTTCTGCCCTCACTTGCGAGCAAGTAAGGCACTTAGACACGTACTCTACTACGTCGCGTTTCATTCCCGACCACCAATAATCTTTCTTCATATCCTGATACATCTTTGTGGCACCGAGATGAATTGAGTATCTAGTCTTATGAGCTTCATCCATAATCCACCCACGTAGGTCTCCATAATGAGGGACCCACATCTGTCCGTTTTGGGTCCTAACACCGAGAGTGTTTTCACCCAATTCTGTGACTAGACCTCTTATTTGTTTAGAATTTAGGCAATCTTCTTTCAACGCCTCATCTTGGACCCTTTCACCTAGGTCATCACGCCAGCGGTCATAACCAACTAATAAGCCTTGACCCAAATTGACTCGGGTCTCTCCTTTCGGCTAAGGGCATCGGCCACAACGTTGGCCTTAACGGGATGATAATGGATCTCACAACCATAATCCTTGATATGCTCTAACCATCTCCTTTGTCTCATATTAAGATCCTTTTGCTCGAAGAAGTACTTCAAGCTCTTGTGGTCGGTGAAAATGGTGCACTTCATCCTGTACAAGTAGTGCCTCTAAATCTTCAATGCAATGACCACAACCGCTAACTCTAAATCATGGGTAAGGTAATTGACTTCGTGGGTTTTCAGCTGTCGGGATGCGTAGGCTATTACTCTTCCGTGTTGCATTAACACGCAACCTAGCCCCGAATAGGAAGCATCCGAATATACCACTATGTCTTCACTCCCTTCGGGTAGTGTCAAGACAGGAGCTTGGGTCAATCTCACCTTCAACTCCTTGAAAGCACCCTCTTGTGTTTGACCTCACACAAACTTGACATCCTTGCGAGTCAACTTAGTCAAAGGTGAGGCTATCTTGGAAAAGTCTTGGATGAACCTCCTGTAATAACCTGCCAAACCCTAGAAACTACGGATCTCGGATGGCGTCTTTGGAGACTTCCATTGCATCACCGCCTCCACCTATGTCGGGTCTACCATAATCCCCTCGGAACTCACCATGTGACCTAGAAACTAAACTACGTGCAACCAGAACACGCACTTGGAGAACTTGGCATACAATTTCTCCCTTCTAAGCGTCTCAAACACCTCACGAATGTGATCGGCATGTTCCTCCTCGCTTATCGAGTAAATTAGGATATCATCAATAAATACAATCACCGATCTATCCAACATCAGCCGACACACCCGATTCATTTAGTTCATAAAAGCAGCTGGCGCGTTAGTTAGACCAAAAGACATAACAAGAAACTCGTAGTGTCCATAACGTGTGCGAAAAGCTGTCTTAGTAATGTCCCGCTCCTTCACCTTCAACTGATGGTAACCAGATCGAAAATCTATCCTCGAGAAACAACTGGCACCTTAGAGCTGGTTAAACAAGTCATAAATCCTCGGTAGCGGATACTGATTCTTCACCGTCAACTTATTCAGCTCTCGATAGTCGATGCACATCCGCATACTACCAACCTTCTTCTTTACAAATAATACCAGAGCACCCCAAGGAGAGATGCTCGATCGAATGAACCCTTTGTCCATCAACTCCAGCAGTTGATCCATTAGTTCCTTCATCTCGGAAGGAGCTAATCGATATAGAGCTTTGGCAACAGGTTGAGCACCGGGTATCAGATCAATCTGAAACTCAATCTCGCGATCCATGGCACACCTGGCAAGTCTTCAGGGAACACGTCCGGAATGTCACATACCATTAGGACATCGAACAGTTGTGGTATCGACATATCCACATCTTTCACGTAGGCTAGGTAGACATGCACCCTCGTCTCATGTACTTTCCTGCCACCGCCATCGAATTCACTTTCGGAACCGTAGTAACGCGATCGCCGTAAATCATCACTGAACTTCAATCAGGCACAACTAATCGAATCATCTTCTTGTGGCACACGATGTTTGCCTCATAGGTTGCTAACCAATGCATCCCTAGTACTACATCGAATCTGCCTAGGGGCGTCACATGTAATTTAGCAGAAAACCTATGACCTTCTAGTTCTATGACACGGTCGTCTATCATATTAGTAATTCTAGTGGACTTACCAATAGCAGTTTCTATGTCGAATGGCTTATCAATACTTTTACTACTAACAGGCAACTTAGCACAGGAAGTAGAAGAAATGAAACTCCTACTAGCACCAGAATCAAATAACACAGAGGCACAAATTTGGTTTACTAGAAACATACCTGACACGATATCGGGATCCTCTCTGGCCTCCTCTCACGTCACCGTAAAAGCTCTAGCAGTTGCCCTCTATCCTCCTTCCTCCAGCTTCCTCTTCGTCCCTGAACCTTCGGCCTGTGGCTTCTTGCAGTCCCTGCTCACATGGCCCTCCTCGCCACAGTTTTAACACCGTATATCTCCACACATCTTTGCCACATGACCGAGCTTCCCGTATTTGTAGCACACATTCAAACTCCACTTACATTCACTGACGTGCTCTCTCCCGCATTTACAACACTTCTTTATCCCCGAACTTGAGGAGACCACCCTTCGGTAATCTATTTTCCTCCTTTTGTTATTTGGAGTGAAACCACCACATCCAAACCTTTTCCTGTCCCAACTCTTATCACCATCACTCGTCTTCTTCACCTCGACTACCGCTACTTCCCTCTCCTCATACAACCTACCCGCCAGGTCCACCACCAATCGAAAGGTACCCGGCCAGGGAGTGATCAAATGCCTGCAGACATCAGCTGGTAATCCCTGTATGTACTTCTTGATCTTCCTTGACACCAACGTCACCTGATCCGGCACCAACCTTGCCATCTCATTAAATTTGGTGGTGTATTGCTGGTGTGTCATGGTGCCTACCTCCAGCTGTTAGAACTCCCTCTCTATCTTGTCGGAGTTTCCGGTGAGGACAGAATTCCTTGATCACTAGCTTCTTCAACTCTTGCCACCTCATCCTTCCAATGGCTCTACTACCCTCAGCATGGACAATATTATCCCACCAGCATAAGGCCGTGTCCACAAACGAGTGGGTAGCAAACTTCACCTTCTAATCTTCTTGACACTCGCCGGTATCAAGTACCGCCTCCATTTCCTTCACCCATCGGTGAGCAGCAACAGCAATGCCATTCCCATTGAATGTTAGGGGCTTGTATCTATGAAATGCCCCATAGCTGCAACCACGTGCAGTTTCCTGCACTTCCTCCTCCTCCTCCTCACTCGAGACAATCATCTTGGTCTCCGATCGCTCCCTTTCCTCCCTGTTGGTGGTCCTTCTCCTCTCTTTCTTCTCATCCTCCCTTATAGCTTTAATCACTTTAGTCACTACAGATGGCAGAATCTTCTGCATGACTTGGTGCACCTCCTCTACTACTGCCTTTTTTACCGAGGCCCTTAGATTTGCACTCTTATCACCACCTTCCTGGTAATACATCTCGGGCTCTTCACTGTCCTTCCCAGTAGTCTTGTCTTATTCCTAGTAACACGCGGTTCCACGTTCTCCATATACTCCACCCTTAGAGGCCTTAGATGATCTACCTCCAGCCATTCTCTAATCATTATAAGATTCAAACACTAACACGATCATTCAAGGAATAGCTCAGTTTATGTTAAATATAGTAAGTCCCTAATTACAGTGGCCAGTTGTGATTAGCCACTTACTTTACTCTTCACACCCCAAGCATTTCCTATCCTGACTATATTAGTATCTAAATCTACTATAAGCACATAATCAAATAGCACACGCATATAACTCCAATTAATTTCAGAAAAGAAATACCTTATGGCACGTAGCTACTCGGGCTGACATCCCTTTCCTTTAGTCCCATTCTCAGTTTAAGATTAGATTTTTTAAAATATTTTACCCGATTCACTTAAACTTCAGCTCTGATACCAACTTGTAAGGCCCCGTTCCCGGAGACCAGACAGTTGGTCATTCATAGCACTAAGCATACATAATATAATACATTTCATAAAACATTACAACAGAAGTCATTGAAAAAACCATTCATTTCATTAATAATTACTGTTGTTATGCAATACAACATTGTTAAACTACAAAAGACAACATCCTTTGATTGCATTACAAAACAACAATAATAATATGCGGGAATTGATGCCAGACTTGCCCCGCCAAGTAGCCTCCCTGCGTGCCATCATCAGCAACCATTACCTGCCAACTGAAAATGCATAAAAGTCAGCGTTGCTGAGTGAGTTCTAGTTTTTTTATGTATTAAAATACTTCATAAATTTCGTACGTGAAAATACCCTTTTTCCTTAAAATACTTTCCTTGCTTTCACACGTGATCATTCATCATACATACAATAAAGTATAAGCTTGTTCACCATTCTTTATCACACGTATTCATTCGTTTCATACGTTATCCTTTTGTTCGTTTCGTACTTTATCTTTATCATTCGTTTCGTACTTTATCATTATCATTCGTTTCGTACTTTATCATTATCACGTTTCTTTTATCATTCGTTCCGTACTTTATCATTATCGTTCGTTTCGTACTTTATTATTATCGTTTGTTTTGTACTTTATTATTATCAATCGTTTCATACTTTATTATTATCTTTCACTGATTCTAGATCCTGTCAAGTTTTTCCCCCATCGTGGCCCGAACCCACCATTCTAGGCACAAACCCCCATTTCTAAAGCCGTATCATATCTTGGCACAAAGCCGGGGTCGAATGACAAGGATCCCGTTTTGTACTATGGGTTCAGTCACCAAGACTGATCCCCCTGTGTGTGAACCCTCATGTGTTAGTCAAAATCGCACGTTATAAAAGACACAATAGAGCTAACAACTCTCAAAGAGTTGTGATCCTCCTTAAGTTCGCTTGCAAGCCTTTTCTTTCTTTAATTATGTTTCACTTTTCATCTTTGTAACCTTTCACTTTGTTATGTTTCGCTTTACGTTCATTCACACATACGTCATGCTATGTAAAGTCACAAAATAATACTTGAAGTATATTAAAATTTAAAATATACGTTGTGAAAACTATTGAAAGATAACACATCATGCACATATGCATAAAATACATTCATCATCACCTCCTACATATTCTATGCATAAACCCTCATATATTCATGCTTAGAATAGTCCAAAATAGTCCATAAGTCAAACTAAGGTCAAACCATAAAATTTATTTTTCTTAAATTTTCAGAAAATTTTCTAAGTGTTAGGCGCATGGGAACTACTTAGGCGTATTAGCCCTGCTCAGGCGCATTTACACTATGCGTGCGCATGTTCTCATACATAACTGATTTTCGAAAATGTTTGGGCGCATGAACTGTTCAGGCGCATGAGCACTATTTGGGCGCATGACCCAATACTTAGGCATTTCAGTCAAATACTTAGGCACATGATGCACTGTTTAGGTGCATCAGCCTACACTTAGAAATCTCTAAGGCATTTCTAGGCGTATGGACTACTGTTTGGACGTATCATCATTCACTTGGACTTTTAAGCCTATTTTTCAGGCGCATGGGCCCTATTTGGGCGCATGACCATACTTAAAATCTTTCTAAGGCAAAAACTTAGGCGCATGGGCCCTGTTTGGGCACATGACACCAAGATGCACATTTCTAATATATTTTTCAGTCCCAAACTCATCCTTAAACATATTCTAAGCTTCATACTACCATTCTAAGACTTAACCTAGTATGCACAACCACAAAACACTAACATACATTCATTAATACATATGGTTATACATACAACTTTTTATAAAAACTATTTACATGCATTTTCATCCCTGAAAACTTTTAAAACATGTAAAAGATGGGGTCTAGAAACCCACCTTAGCTGCTTTCAAGTTCAAACTCTTCAACTTGAACTTTTCAAGAGCTTCTAACACCTATACGTGTCCAAAAACACATACCCGAACACATGCATACACATGATAACATGTAGAATTCGGTTGCATAGCTAAAAATCCTTAAAACCAAACCCAATTATATTAAATTTGCTTACCTTGGCTGAAATTTGTAGCTTTCTCTCTCTAAATATCAAAGATCTCCTACTCTCTATCTCTCTAAAAGCCGAGGCAATTGATGTATGCAAAAGATGTGGGCGGCCATACCCACTTTATACAAATAATAATATTATTTTGTCCTATTTACACTTTATACCCTCCTCTTTAGCTTCTTTTTCTTTCTCACTAAAATATCTTTCTTTTATTTCTCTTTTCTTTTCTTTCTTTATTTTAATTTACTAAAATTTCCTGGTGTTACACATCAACAGTCCATGTTCTTGAAAGGCAAGCACCTGCTCTATAAGAACCACCAGAATCTTCACGTCCACTACCCTCAAACCCTTGAGGTACATAGATTGTATAATCCTTAGGGGGAGTATTGTTAGATCCTAAAAGGATCATACATGCTAATTCAAGAGGTGGTTGAAGGTTGTTCTGGTTGGAAGAAATTTCCATAAGTCCAGGAAGTAGTGTGGGTGAAGAAAATAGAAGAATAAAGACAAGTGGCGGTTATCCGCATTAGTCAATGCGGATGAGCAAGAACAAATACGGCCAAGTATTTGTTCATCCGCATTTACTAATGCAGATATGTAGAACAAATACAGCCAAGTATTTGTTCATCCGCATTTACTAATGCAGATATGCAGAACCAAACCAAATACGATTAAGTATCTGTTCATTTGCATTAGACAAATGATGATGACATACTTAATACGGAAGCACAACAGAAGAAATGTTGCTGAAGACCAACACATCAGCATTACCTAATGCGGATGAACATTACAAATGCGGATTATCTTTTGTACTCAGTCTAGTATTATGATGTATAGTTGTCAGGGTAGTTTAATCATTTTGTACAAGCATTGTATCAACCTATAAATAGAATAGTATACACTACTTTTGTATATTTCAAGTTTCAATATTCCAAGTTTTTATTTTGTGCTGCAAACCCTAGCACACTTTGTATCTTGTTTACAAATATCAATATACAAAGCATTTATTAGTATTTTCAGCATTTAATATTCTTTGATTCTGTATTTTTGCTAGATAATCATTAACTCAATCGTCATATCGATCCTAGTTAAGTCACATCAATTGAGATTCTTATCTCGGAGCAGGTCAGATATATTAAAGAAGTTATGTGTAATGATTGATGATTTTAATATCTCAATAAACTATGAAATTCTACAAAATGAATACAAGAACTGTAGCAATTATGAAAAATATTTGTTTTGAATATGATATAAAAATTGATGTTTGGGAAAGTTATAAGTCAAAACTTCTAAATATTGTACACTCATTCTTAACTATAAGGAAACACTTAGAGGCCGATGCAATCAAAGAACAACTAAAGCTCTTAGTATGCACATGTGAATTACAAGGAAGTTACTTCGGAAGATTTGATACAACTCAGTGAATTATGCTAAGTATCAAATCCTCTGAAGCCAAAAGACCAAATCTTTCAAAGCCAAAGATGAAGTATTCTGAAGCTTCAAAGACAAAGTCTTCCAAAACTAAAGACTAGTTTTTTCTAAAGAAAGAGAAGACAGGCTTTTTCTGAATCACCTTTTGACAAAAGCTAAACCACTTTTGTTGGACCCTGAAAGGATCATACATGCCAATTCAAGTGATGGGTGATGGTTGTTCTGTTGGCAGATTTCCACAAGTCGAAGAAGAAATGCGGGTGAAGATCAGAAGGTAAGTGTTGGCTATCCGCATTTGTATATACGGATGACCAAGTAACAAATGATGACAAGTATTTGTTCTTCCACATATACAAATGCAGACAGTCAGAACAAATGCTGCAAAGTATTTGTTCATCCGCATTTGTCAAGGCGGATGCACTGACAAATGTTTGCACATCCGCATTTGTCAATGCTAATGACCAAACACTTAATATTGAAGACAAAACAAGAAATGCTGATGAAGCCCAAGGCATCCGCATTAGTTAATGCGGATGTTCAACAACTAATGCGGTTGAATACTTTTGTACTTAGACTAGTATTCTGTTATAGTTGTAAGGGTAGTTTAGTCTTTTTGTACAGGCTTTATGTCATCCTATAAATAGAATAGAATATCCATCATATGTAAGTTTTTATTCATAGAGATACCTAGTACTCAAGTTATGAGGTTCTAAGGTTGTCTTTTCAATGTTCTTGAAAACCTTAGAACCCATTGTAACTTGTTTGTTCACCAGTCAATATACAAGCATTTATGAGTATCTTTACAGCATTTAAAGTTCTTTGATTAAGTATTTCCGCTACTTAATCATTGACTCAGTCATCATATTCGATCATTGTTGACATCACATCAACAGAGAATATCATTCTCGAACCCAGTCAACTTTCAATGCAATCTCTAATACTCACCAACTTACATGAGTTGGTAAAAAGTCCATACTTTTGTCAAACCATAGATTAAGGTCTTGTGTCTGTAACTCTCTACTTTTGTACTTTTGTCCTTTTTCTAATAGATAAGGATATGAGCTATGGCATGTTATAGTCACATGTCAAAAGGCAATTTGTCTTTTGACTCTACATTGATCTTGTTGTCTAGATTAGTGTTTGCATCTGGCCTTTAAGGTATGGTCGGTTGTAGGATGTAGTATAAAGTATCTCTAGTACTTGTATCATAAGATAAGCTTTGTAACACTCGTAAGAACTTGAGAGAAATATACATCAATCTTGAAAACCATATTCTCTTGTTCTTATTTTGTTCTTTACTTGTGTTTATTGTTTCATCCTAACTGGTTCCATATTTAATCTGTTAAGTGTTCTATGTCTCTCCTCATTTTGAAACTATTACATTAAACCCCTTCAAAGGCCCTGCAATTGGTATCAGAGCGTTTCAGGCTCCGGACTATAAGATCTCGCCAAATCGCTTCGGTTACATAAAACACTTAACAACTCAAATAGCAGCTCTGAACAAGGCTGATATGGAAACCATACCATGAAAAAATCTCCACTGATCACTCCTGATGCATTTGATACTTGGTACCAAAGAATGGAAGGATTCATCAAGTCTCAAGACATCAGGATGTGGAGATCTATTATGTCAAGACCTCATGTTCTAAGCATCACTTCAGCTGCTGCTGGTGGTTGTGGTATGATTTCAAAGGAAGTGGTTGACTACTTAGAGGAAGATTGGAAGAAAATTGATGTAGATCAGAAGGTCATTGTTGGAGCATATATAGTCATATATAGTGTGTCCGTCGCTTGACAAATAGTCTAGGCTTAATGTTATACACCTTGTCAACACATGAAACTGGGTCATTCGCAGGAGCATATGCGAATGAGACTCAGTCGTACGACTGAGCCATGCTAATGGACCAGTCGTGCGACTGAGAGATGCGATTAGGACATTCATAAGACTGAACCATAAGAATGGTCCAATCGTACGATTGAACCATACGCATGGTCCAGTCGTACGATTGAACCATACGCATGGTCCAATCGCACGAATGGGCCCAGTCGCATCTAATATGGGCCGAAGCCTATATATACCAGTTTCATTGTGTAGAAACCTAAGGGTTTTGATAGTGTTCCCGGCGCCCAGGCGCTGCCGGATGAGAGGGGAGATCATGCTCGATCTCCCCTTGCCAAAAGTCTTGATTCTTAAGTTGTAACGAGCTTAAAATCGTTATGTTTTATCAATAAAATCATTCGATTATTATTCGTGTTATTGATTGTCTTTTGGTTTTTATCCTTCCGTCAAGAACGTGCTCGGATGTTCATCGATCCAGTGACTTCACAGTCGTGACCGCTCTGCAAACTGCTCTTCCTAACTCTATCTATAGAGGCTTCAAGAAGTACAAAACTACAAAGCAGCTTTGAGATGCACTTAAGCTTATGTACGAGTGGTCTGCGGAAGCAAAAGAAAACATGAAATACCTTATGAAGAAGATTTTTGAAAATTTCACCCACAAGAGAGGTGAGACCATGACTTAACAATACTTCAAGTATGTTAGGATTGTGGATACTCTAATGGATGTTGGAGTAAAACTTATGAAAAGGGACATTGTGAGGAAGTTCATGTTCTCCCCTCCTAGACAATGGACTCACTACTCTATGCCCATTAAGATAACTAAAAACCTCTCAACCCTTATTTTCGTAAAGTTGTATGGTATTTTTAGTGGACACCGGATGGAGATGAACAAGCAAAATCCATCAGGCAGCTCTTCTAACAAGAAGTAGAGTTCTGCCTTCTCATGTGGTTGAAAGGGGCTATAGAGAACCATAACATCATCTTATTTAGCTACCATGAAAACTCAGAAAAGGGTCCTTTCATCACCTTTCCGGAGACACCAAGGCATAGTAATCTTCTCAAGCCTTCATGTCTACTGATGAAAGTTATGGTAACTTTTTCTTCACCCTTAAAGACTTAGATTGTATCCATCCAGATGATCTAGAGTACATGGAGACTGTCCAATAAGTGGCTCTTCTTACTCATTGGGCTAAGTAGTTCTAGAATAAGACAAGTAGAAAGTTTACAAGCAATGCTTCTAGTGGGAAGTTTGAACTGGATAAAAGAAAGGTGAAATGTTACAACTATAACTAAATAGGACACTTTTCTAGAGAGTGAAAGGCACCAAGGAAAAATGGTGGCTAAGCATAAACTAGATCAAACTACTCTGAGGGTGCTGCAAGACCCGAGAAGCCTAGCTAACCAAACAATATATTACAGTTACTGTTGAAGATGGAGGCTTTGACTTGAGCTTTCAGGTAGAAGATGTTTCTCCTAACCAAGCAGTAATGGATAATCATGAATAGTCAAGGTATTAGAACATCTCTATATCCTTGAATGCATCCCTAACAAAATAGGAAACTTTGCTAAAGAGATTAAGTCCCCATGGAAAAATAGTGGCCAAGCACAAACAATACCAAACTACATTAAGGGTGCTCCAAGACCTTAGAAGCCTAGCCAAACAAAATAACATGTTGCGGTTGTTATTGAAGGGGGAGGCTTTGACCGGAGCTTTTAGGTAGAAGACGTTTCTCCCAACTAAGCACTGATGGCTGATCATGAAGAAGCCAAGGTATTAGAACATTTCTGTATTCCTAAATGCATTGCTAAAGTAAATAGATACAAGTCCTACAACTTAGAAATGAGATCTGATATTGAGTACTTAAATAACTTAAAAGCTGATTTCAAAAGAGTTAAAATGATTACAAACTTAAAACAGAAGATTTAGATAAAAAAGCAATTTCAACTCTTAAGCATGAGCAGACAAATTACAGGACTCAGATTAAAGATCTCATTACCAAGTTCATTGAATGCCAGGTTGAGCTTGTGATCAGCAAAGCTAGGGTAGAAAAATGTGTTCTTTAAGAAGACATCTTCAAGAACATTATGTCCTCATCCTTGCATGCAAAGATTTGTTATCACAAATAGGCAGGGAATGGGATATCAGAGATAGCTTCTCCACACACACTATTCTCTGTAAGATCTCCAAGGTGAGAAACTTGTCAAGATGAGTTGGCCATCTTAGACCCAATATAAGAAAAATACGAGGATGAAGAGGAGATATTGAAGGATGGATCTGTGGTGAGTGAAGAGGATCATCCTAAGAAAGATGACTATTCTCCTAAGAAGAGAAAAGAAACAAGGATGACAAAGTCCACAAGGACAAACTTGATTTGGGTAGCCAAAAAATTAAAGAAAGCCCAAGAGATCAAGACTACCTTCACCTCCAAACAAAAACAAGTATTCATCTATGTTGGATTTGAAGTGGTGAAAACTAAAGACCCATCCATGGATTCTAGTACCAGGAGTCCTAGTTCATATCTAAATCAACTTGATCAAGAGAAGAAGCTTGATCAAATATGCACCACTTCTGCATAACCTGAACCATCTAGTTCCTAAAACAAGCCGCACCCTAAGAATCTTGCTATATCATCTGTGAAGATGAAGATGGAAGTTCAAGCTCAGCTTTATACTCAAAAGAAGACTTTTAGAAGTATGCAAAGTGAATGCATGATGTGTGGTAGTACTTCTCACTTTTCTAAGGATTGCATCTATAAACCCAAAGGTGCTATTCACGTGATCAAATGGAAAAATTCTGATAAGAAGAAGAAGAAGAAAACATTGGAAGGAAAATCTCTTTCTTCCCGAAGCTCTAAAGTGAAGAAGAAGATAAGTGAATAACTTGCATTCAAAAGAAAATTTGGTCCTGGGAGAAAGGAATGGTTCAGATTTACTGAAGTCTACTATAGTGGATGCAAACTCTTCTGAAGGATCTGTCTCCAAAACTACCAAAGTTATCAAAATTTCCAAAGTACTGAACATCAAGTCTAGTCTTCCAAAGATGGTATGGAAGATAAAGGAAGACCATTTGACTGAAAGTTCTTAATCGACAGCAGCAAATGATCCTCAGATCTTGCATATACGATCAATTACTATTGCATGGTCTTTAGTTCAGTTTGACAAGCCCAAGACCAAGAAGGCTTAGGTTTCCAAATATAACTAACAATCTTTTTTATGCAGGAAGAACTAAACACCAAAGGAAATGTATGGATCCTTGATAGTGGTTGTTCTAGGCACATGACAGGCAACATCTCTTTGATTCAGGTGGTTACATCACTAGAAGGGGTAGGGTCAAAAATGGCAAGCTCAGCATTAAGAAGATGAACTTTATCAAGGAGCTTGGGTACAATCTACTGAGTGTATACTAATTTTGTAATCTGAGACACAACATGCTCTTTACTGAGCATGAGTGCATTGTTATCAAGCCCGGGGTGGTAATTCCTTAAGAGCACATTCTACTCAAAGCCCCCATGAAAGGAAACATGTACGAGATGGATTTATATAAAAGTTTCAGGAGAAGTTTCCTTCTTTCTATCTAAAGCCAATAGTGATGAGTCTTTCCTCTGGCATAATAGAATATGCCATGTAAACTCTAAAAACCTGAATAAATTAATTAAAAATGATTTGGTAACTAGAATGCCAAAGAAAGAGTTTACAAGTGACATCATTGTGATGCATTTCTGAAAGGAAAGCAACATAAAGTGTCTCACAAGCTAATGGAAAGGAACTTCATCAATACACCCCTACACTTATAACATATGGATCTCTTTAGCCTACCAGTGTAATGAGTCTAGGAAGGACCTGTTATTGTTTGGTGATCACAGATGATTTCTCAAGATTCACTTGGATCTTCTTTCTTAGAACTAAGGATGAGACTCCTAAGATCTTGAAGAAATTAATTGTGAAAATTGAGAATCAATGTGATCACAAGGCCGAAATCATAACATGTGATCAAAGAACTGAATTCTAGAATGAAATTGTTGATTGAATTTTGTGATGAGAAAGGTATTATAAGACAATATAGTGCTCCTAGGACTCCTCAGCAAAATGGTGTTGCTAAGAGGAGAAAGAGGACACTTATTGAAGCTTCAAGAACCATGTTATCTGACTCTAAACTGCCTATCACCTTCTGGGCAGTGTAACACCCGGGTATTTTAAGAAGTTGTTAAAAGAAGAATAAAAGTGGAAAATGCAATTCAACCCAAGTTGAGCGGTTAAATGTGTCAAAAGTACAAAATAATATATTATATTTTGTACAAAAGGAGTATGGCTGCCCATGCGCCTGCATAGTGCTCATTTGCCTACAGTTTGCCCAGAATGGTTAAGTGTTGGGCCATGCGCCCCAATAGTGCCCATGCACCCAGAACCTTCCCATGCGCCTAAGTGCTCCTATGTGTCTAAGAAGGCCAAGTGCCTGCATACTGCCTATGCGCCTGCATAGTGCCCACGCGCCAGCATAGTGTCCATGCGCCTAGGACTTAGAAATATTTTTTCTTCTGAAACTTTAGGGCTAAAAATGAATACTAAATATACGATTTAAATGACCAAGATTTTAAGAGGTTTTAACAGGAAGATCGATTTTTCTATAACAAAATGTGCTATACAAATGTGTTAAAATGAAAAATTTTCGCGCTGACCTGGCAGCCCGGCCCAGCCAGGGGCGTTGCCCCTTGGACCCCACTAGGGGCTGCTACCCCTAGGATGTTTTTAGGATGGCATCCATTTGAATAACAATGACGTTTTTATGATGTAATTGAAATTATAATATTTTGTAACAGTTATCTACATTGTATTATTTTGCAAAAGCATTCATTAATATACGAAATGGTTTAAAGTAATTTCCGCTGTGATGTTTTAATTAAATATATGTTTATGTGTTTGTGCAATTATAGTCCAACTGCGAGGTGCCTAGGAATGGGACCTTACAAGTTGGTATCAGAGCCAAAGTTTAAGAGAATTAGGTAATGATTTTCTAGAACCTAAACTTAAACTGAGAATGGGACGAAAAGGGAAGGGATGCAAGTCCGAGTAGCTACGTGCCATCAGGTATTTTCCTTAATAATAACCGGTATTATGTGCGCATGTTATTTGACCTGTTTGCCTTTACTAGATTTAGACACTGATGTAGTTAGGATACGAAATGCTTGGGGTATGAAGTAAAGTAAGTGGCTAATCACAACTTTCCATCGTAGTTAGGGACTTACTATACTCAACATAGACTGAGCTATTACCTTGAATGACCGTGTTGGTGTTTGAATCTTATAGTGTATTAGAGGATGGTTGGAGGTAGATCTTCGAAGGTTTCTCGAGGTGAAGGTCGTGGTGGACGTGGTGCTAGACCACGGGTCACGAGAGGAAGGCCAAGAGTTGAAGAAGTGGCTCATGAAGAGCCTGAGACCCCTCATCCGGTGGGTGGTGATAAGAGTGCTAACCTAAGGGCCTCGGTGAAAGAGGCTGTGGTAGAAGAGGTTCATCAGGTCATGCCGAAGATCCTACCGTCTGTGGTGCCCGAAGTGATTAAAGCTATCAGGGAAGGAGAGAGGAAGGAAAGGAGAAGGCCCATAGGGGGAGGGGAACAACCGGAGAGTCATACGGTTTTCCCCACTGACGAGGAGGAGGAAGAAGAGCCTGTGCTGGAGGCAGCACGAGGCTGTAACTATGGGGCATTTCAAAGATGCAAGCCCCTAACTTTCGATGGCAATGGTACTGCTGCTGTGCCCATTGATTGGTAAAAGAGATGGAGGTTGTGCTCGATATCAGCGAGTGCAGAGAGGATCAGAAGGTGAAGTTTGCCACTCATTCATTCATGGACTCAGCTCTATGTTGGTGGGACAATATTGTCCAAGCCAAGGGTAGTAGGGCGATTGGCAGGATGATGTTGAGTGAGCTGAAGAAGTTGGTGATTGAGGAGTTCTGTCCTCACCGGGAGTTGGACAAGGTGGAGAGAGAGTTCCCGTAGCTGGAAGCAGGAACAATGACACATCAACAATACACCCCCAAGTTTAACGAGATGGCACGGCTAGTTCCGGATCAGGTGACACCCTTTTCACGAAAGATCAAGAGATACATTCAGGGCTTACCGGCGGACATCCGCAGGCATATGATCGCTGCCCGACCATGCACGTTCAGGTCGGTGGTTGATTTACGAGAAGACTGTATGATGAAAGGGAGGTGTGGTGGTCGAGGTGAGTAAGAAAGGTAGTGGTGACAGGAACTGGAACGGGAAGAGGTTTAGATGGGGTGGTGCTTCGGCAAACAACAAGAGTGCATGGGTGGATGACCGACGTGTGGTCATATCCGGTGTAGGATCGAAAAGGTGTGGAAAATGTGGAAAGGAGCATACCGGAGAATGTAGGTGGGGTTCGAATGTATGCTTCAAGTGTGGGAGGATGGGACATATAGCAAGGACTGTCGTGTGGCTAGATGTTTTAACTGTGGTGGAGAGGGTCACATGAGCAGGGAATGCGAGAAGCCAAGGACTGAGAGTTCCGGGGCGAAGAAGACGATCGGGACTGAAGGGCAGAAGGCAAGCGCTGTGGCTTTCACCATGACCAGGGAGGAGACTAGGACGGACCCAGATGTGGTGTCAGGTACGTTTCTAGTAAACCAAACTCTTACTTCTATGTTATTTGATTCTGGTGCTAGTAGGCATTTTATTTCTGCTGCTTTCTGTGCTAATTAACCTGTCAGTAGTAGATGTATTGATGAGCCCTTTGATATAGAAACTGCCATAGGTAAGTCTACCAGGATTTCTAAGATGATAGAAGGCTATGACATAGAATTAGAAGGTCATAAGTTTCCTGTTAGACCATTTGTGATGACCTTAGGTGGTTTCGATGTAGTCCTAGGAATGGATTGGTTGGCAGACTACGAGGCGAACATCGCGTGTCGCAAGAAGATGATTAGACTGACAGAACCTTATGGGAGTTCGGTGACGGTTTATGGGGATCGGGTTACTACGATTCCGAAAGTGATTTCGACGGCGGTGGCGGGAAAGTGCATGAGACGTGGATGTAGTGCCTATTTGGCCTATGTGAAAGACGTGGATACGTCAACACTATAACTGTCTGATGTGCCGGTTGCGTGTGACTTTCCGGATGCGTTTCCAGAAGATTTACCAGGTATGCCACCGGACCGCGAGATCGAGTTTTAAATTGACTTGATACCCGGTACCCAACCTGTTGCTAAGGCGCCGTATCATTTAGCTCCCTTCGAGATGAAGGAATTTATAGAGCAACTACAGGAGTTGCTCGATAAGGGCTTCATTAAACCGAGTATCTCTCCTTGCGGTGCTCCGGTCCTATTCGTGAAGAAGAAGGACGGTAGTATGAGGATGTGTATTGACTACCGTGAATTGAACAAGTTGATGGTGAAGAATTGGTATCCATTACTGAGGATTGATGACTTGTTTGATCAGTTCCAAGGTGGCAGTTGGTTTCAAGTATAGATCTTCGATCTGGCTGCATCAATTAAAGGTGAAGGAGCAAGACATTCCTAAGATAAACGCGGGTGTTTCTCGTCTTTCGGCCAACTGCCTTTATGGATTTGATAAACCGGGTGTGTCGGCCAATGTTAGATAGTTCAGTGATTGTGTTTATTGATGATATCCTGATTTATTCAAGAAGTGAGGAAGAACATGCCGGCCACATACGTGAGGTATTGGAGAACTTAGGAGAGAGAAGTTATATGCCAAATTCTCCAAGTGTGCTTTTTGGTTGCACGAGGTGAAATTCTTGGGTCACGTAGTGAATGCCGAAGGAATTATGGTAGACCCTGCGAGGGTTGAGGCGGTGATGCAATGGAAGCCTCCAACGACGCCATCCGAGATTCGTAGCTTCTTGGGATTGGCGGGGTATTATAGGAGATTCACCCAAAACTTCTCTAAGATATCTTCTTCGTTGACTAAGCTGACCGGTAAGGATGTGAAGTTTGTATGGGTCAAGATCAGGAGAAGGCTTTTGAGGAGTTAAAGATGTGGCTGACGCAAGCCCGGTCTTGTTGCTACCCGACGGAAGCGAGGACTTGGTAGTCTATTCGGATGCTTCTTATTCAGGGTTGGGTTGCGTGTTGATGCAGCATGGAAAGGTTATAGCCTATGTGTCCTGACAGTTGAAAGTTCATGAGGTTAATTGTCCTACTCATGACTTGGAGCTAGCAGCTGTGGTCTTTGCCTTGAAGATTTGGCGACACTACTTATACGGGACGAAGTGCACAATCTTCACTGACCACAAGAGCTTGAAGTACTTCTTCAACCAGAAAGATTTTGTAACATGAGGCAGAGATGATGGGTGGAGCTCATAAAGGATTATGATTGCGAGATCCACTACCATCCGGGCAAGGCCAATGTGGTGGCAGACGTCCTTAGCCGAAAGGAAAGACCCGAGTCTATTCGGGTGAAGGCATATCAGTTGATTATGACCACTGATGTGATGACGCAGGTCAAGGAATTTCAAGAACAGGCTTTAAAAGAAGATCGACTTAACTCTGAAAGGATGAAGGGTCTAGTCGCGGAATTGGGTGAGAAACTCTTGGTGTTAGAACCCGATTCGGACGAATATGGATTCCTCGTTATGGGGACTTATGTGGAAAGATCATGGATGAGGCTCATAAGACTCGGTACTCCATTCATCCCGGTGCTACCAAGATGTACCATGATATGAAAAAGAATTATTAGTGGTCGGGTATGAAGCGTGACGTAGCGGAATACGTGAGTAAGTGCCTTGTTTGCAAGTGAAGGCGGAGCTTCAAAAGCCGTACGGGAAAATCCAACCTTTGGATATACCTGAGTGGAAGTGGGAGCATATCACCATGGACTTTATTATGAAGTTGCCACGTACGTCGAGAGGGTATGATGCTATATAGGTGATAGTTGATCGTTTGACGAAGAGTGCTCACTTCCTACCGATCCGAGAGACGTATTCCTCTGAAAGACTCGCGGATTTATTCATCAAGGAAATTCTAGCTCATCATAGCGTACTGGTGTCTATTGTATCTGATCGTGACACTCGGTTTACATCTAAGTTTTGGACGAAATTCCACGATGCGATGGGGATGAGACTACACATCAGCAAGGCTTATCATCCTTTGATGGATGGTCAGTCAGAAAGAACCATACAGACACTTGAAGACATGCTTCGGGCATGTGTCATTGATTTTAGAGGAAGTTGGGACGACCATTTGCCGTAAGCCGAATTCTCATACAATAACAGTTATCATGCCAACATTGGTATTCCCCCTTATGAGATGCTATACGGTAGGAAATGTAGGACGCCCGTTTGTTGGGGTGATATTGGTCAGAAGGATTTGGGAAGTATTGAGTTGATTAAAGCTACGATTGAGAAACTAGAAAAGATCATGGCCTTATGAAGGCAGCTAAGAATAGACAGAAGTCGTATGCTAATAAGGGACGTACACCGATCGAGTTCCAGGTGGGTGATAGGGTTATATTGAAAGTGTCACCTTGGAAAGGTATCATTCAGTTCAGAAAGCGGGTCAAGTTAAGCCCGAGGTACATAGGGCCTTTCTGAATCATTGCTCAAGTAGAGAGGTGGCCTATAGGTTGGAACTAACAGATGAGTTAAGTGGAATTCACCCAACATTCCATGTATCTCGTCTGCGGAAGTGTTTAGCTGATAAGGATATGGTTGTACCACTGGAGGACATTGAAGTTGATGAACGGCTCAACTATGTGGAGCAACCAGTGGTGATCATTAATCGTAAAGAGAAAAGGTTAAGGAATAAAGTGGTTCCTCTTGTGCGTGTACAGTGGAAGCATATGAAGGGATCCGAGTTTACATGAGAGACTGAAGAAGAGATGAGGCAGCATTAACCTCATCTATTTAAGGAATAACAGGTTTCGGAGACGAAACCTATATAAGGGGGTGGACTTGTAACACCCGGGTATTTTAAGAAGTTATAAAAAGAAGAATAAAAGTGGAAAATGCAATTCAACCCAAGTTGAGGGGTAAAATATGTCAAAAGTACAAAATAATATATTATATTTTATACAAAAGGAGTATGGCTGCCCATACACCTTGCACATCACCTTTTGCATTCGGTTTTAGAGAGAGAAAGCATATAAGCTCTCGGGTTTTGAAGAAAAATCAAGGAGAAGGCTGAATTCAAGATAAGAATTCGAAGTTTTAAAGCATTCTTGTTGGGTTTTAGTCTCCATTACATGCTTATACATGTTTGTATGTTCGGGTTGTGTGTTTTGGTGGGATTTAGGTGTTTGAACTCCTTTTTGCATTCGGGTTTGAAGAAGTCTTGCCTAAAAGTTGTTAAAGGTGAGTTCTAGAACCCCCTTTTTATATGTTTTAACTGATTTTAGGGCTAGAAATACATGTAAGAAAGATTTTATAAAAATGGGTTTTGTTACCCGTATGTGTATGTATGAATATGTATGTGGGTGGGTGTAAGTTTGGGTTTAATTTATTGTTATGAAGATGTTATTGATGTGTTTTTTATGCTTAGAATGTAAGAACTAAGCTTAGGATCTGTTAGAATTGATTTGGGCTTGAATTATGATGATATTAGTTACAAGTAGTTGTTCATGCGTCTAAAATAGTACCCATACATCCAACTACCAAAATGACTAAGTGTGCCTAAATGCCCATAATCAATGCGCCTAAATAGTGCCCAAACGCCTAAGTGCCCATGCGCCTAAGTCAGGCCCATGCGCCAGCATAGTGCTCATGCGCCTAGAGTTTGCCCAGAATGGTTAAGTGTTGGGCCATGCGCCCCAATAGTGCCCATGCGCCCAGAACCTTCCCATGCGCCTAAATGTTCCCATGCGTCTAAGAAGGCCAAGTGCCTGCATAGTGCCCATGCGCCTGCATAGTGCCCATGCACCTGTATAGTGCCCATGCCCCTGCATAGTGCCCATGCTCCTGCATAGTGCCCATGCGCATAGTGCCCATGAAGACTTAGAAATATTTTTTCTTCTGAATTTTTAGGGCTGAAAATGAGTACTAAATATACTATTTAAATGACCGAGATTTTAAGAGGTTTTAACAGGATGATCGATTTTTCTATAACAAAATGTGCTATATGAATGTGTTAAAATGAAAAATTTTCGCGCTGACCTGGCAGCCCGGCCCCAGCCAGGGGCGTTGCCCCTTGGACCCCACTAGGGGCTGCTGCCCCTAGGACCCTGCTTTCAGGGGTTGCCACCCTCGAACCCCGCTGTCCCCCGGAGGGTCGGTTATGTTCTATGATGACTTGTTATGTATGTGTATGTGTATGGGAATGGATGATGGATGATGGTTATGATGATGTGTGATGATGTATGTGATGTTATGTGATCCTATGTATTTTATGTTGTGTTTCCTTATGTTCCTATTATGTATTATTTCGTAACTTACATGTTATGAGTATGAAATGAATGAAAAGTATTATGTAAGCGAAAGTTATATGATAATGATAAGTGGAACATAAAGAAAGAATGAATGCATGCAAATGAACGAACGGATGAAAGAAAAGTCTTGCAAGCAATGTATGGAGGTTCACACCCAATGAAGGGTGTTAGCTCAACTGTGTGTGGGTTAGCTACCTCGGAAGAATACACACTGGGGTCTAATCCTTGTGATTGACCATACGTATGGGATCTTGCCGCTTACCCCGGTACTATGGTCAGGAAACCGGGCACAATGTATGGGAGGTCAATTATAGACTTCGTCTTAGTACCCGCTTTATGCATGATGGTGGGGTATAGCACATGGCATTGGTCCGAATGAAGTTACCCGGGACTATTGTCAGGCCACCGGGCACAATGTATGGGAGTCTATTTATAGAATTCGGCCCAGTACCCGCTTTAAGCATGACGGTGGGGTATAGCCCGTGGCATTGGCCCAGAATGTGAGGAAGTTAAAGGTGAATGTACGTAAAATATGTTAAGGAAGATAACGAATGATAACGATGACGTACGATGATGAATGAACGAAGGTTAATGAACGATGATGAAGATAATAATAAGATTATCTATTTGTACGTATGATGTATGAGCACATATGAAAGTAAAGAACGGTTTTGAATGATAAGTGAAGTATTTTATTTGCAAAACTAGAACTCACTCAGCAACGCTGACTTTTATGTATTTTCCAGTTGGTAGGTGATTGTTGCTGAGGATGAATTGGGGCAGCTACTTGGAATTTTTGGGATGGCATCCATTTGTGTAACAATGATGTTTTTGTGATGTAATGCAAATTATAATAGCAAAAGCATTCATTAATATATGAAATGATTTAAAGTAATTTCCACTGTGATGTTTTAATTACATGTATGTTTATGTGTTCTGTGCAATGATAGTCCAACTATGAGGTGCCCGGGAACGGGACCATACGGGCATGGGCAGTCAACAGTGCCTACTATGTGAAGAACAGAGTTTTAGTTGTCAAGACTCATGGTAAGACTCCTTATGAGTTGTGGCATACAAGTAGACCTTTCATTAGTTTCCTCAGATGACTTGGATGTCTTTGCACCATCTTGAATACCAAAGATCAAATAGCCTAATTTGATTAGAAATCAGATAATGGACACTTTAGTGGATACTCTTCCCAAGCTAAGACTTATAGAGTATACAGTCACAAAACTAGAGTGCTTAAGGAGTCAGCTAATATGACCTTTAATGAGCACACTCCTATTATGAAAGGTTCTGCTCCTGATTGGCTGTTTGATCTTGATTTAGTTACCAACTATTTTAACAAATCTTATGGTATACACCCGAAAATTTGTCAAAAATAAATTGAAAGGAAAAGTGTCACATAGAAAATAGAAAAAGACAAAAGTCAAAGGGGGTGTTGTGTAAATGGTACACAAAAGACAAAAGTTCCACCTTTTTAAAGCATGGCCGCCCATGCTTGCTTACAACTGCTACTTTTCGACTGAAAAGCAAGATGAAGAGAAAAACAAAAGTTTCTCTCGGATGTTTGAACAAACAAGGGCTGAATCTCCATAGGTAAGTGTTTTGGGATAATTGGTTCGGTTTATTCGTGCTTTCATCCATAGGAATTAATTATTAAGTGTATTATGTGTGTTGGTGTTTGTTTTGTCTATTCTAGGTGTTTGAATTCGTATTCAAGCAAGTTTTGAGGTGTTTCGTGTGATTGTTACACAAGGTGAGTTCTAGACCCTGCATTTTTATATGTTTTAACTCTTTTTGGGGCTAAAAATGTATTAAAATGGTTTTATAATTATTATGCATGTGTACCCGTTTGTTTTATACTTATATGATGGTGTTTTGTGGTTGTTATGTGATGTTTAAGCCTAGAAAAGTCGTAGTAAGCTTTGAATAAGAGGATATGATGATTGGGACTTAAAATATGTCAAACAGGTTGGTCTTGCACCTACATAAGGCTCATGTGCCTAAAGTTTGCCTTAGAAAAGTTCAAATTAGGGTTATGCGCCCAAATAGGGTTCATGCGCCAAAGCAGTACCCCCATGCGCCTAAAAATGTACCTTAGAAGTCAAGTATAGGATGATGTGCCCTAATAGTGCCAATGCGCCTGAATAGTTCATGCGCCCAAGACTTAGAGGGAAAAAGGATTAAGTGTAAGGCCATGCGCCTGAATAGTGCTGATGCGCTGAGCAGCGCTCATATGCCTGCATAGTGCTCATGCGCCTAGAATACTTAGAAATTTTCTGAAATTTTGAGAAAAACAGAATGATTAGGGTTTGATCCTAGTTTGACTTTAGGGTTTTAATTGTTATTATTATGCATGAATATGAGTTGTTCTTATGTTCCATATTAAATTATTATTATGTGACTTTACGAGGTGTGTTTATGGTCGTATACGTAAAGTAATATCATTAATAAAAGTGAAAGATTAATGATAAAGAAAAATGGAACATAAAGGAATAAATGAAAGTCTTGCAAGCAAATTAATAGGAGGTGCACGACCATGTTGTCGTAAGCTCAACTGTATGCGGTTTAGCTAACCCGAAGGATGCATGCAGGGTCAGTCATTGAGACTGACAGGGACCCTTGTAGCATACCCTAGGTGACTGGGTCAGCTTAGTGCACAATATTTATGGTCTATTTATAGACCACAGGCCCAGCATTAGCTTCGTGCATAATGTTCGGGATGTTACACATTGGTCTGTAAGAAAGTGAAATCTGGATCACTAACTAGATCCCTTTTGTTCAGTAACAGATTGCACAAGAGTAGCCTTGCTATTCTCTTCATCCCTATTATCAGCGGCAGCTTTATCTTTAGCGCCCGAACTAGATCCCTTTTGTTCAGTAACAGTTTGCACAATTGAAACTGTGGAATCTGGATCACTAACTAGAGGAGTAGTCACCACATAGTCCTTGATAGGATTATTATTTACAGGTCGACATTTTGTGTTTAAAAAGATCGCATTTGGTGGTGGCCCTACTTTATAACCAAGCCCCTCCCCACAGTTTCTCTCTTTGACTAAGTTCTGAACAATTTGAGAGGAAATAGCTAGACTATGCAGTTTTTGATTTAATGATTCAATTTCAACTTGCAAAATCGCTTTTTCTTTCTTAGTTTCCTCAATTGTTGAAACATAGAACTTAATGTCGTTTGCTTGATTAAAGGCAACAACCTCGGTTTCCCTAAGTTGTTTTCCTAACAAATCAAGTTTTTCTTTAAAGCTGGTTTCATTATGTTTTAACACTCAATTAACTTCAATGCATAATTTCAAATCATTTACCAGACTGTCATTATGATCTAACAACCTAGCAAATTTTAAGTCTATGCTTTCATGAAATTTATTACATTCTGCACAAGCATGTTTATCAAACAGTTCATCTTTAGAACATACCTGTGATGAGCTGGAAGTGTTAGCCATAAGTGCCACTTTAGATTCCTCAATGACAGGAGATTCCATGCTGTTAGCAGTCAATTAATGTTCAACCAAATTATACACAGCATCCATAGCTTCTTCAACTTCTGAATTTGCATTTTCAGCTATGTTATCTCCTTTAATTGCTGACCCATCATCAAGATCTTCTACCATAGCCACATTTGCGTCTCCATCAAACAAAATCTAAAAGACCAGTCCTGTCCTTCGTCTCCTTGAGCAACCAACGCCTTAGTATCCTGACTTGTTGATGTTACTTTCTTTTCTATGTCCTGACGGTTGATCGATGAAAAAGGGTTACCATTTCCTGTCTTTTTAGGTTTCATGCACTCTCTTTTGAAGTGACCCTTTTCACCATAATTGAAGCATGCAACTTTTGTTTTATCAAAACCAAAAGTTGTGTCTTTAGTAGCAACCAGATTCTGCCCCGTCTTCTTCACAAACTTCTTAGCCCTTCTAACAGCACTGGCTAAGGCCCACATGATGTCCATTCTTCCAACTCAGTTTCATCTACCTGCTCATAATCTTCATCAGCTAGATGATAATTTCCAATCTTTCCTGCAACTAAACCATCATAAGATTGTACCACTACAGCGAGAAGATCCATATGCGCTTTTGCTACTTTAACAGTAACATTCCCCGTATTTTCAGTCTTTAGCTTGATGGAATTAGAGTCAGGAATAGCATAGTGGGTTCCAGTTGAACCTGATGAATCATTTCCTGAAGAGTTGTTTTGAGAGGTTCCAGATGTGTTGGAAACAAAAGCTGTCTGAAGAGGTGCTCCGGATGAAACTGGATTAGGAGTAACATTATAGAGTGAAGGATTTTGAGTGTAAGATCCTTTCTTCGACTTGTATTTCAAATGCAGTTCCTCCTCCCTTAATTTCAAGATGAAATCATTTATGTCTAAAGTTGCAAAAGTATCATTCTGTCTTAGATTAGACACAAATGGATCCCAATTATCCGGCAGACCATCAGCGAAACTTGATACTTTATCCTCCATAGATGTTGTCAGGCCATGGGTATGAAGCTCGCTCATCAAATGATAAAATCTATCAATAATGTCATCTAAGCTCTCATTTCCTATTGGAGAGAAGTTATCAAATACCTTTTTGAGAGCGTTAGCCTTCAGCGCCTTAAAGGTTGCATTAACATCATATCTCTTTTCTAAAGCTTCCCATAACTTCTTAGATTGTTTATGTTCTAAAAACTATGGAAGATGTCTTTAGAAATTGACTGAGTCAACAAAGCGTAGGCTTTCTTCTCAGCATTATGTGCAACCTTTTATCCCTCATTCATACCACCCAAGGTCAGCTTTACCCTATTAGCACCAACTGGTATAGTATAACCAGTTTCAATGGTTGTCCATAGATTTGGATCAACACCATTTAGATAGATTTCAAACGGTTGTTTCCATTGTTGGTATTCATCCAAAGTCAACAGTTTAGTTGGTTTGTTATGATTCCTAATCTTATTTTCCATAAGTAGTAGATTCTGGATACGTGAATCCTTCCCTGCAGTAAGCGCAGAGTTCTGATCTTCCATGATGTCAAACTTGAAAAATTTAATATAAGACAAATCAAATGTGCGATTGAAAAGTACGACTGATTTCAATCGTGTGATTGGGAAGTGCAACTGAGTTCAATCGTGCGTTGAGTTCAATCATGCGATTGAGGGATGCGAATGAGTTCAACCGTGTGGGTTAGCTTAATCGTGCGAATGAGTAGTGCGACTAAGTCCAGTCGTGCGGTTGAATGGTACGATTAGGATTCAGTCGTGCGATTGAGCAAATCATGCGACTGAAGCTGCTGTGGATGAAAAATTCGAAATTTGGACACTTTGACACCAAAAACGATTTTTCACAAACCCTAATCTGCTGTACGTCGAAAATTATGAAACTTTAGAATCAGGAACACTTCACAAACACCTTTTGAATCAAAAACACCAATCTTTTGAATTGAAACATTACTTTTAACAAGAACACTAATCGAATCCATGAAGAATCACGAGCCAAAGCTCTGATACCACTTGTTAAGACCGTTTTTGTATGGAGTGCTAACTGATTCAACATAGCACGGAATTCTTTTTGATTGGCGATCCAATCAGTGAGAACGACAATCTTAACGATCTAACAATTATACAAACGTTAGGAACTAGTTGGAATCAATCTGGAATGAACTTTGAAGTTGGATGGATGAACTGGGACGCTCTGGACGGCTAGGGTATGATACTATTCGAAGTGTTGTGTTTTTCCACGAATTATGTGGTATTTATAGGTTTTCAGTATTCAGCCGTACGACTGAGCCATTAGCATGGTTCAATCGTGCGACTGACTCATGCGTTTGATTCATAAGCACGACTGAAGGTTCAATCATGCGATTGAGTCAATCTTGTGTCTTAGTCATACGACTGATCGAGTCACCTAGTTCAATCATGCGTCTACTACATAAGTATGGTTCATTCGTACATCTGGTCCGTGAGTATGGTCCATTAGCATGACTCCACAAGACTAAGTCGAACACATTTCTGAATCATTGTTGACTCAGAACTATGCACAACAACCTCAAACCTATGTATAATGTTCATTCATATGCGTAATAATAAATACTATAAGAATGTGATATAATCCATAGTAAATAAACATCCATAAACATATATCTCATTACATTAAGTTCTTGCATTACACATGTGTAAGAAATAAAAGACATAGACATTTAAGTACATAAACTAGGGACATCGTGTATCAACATTAGCTGATGAAGACATGGTTGTACCACTAGATGATATTGAAGTGGATGAATGACTCAATTATATAGAGCAACCAGTGGCAATCATTGATCGAAAAGAGAAGAGACTGGAAAATAAAATGGTTCCACTTGTGCGGGTGCAGTGGAAACACAGAAACGTTCAGAGTCTACGTGGGGGACTGAAGAAGAAATGAGACAGCATTACCCACAGTTGTTCGAAGAGTGACAGGTTTCGGGGACGAAACCTCTTTAGGGGGGAAGACTTGTAATACCTAAAAATTTGTCAAAAATAAATAGAAAGGAAAAGTGTCACATAGAAAATAAAAAGAGACAAAAGTCAAAGGGGCTGTTATGTAAATGGCACACAAAAGACAAAAGTTCCACCTTTTAAAGCATGGCCGCCCATGCCTGCTTACAACTGCTACTTTTCGACTGAAAAGCAAGAAGAAGAGAAAAACAGAAGTTTCTTTCGGATTTTTTTGAAGAAACAAGGGCTGAATCTCCATAGGTAAGTGTTTTTGGGATAACTGGTTCGATTTATTCATGGTTTCATCCATAGGAACTGATTATTAAGTGTATTATGTGTGTTGGTGTTTGTTTTGTCTATTCTAGGTGTTTGAATTCGTATACAAGCAAGTTTTAAGGAGTTTCGTGTGATTGTTACACAAGATGAGTTCTAGATCCCTTATTTTTACATGTTTTAACTCTTTTGGGGGCTGAAAATGTAATAAAATGGTTTTATAATTATTATGCATGTGTACCCGTAGGTTTTATGCTTGTATGATGGTGTTTTATGGTTGTTATATGATGTTTAAGCCTAGAAAAGTCGTAGTAAGCTTAGAATAAGAGGATATGATGATTGGACTGAAAATATGTTAGAAATATATCGAACAGGTTGGTCATGCGCCTACATAAGGCTCATGCGCCTAAAGTTTGCCTTAGAAAAGTTCTAAGTAGGGTCATGCGCCCAAATTAGGGTTCATGCGCCCAAACAGTACCCCGTGCGCCTTAAAATGTACCTTAGAAAGTCATGTATAGGATGATGCGCCCTGATAGTGCCAATGTGCCTGAACAGTTCATGCGCCCAAGACTTAGTGGGAAAAAGGATTAAGTGTAAGGCCATGCACTTGAATTGTGCTGATGCGCCTAAGCAAGGCACTCATGCACCTGCATAGTGCTCATGCGCCTAGAATACTTAGAAATTTTCTGAAATTTTAAGAAAAATAGAATGATTAGGGTTTGACCCTAGTTTGACTTTAGGGTTTTAATTGTTATTATTATGCATGAATATGAGCTGTTCTTATGTTCCATATTAAATTATTATTATGTGACTTTATGAGGTGTGTTTATGATTGTATACGTAAAGTATTATCATTAATAAAAGTGAAAGATCAATGATAAAGAAAAATGGAACATAAAGGAATAAATTAAAGTCTTGCATGGAAATGAATAGGAGGTGCACGACCATGTTGTTGTTAGCTCAACTGTATGTGGTTTAGCTAACCCGAGGATGCTTGCAGGGTCTGTCATTGACACTGATAAGGACCTTGTAGCATACCCTAGGTGACTGGCTCAGCTTAGTGGACAATGTTTGTGTTCTATTTATAGACCACATGCCCAGCATCAGCTTCATGCACAATGCTCGGGGTATTTCATATTGGTCCGTAAGAAAGTGAAAGATAATGATAAAAGTACGAAATGAACGAATGCTTACAGTAACAAAAGAAAGAAAGTATTACCTTGATGTACGTACGATGTGTGACAACATATCAATATAAAGGAAATATTTTACAAAGGATATATATCTATACAAGGTATTTAAATACTTTTAAAACTAGAACTCACTCAACAATGCTGACTTTTATACATTTTCAGTTGGCAGGTAAATATTGCTGAGGACGGCACGAGAGTGAAGCTACTCGGCGGGTTAAGATTGACATCCATTCATGTTTTGATATTGTTGTTTTGTAATGCATTTAAACAATCTTTTGTAACTAGTGAACAATGATGTATTGCTTAACAACAGTAATTATATATTAAATGAATGGGCTTTTATTAATGTAATTCTGCTGCAATGTTTTGAGAAATGTATAATCTGATGTATGTTTAGTGCTATGAATGACCAACTGTGAGGTGTCCGGGAACGGGGCCTTACATATGGAGATGTTTCAGGATTTACAGGAAACCTATCAACAGAAGATCTTGACCCAAGATTTGAGCCGATAAGAACAACTAAGAAAACTACTCCACCTCTAGTGGTAACAAACCTTTTAGTTGGAAATCTTGTCACCACTATAATGACAAATTCAGCTGATACATCTGAGGTGCCTACAAATTCTAGCACAGAGGCACAGAACTCAAATGAAGGAGTTTCCAATATAGGAGGAGATAGTGTGGTGATAGTGATCAAGAATTTCTTGATACTAATAACCACTCCATAGAAGACAACATCAATGATGTCACACACTCATTAGATCAAGTTTCTCTTAATAAGTGTGTTAATGTGGTGTGGGATACTCTATTGCTAGATCTGAATTTTACCAATTTAGATCTGTCTAACCAACTGGCTGTGATTCCTCAACTGAGAATCCATAAGTCCCATCCCATCAAAAACATCTTTAAAGATGTTGAGAAGGGGGTAAGAACAAGAGGACAAACCCATGACAAAAATGTTTGTCCTCACTCTTGTTTCTTGTCTTAGATTAAGCCTAAGAAAATTGATGAGGCTTTGAAGGATGGAAGTTGGGTTGAAACAATATTGGAGGAGCTACTTCAATTCAAAATACCATAGGTTTGGAACCTATTTCCTCATCCTCAAGGGAAGACTACAATAGGTATCGAGTGGGTTTTTAGGAACAAGAAAGATGATAAAGAACTTGTCATCAAGAAGAAGGCAAGACTAGTTTAAGGATACACACAAGAAGTAACTACACCAATGTTTTTGCTCTGGTAGCAAGACTTGAACATGTTAGGATATTCCTTGCTTTTGCTGCATCTAAGTATTTCAAGGTCTACCAATTTGATGTCAAGTGTGCTTTCTTATATGGGGTGATTGATAACGAGTGTACGTCAAATGACCACCTTGCTTTGCAGACCCAGATCATCCTGACTATGTTTGCAAGCTTGATAAAGATCTTTATGGGTAGCACCAAGCTCTAAGAAAGTGGTATAAGATGTTATCTAAGTACCTTATTCAGCATGGCTACAAGAAGGGTACTATTGATGGAACACTCTTCATTAAAGGAACATGAAATGACTTGATACTGGTTCAAGTTTATGTAGATGACATTATCTTTGGGACAACCAATCCAAGGATCTTTACCAGTTTATGTAGATGACATTATCTTTGGGTCAACTAATCCAAGGCTCTACAAAGACTTTAAGAAGCTAATCAATAATACATTTGAAATTAGTGCCATAGGGGAACTCAATTTTTCTTAAGAATTTAAGTGAAGCAGGTTGACAATGGCCTCTTCATAAACTAGTTAAAGTATGTACAAGACATACTTACCAGATTCAATTTGACTGAATGTAATGTTGCAAAGACACCTATAGCCAAAAATCACTCCCTGGACCTCATCTTGAGAGGGAGTGTGTTGATAAACATCTACAGGGCTATGATTGGGTCCCTCATGTACCTCATAGCCAGCAGGCCTGATATCATTTTTGCTACATGTATTTATATAAGATATCAAGCCAACCCTAAAAAGTTTCACCTAGTTGTTGTCAAGAGAATTCTCAAATATCTCAAATGTGCTCCCAAACTAGGCTTTGGTATCTAAAAATTCTGACTTCAATCTGTATGTCTATACAGATAGTGACTATGGTGGTTGTAACATGACTGCAAAGTCTACATCTGGTGGATGTTAATTACTTGCTTGAAGGATAGTCTCATGGCTATGCAAGAAGCAATCCTATGTGTCTGCATTAATTACTAAATACATTGCTGCTGCTAGCTACTGTGCTCAAGTGCTTTGGATTCAGAACCATATGTTGGACCATGGATTCAATTTCAAGGAGCTCCTATCTTATAGACAACAATAGTGCTATCTATATTACGGAGAATCCTGTGCAGCACTCAAAGACAAACACATCAATATCAGGTATTATTTGATTAGAGATAATTTTAAAAAAAGATTAATAAAACTAGTCAAAGTTAACACAAATGAATAGTATGCTGATCTGTTCACAAAAGCTTTTGATGAGCAGAGATTTAAGTATCTTGTATCAGCTATTGGGATGATTAACTTTGAGTAGATTTTCTTAAACTAAACTCAAGATTATTTTTTTTATATGTGTGAATTAAGTTGTATATATCATCACTTATATAAGCCCAGTTTACTTTGGAAGAAATTTTTAAAATGATAGTCTTTAGAGTTCTCAAATTTAATATATATTTTCTCTCAGAAGACATTAAGTTGTCTTCGAAATAACATTATGTCTTCAAACTTAATAACTACTTCTAAGATATTTACCTTAGGAAGAAATTCTAATATATCTTCCAAAGCTTAAATATGCTTCTAAGTACTTATATGTTTGGAAGGACAATCTTCTTGCAAAAGCAATTAAGCCTTAGAAGCTTCTATTCACTTATGATCAAACTTCTAAGATTTAATATCTTCCGATATCAAATATATCTCTGAAGTAAAAATACTCTAAGTATTTTCTTCCAAAGCTAAATTTTCATGAAGCTAGGGAATATCTTTCGAGGTCAAATTGGCTTCGGAAGTTTTTATCAAAACTTATGAAGTCAAATTACATTCGAAAGATTTTCGACTTCCAACAAAACTACCTTTTTGGGCTCTTTTTTAGAGGTGGGGCCGACATACGAATTTCAAAGTTTATCCTTTTACATTAACTTTGTCTAAAATATAGTTCATATAAATATACCTTTAACGGTTCCCCCTCTTTCACTTTCTTCTTCATCTATAAAAGTTCATAACCTAAATTCACCCACAAATTCATTTGTTCTTACCTTCCTTCACATCGAAGCTCCTTATCCAGGAAACCATCCTAATTTTTCTATGCAGTTACACAGGAAACATAATCAAGTTGCTCTGTTAACATTTGAGAAAGATCCAGGTTTCTCAGATGTCTGCCGTTTCTTAGCTCTATCCAACTACCTTATTACACTCACAATTGACCCTCATTGAATGAAGATCAGTTGTTAGAGTTCTAAAGGAATTGACAAGAGGTCATCTTGGACGGTGAGAAGGCACTGCCTGCCACAGTATAGGGGATGACAATCTTCATCACTCCAGTCACCATCATCTTTCATCTAAGGCTGGATGATAAAGAAGGAGAGTTGTCTTTCCTCAAATCTACTATAAATAACTTATTCCGGCAGATGGGCTATGAGGGGGACTACTCTGTAAGTACCTTCAAGAAAGCAAAGGTCTCCTCCTAATGGAACTACCTCCTCCATGTGCTCATTCCCTCTATATCCAACAAGCATGGAGATTGGGATTAGATTTCTGAGGACCTTTCCTACATAGTCCATGGAATGGTTCTAGGGGTGAAGTTCAGGTACTCTCAATTTGTTTATACAAATTGCTTGCAAACTTGGACTCCTCAGAGTATTACATATTCCCTAGATATGTTTCAACATATTCTTAACTATGAATGTGCTCACAGTTAAAGGGAATAGGTAACACTCTAAATGGTACAAATGAAGTCTAGCATCTTCAAGACAATGATAAATTTCATTGTGGGATTTTTAGGGGTAGAAACAGCCCTGGTCCTAAAAATATTAAAGCTCATTGCTCAGGGTGACAACTTGGCAACACAAGCCAATATTGAACCCATACCTTCTACATTTGCACCACCCAAACAGCCACAAATCATCCTCACCTACTCAAGAAGATCCAAACAAACCCCTTCACAAACTACTTAGGTTATGAAGGCCCCCATATACTTACCCATACAGAAAGATGTAGACACTAGAGCTTTCATATCTCCTGAGGAGCAAACCACTTCCATTATTTATACTCACCCCTACAAGAAGAAGTGTACATTAGAGCTCTCACATCTCCCGTTGAGCAAACCACTCCTATCATTTCATTGATCAATGCTAAGATTCCCCATGCTTAGCCTGATGAGCTCACAACTCTAGCCTTAAGCCTTCACTCAGAGTCTCAAAACTCTAGTGATCAACCTTCAGGGGAAAGCTACCATCCTCAGCCTTTAGAACTCAATCAATTCTATGATAATGAAGATATAAAATTCAGTTAGTACCATGAGTCTCTTTTTCCACCCATACTTAGGGAGAGATGAGTGCTTCTGACTCACCCATATCCAACCCATATCATCCAACCCAAACTGTGATAGACCTCCCTAAATATGTTCAGGAAGTCCATATGGAAGAGGCTCTCACTTCTAAAAATGATTACTTCCTTAAGATCTCAATCATGGCAACCCATTCCGTTGACACATCTCCTGAAGTTGTCATAATTGACACTTCTCCTGAAGTTGTCATGGTTCAGGAAATCCAGCAGCCAAGAACTCAATGCTTGTGAAGAGAAAAAAGACTTTGGTCCTATTCTCTCATCCCTCATGGTTCTTCTGATTAACATGATGGGATTCTACAACTAAAGGTGCAAAAACTACAAAAACATGCAACTATTTAGTTTCAAAGGTCAGTCATCTAGAATCCCAGGTGGCTACCTTACAAAGAAGGGTCAATTACCAGCAACTTAAGATCACTGATCTCAAGGCAATTTAGCTGAGAGACCGCTCAGTAGAACTCAACAGGCCCAAAGAACATATGGATCTGGTGGATCTAACACATAGCTCCCATATGTAAAAGGGTGATGCTACCAAAAAGTGGGAGAAAGTCCTTCCTGCAATCACAGAACCTAGGAGTTCTCCTGAGTATGGACATGGAGGACTCACCATCGTCACATGCAGTTGACCATACTCTAAAACCTCCTCAGGTCCATATTGATGTGGACTCGCTCAGTCAAAACTTGTTTGAGTAGGGTATACCAAGGTCAATGCCTACTCCATCTCACCTTGCTGAGAATCCAATAGTAGGATGGAGGTATGATGCTGAAAGGAGAGCCCAAGTAATCTCAAGGTCTTAGGGACAACAAGAAATGTTTCAACTTCTATAACTTGAGATACTATGAGAGCACCTATCTAGTTCAAGAGGAGAACCAAGATATATAGATAGAGGCTAGGGGGAGTTTGTAGGAAATACACTTAAGGGGTGATGCAACCAAAGAACAACTAGAGCTCTAAGTATGCAAATGTGAAGTACAAAGAAGTTACTTTAGAAGATTTGATACAACTCATTAAATTATGCTAAGTATCATATCTTCCGAAGCCAAAAGACCAAATCTTCTGAAGCCAAAGATGAAGTCTTCTGAGCTCCAAAGACAAAATCTTCCGAAACCAAAGACTGATTTCTTCCAAAGACAAAGAAGACATGCTTTTTCCAAATCACCTTTTTACAAAGTTGAATCACTTTTCGCTGACATCTTTGAAGACTCACTGACTTACATGCGTTGGTGAAAAGTGCATACTTTTGTCAAACTATAGATTAAGGTCTGTAACTTTCTACTTTTGTACTTTTATCCTTTTTTAATATATAAGTGTTAAGTCACTGGATCGATGAACATCCGAGCACGTTCTTGACAGTCTGTAACTTTCTACTTTTGTACTTTTATCCTTTTTTAATATATAAGTGTTAAGTCACTGGATCGATAAACATTCGAGCACGTTCTTGACGGAAGGATAAAAAACCAAAAGACAATCAATAACACAAACAATAATCGAATGATTTTATTGATAAAACATAACAATCTTAAGCTCGTTACAACTTAAGAATCAAGACTTTTGGCAATGGGAGATCGAGCATGATCTCCCCTCTCATCCGGCAGCGCCTGGGCGCCGGGCACACTCTCTAAAACCCTTAGGTTTCTACACATTGAAACTGGTATATATATATAGGCCTCGACCCATATTAGATGTGACTGGGCTCATTCGTGCGATTGGACCATGCGTATGGTTCAATCGTGCGACTGGACCATGCGTATGGTTCAATCGTACGACTGGACCATTCTTATGGTTCAGTCTTACGAATGTCCCAATCGTATCTCTCAGTCGCACGACTGGTCGATTAGCATGGCCCAGTCGTACGACTGAGTCTCATTCGCATATGCTCCTGCGAATGACCCAGTTTCATGTGTTTACAAGGTGTATAACATTAAGCCTAGACTATTCGTCAAGCGACGGACACACTATATATGACTATATATGCTCCAACAAATTCCCCCTTGGATGTTGCTTGCGAATAGTAGATAACACCTCTTACAATCTTCAGTCAATCTTTGCTCTGGTTTCCAATAGAATCAAACGAACAACCATATTAGCCAACATTGCCGATCCGTCAGGTTACTACCATATCCCTGAAAATGAATTTAGGCACAATAGCTTCCGTTTACTTTGCAGAATACCATCATAGCAGCAAGATTCCCCATATGACTGATTTTTCCAGATAATGACATGACCAGTTTTCCATTGCTTCAATCTTCACACAGTCTAACCTGTTTAACATTAACAACTGTAGAAATTCCCCCTCACGTTCAGCATATCCCAATATATATACATTGTGCTCTCCTGTCGTCTTCATACGATGTATTGGGCAAAAGGTTGAAGGTTCCAATCCACAGCTGAAAATATCAAACAAATCAGCATGCACGAAGATTCATCATCAGAAACCTGCTCACATCATCACTTTCTGATTGCGTCTTCAATTTCTCTATACATGGATTCCCCTAAGAATGAGAATCCTCTCTGTGCGGATAAATATAACTTGATTGGCCCATAAATAGTCAGATGCTCCTGACTACCCCATAAATTCAGCACCGATAGCTGACATCTTCTCTTCTCTCTTTCGTGTTCTAACAACATTCACCAATTCTGGAAGTCCAACGAATAATGGGGTATCCATCGAACTTGTTTGACATAAGAAACTCAGGGTGAATGTGCTTTGCTCATCCTCAACTCTTGCACAGACTCTCCAGGAAAATATTCACTATTGACCCGAACATGAACCGAAAATGACCCGATAATTTTCCCAAAAAAAATTATTTTACCAGACTTTTTCAGAAGGCTTCCCGACTGATAAAAATGGTTTAGGGAAAAATTCGTGCAAGAGGCAGTTCTAGTTTTTTTTTTTGGTCTGGAACACAGCTCATTCGTGCGACTTGAACAGAAGAATGAAGACATACGAACGAATGGGTGATTCGTGCGGATGGATACTCCAAATGGGTCAGTCGTGCGAATGAAGTACACGAAAGGGTCAGTCGTGCGAATGAATGTTCATTCGTACGAATGGACATACGACTGGGTTAGTCATACGAATGGACCATACGAATGGTTTAGTCGTGCGAATGAGGCCCAGTGCATGGCCCAATCGCATGAAAGGGTCTGAACGCAGAAAACCAGATCTGCAGCCGCCACAAGGCTGAAAAACCCTAATCCGATGATTTGGACAATATACAACACAAAATTTGTATCACTGGATTCGTTTTTATGATCTGAAGAAGATTACGAGTCAGGTTTTAACAAACAAACATCACACGCAATGAGATATGAGCAAAACAAGATGAACATGAAGAACACGAAGTGGGTTTAACGTCAAAGAACTGAACTTTGATCCAGAAATCAAGAGCTCGGGTTGCTAGAATGATTGTTAGATCATTCTAGCAGTAACCAGCTCTGATACCAATTGTTAAGTCGATGAACATCCGAGCACGTTCTTGACGGAAGGATAAAAAACCAAAAGACAATCAATAACACGAACAATAATCGAATAATTTTATTGATAAAACATAACGATTTTAAGCTTGTTATCATCTACTTGCTCGTAGTCTTCATCGGAAAAGTGGTAATTTCCAATCTTACCTGCCACCAGACCATCATAAGAGTGCACAACTGCAGCAAGTAGATCCATGTGCTCTTTAGCAACCTCCACTGTTACCTTTCCTAAATTTTCTGTCATCAACTTAGCAGATTGATTAACAATTGGACTTTGTAGAATCCCAGATGCACCATGAGACTCATTTGCAGATAATGAGCCTTGATCAGTAGATGACGATGCATTAGAGACAAAGGCTGTTTGCAGAGGAGCTCCAAAAGACTTTGCAGCAGGAGTGGAAGTAGGAGTTACATTGTAGAGTGATGGGTCTTGACTATACGCTGCTCTTTTCGTCCTGTACTGGTGACGCACTTCTTCCTCTCTCAGTTTTAGAATAAAGTCATTAATATCCAAGGTCTCTAAAACTGAGTTGTGTCGCATAGTGGAAATGAATGAATGCCACTTTTCAGGTAGACCATCTGCCAAGCTTGAAACCTTGTCTTCCATTGACGTCTTTACTCCATGAGTGTGAAGTTCACTCATCAAGTGATAGATACGATCGATAATTTCATCCAAGCTCTCATTCCCAATTGCAGAGAAGTTGCCAAACTCCTTCAACGCTTTACCCTTTAGGGACTTTAGAGTAGAATTCCCATCATACCTCTTCTCAAGAGCTTTCATCAACTTTTTACTTTGCTTGGGCTCTGAGTATTGGTGAAAAATGCCTTGGGAATGGACTGGGTCAAAAGAGCATATGCCTTCTTTTCGGCATTGTAGGCAACCTTCTGTGTATTAGTGAGTCCACTTAAAGTCAAAGGAACACCATCAGCTCCCACGGGCATGTTATAACCAGTCTCAATAGAGTTCCATAAGTTCGGGTCCACTCCATTTAGATGAATCTCAAAACGTTGTCTCCATTGTGGAAATTCATCTATAGTCAATAGCTTAGGTGGCTTGTTATGGTTCCCTATCTCATTTTCCAGTAAAAGCAGGTTCTGTATCCTTGAGTCCTTTCCAGCTGACATTGCAAAGTTTTCTGAGTCCATTATGTTATAACTTTAACTTGTGAATGAAACTGCTAATGCGATTGGGGAGTGCGACTGGAATGCGACCGACACTAGCTGTATGCGATTGGACTCAAACGTACGATTGAACAGACGACTGAGAGACTTAGGCGACTGAACAGACCGAACGACTCAACTGGGCGATAGAACTGGGCGATTGACTCAATCGGGCGATTGGACGAAGCGACTGACTCAATCGGTCGAATGGATGGGAGAATGGACTTCAGTCGTACGATTGAGCTAATCGTGCGACTGAGACTGCAGAAATCAAAATTTTTCACACTTTTGACCTAAAACGTTGTTTGTGACACCCTAGACAGCTGTAAGTCGGAAAACACTGATTTTTCAGAACATGCACACGTAAAGACTCGATTTTGAGCAGAAAGATTGGATCTTTTAGCGAAAAATGTGGACTTTAACACAAACTTGATTGAATCAAACGAAGAGTCAAGAGCCAAAGCTCTGATACCACTTGTTAGGACCGTTCATGCGACTGAAAATGCAACCGAAAATGAATTTGGTTCGAAATGCGACATTGTGACATTCGTGCGACTTGAACAGACCAATTTAACACCGATTTTTTTTATTTTATTTTATTTTTTTTGGTCTGGTACACAGCTCATTCGTGCGACTTGAACAGAATAATGAAGACATACGAACGAATGGGTGATTCGTGCGAATGGATACTCCGAATGGGTCAGTCGTGCGAATGAAGTACACGAAAGGGTCAGTCGTGCGAATGAATGTTCATTCGTACGAATGGACATACGACTGGGTTAGTCGTACGAATGGACCATACGAATGGTTCAGTCGTGCGAATGAGGCCCAGTCGCATGGCCCAACCGCATGAACGGGTCTGAACGCAGAAAACCAGATCTGCAGCCGCCACAAGGCTGTAAAACCCTAATCTGATGATTTGGACGATATACAACACAAAATTTGTATCACTGGATTCGCTTTTATGATCTGAAGAAGATTCCGAGTCCGGTTTTAACAAACAAACATCACACACAATGAGATTTGAGCAAAACAAGATGAACATGAAGAACACGAAGTGGGTTTAACGTCAAAGAACTGAACTTTGATCCAGAAATCAAGAGCTCGGGTTGCTAGAATGATTGTTAGATCATTCGAGCAGTAACCGGCTCTGATACCACTTGTTAGGACCTTGTACGTACGGAGTATTAACTGATTCTTCGTTATACCGGATCAAATAGTGCGGAATCCTATTTGATTGGCGATCCAATCAGGGAGAACGAAATCAAGATCAATCCTCACGATTAGAAAATGTTAAGAACGGAATAGGAATGATCTGGGACGTTCTATGAACTTGGAATGGACGATCTGGACGTTCTGGGTCGACTAGGCTTTCAAGTATTCGAAGTGTTTTATTTTTCCACGAATTAAGTGGTATTTATAGGTTACAGCTATCACTCGTACGACTGAGCCAGGCGACTGGCTCAGTCATGCGACTGAGTCATACGATTGGTTCATTCGGACGGATGAGTCAGTCTTATGACTCAATCGTACGATTGACTCAAACACCTGGTTCAATCGTGTGACTGGCCCATTCGCATGGTCCAGTCGTGCGACCGAATCAGATAACTTAGTTAAACACATTCTTGAACCTTTGATGGTTCAAACCTATGTCTAACAACTATAAACCTATATAACATTGTCATATATGCGTGTAACAACTAATAACATAAATAGATATAACATTAAATAACCAACACCCATATATAGAAGAGATTCTCATTATATTGATTAAACATTACATATGTGTTACAAGAAGAAGTTCTATTACATTTAAGTTCACTAGACTAGAACTGGGGACATGTGTACCAACAATAAGGATGTGAGGTATAACATGTCATAGTCACACATCAAAAGGCAATCTGCCTTTCGACTCTACATTGATCTTATTATCTAGATTAGTGTTTCCTGTTGGCCTTTAAAGTATGACCAGATGTAGGATGTAGTATAAAGTATCTCAAGTACTTATATCTTAAGATAAGCTTTGTAACACTCATAAGAACTTAAGAGCAATATACATCATTTTTCAAAACCATGTTATCTTCTTCATGTTGTAACGCCCGAAAATTTCAAGGAAATAAAGGGCAGAAGAAGTTCTCGCACGAAGAAGATAAAGCAGGCACCGATGTCTGACTCATACTCACGCAAGACGTCCGGGTGAAAAGTACTGCTGAGTATAAATAGCTACGAACACCCATGTCTAACTCATACTCACGCGAGAAGTGCTGCTGCTAGAGAGAGAAAGTGACTCCGTAGAGAGAGAAAGTGAAGAAACGAAGTGTTTAAGGTATGTAACTTATGTTATGTACTAAGGAACAATTATTGATGAATGTAACAGGTGGTTATGTAGTTTTCATTCGGTAAAGGCTTCGGGAAGGTCGTATTTGTCTAGAACTTCACGAGGTGAATTTCAAGTCCGCTTTTTTATGCAAGTTTTTTTATGTTTTAGGGCTATTATGCATACTAAAACACTTGTTAATGCTTATTTATGCCTGAGATTGTAGGATTTTATATGCCCAAGACACGTAGAATATTGATGCGGTTAGTACGTTATGATCCAAGTCGGGTTATACCCAATAACAATCTTTGCAAACACCAATTAATATTTAATTGATGATATGATCATGCAATTAAATATTTACACCAAATTTAGAAAATGGGTTTTCTAAACAAGTTGCATATGAGATAGAACAAATAATTAGTACATTTTGTTCAACGATATTATTTGTAATGTTGTTTAAGTGAGTTAAATAACATCACAAATTAATAATAAGAGTGTATGGATTATACAATTAAAAGGTTACTTTTATATCCAAATAAAAGACTAGTTAATATGTTGTGTTGTTTAATTTAAAAGAGGGAAACTCTTTTAATCCAAAAATTTCGGCCGCCCCCTCCCTTGTTCTTATTGGTTCCTTTCCCTTGAGAACACACACATCTTTAACAAGTCTAACACTCCATTTTCTCTCCATCCCATACATGCAAACTTGAACAAAACCTCTCTCTCTCTCTCTCTCTCATTGTTTACGGAAACAAGGAAGCAAAAGAAGGTTTTTGGAGCTGTTTTTTGGTGTTTCTTCCTAACAAGAAGGTGCCTTCACAAAGAGCTTGGGGTATACAAACTTGAGGGATCCTCTCTTTGGAGCCTTGGCCGAAATTTTCAGCATCCAACATCCTTTCAAGTCGTTTTTTTGCTGCTGCTGAAAAGTAGAATTCACAGCTCAATGTAGCTGTGATTTGATGTATATTTACATGTCTTCATAGCTTGCTTATTCACATAAAAGATCCCCTTTGTTCTTGGATTTGTTTACACTTTAAAACATCAAATAGAACATGAGTTTTTCAGCTTATAAACAATGCTATAAAGCTAAACTTCCGCTGCGTTTTACAAAGTTTAAGTGGTTAAACTATGTCTTGTGTTCTAACAAACCCCTACAATGGCATCTAGAGCCGTTATGTGGATAGCTAGCTTGTATGATCTTTTAAAAATTTGTTTTATGGACTTTAAAACCCCTTTAGGGGCTGCTATGTTCTTGTATGTTGAATCCCCAAACTTTCAAGGTCATATCACACATGCTTGTGATTAAGCCTTGAAAGATATGTATGATGATATATATATTGTTTGGACAATGTTTAAAACCTGAATTTTCAGTTTATGTTGGCTGAAAATCATGGATTTTAATGGGGATTCTTTAATATATTTGGATGATATGATGAATGTTCATGTTGGTGCATAACCTAGCATTTGGCCATGTGTTTTTGGATGTATGCAATGGTTGCTTTGGTTTATTCAATGGGGTTGTATATTAATTTATTTATGCTTTGTATAAAAGATGTAATTTATTTATTATTGGGTTGTAATAAATAGATTAGGTGTATTTTTCATTTTACTAGATATCATGTATTAGGACTTTATATCTTGTAATATGAAGACATACGCCTTGGACGCACAAAGGAAAGACACAAGAGAAACATGGAGCATTTTGGATGCGGTTTCAAGTGGGAGACTTTTGGAAGCTTTCTATGTGTTTTTGTTATGACCTTAGGAAAGACCAAATGACAACACTTGTGATGGCAAACAAGTGTTGTCAACATAATGGCTATGGTTATGCACATGTGGTTGTTTATGTTTATGCTTGTTTGAATGTTTGTTATTTGATTGTATGGTTGATATTTTGATATGCATTACAAACTAATTAACAAACTTAACAAGCCGAAAATTGATGGTTCTTAATCATTAAAAGGTAATAAGAGGTTATTAAAATGATTTAATGATTTTAAAGATTAAAATAGGTTTTAATCAAAGGACCATAAGGTATCTTGTATTTGAAAGCATGCAAATACAAGTACATAGAGTTTTCTAAACTAGAATCATGAAACCTCTAAATATTCTAAAACAAGATCAACACCGTCCTTTTACACAACACTTAAGTCACTCGGGAACTCTTAGTGGGATAAAGGTCACCTAACCATTTTAAGGGAACTTATGACTTAAGGTGAGAATGCCATATTCATGGGATAAAGGTCACCTAACCACTCATTTTGGCAAACTCACACGTGTGTGTAAGTAGGATGTCTTGATTTGCAAACCATGTTAAATGGATCACCTACAATATGGTTTCCAAATAGTGTTGATGGGATTAACATGCCGACTTTACATATGATGTTTAAAGTCGATCCCATACCTCTAGAAGTTGCAAATGGTTGCAACCGTCAATCGTTGACCACCTTATTAATTTAAATCGTGGGATAAAGGTCACCTAACCATAATTTAAATATAATGTTGGGTTCTAGATTTTAATATGAAAATAACCTTAAAAGGTATTAATTATTAAAAAATTAGCAATATCGAAAATACTAAAATAGATCTTTGTTAAAATTTGTAGATGGCCACCAATAATGATAATCATGATAACTCATCTACGTCCACCCAATCTTTACGAGCGATACTCTAAAAGGAACGTCTAAATCATAACAATTTTATTGATTGGTATCGGAATTTGAGAATCGTTCTCAAGCAAGAGAGACGATCATATGTTTTAGACGACCCTATCCTCGATCAACCTACTTAGGATGATGAGGAGGCCTATAACAAATGGCTAAAGTACACTGAGGACTCCGTCCACGTGTCTTGTCTCATGCTAGCGAGCATGACTCTGGATCACCAAAAGGAGTATGAACATCACGGAGCTTATGACATGATAACCCAGCTGAAGGAAACATTCCAACAGCAAGCAAGGGTTGAGCGCTTTGAAATGGTTCGAGCACTCCATGCATGTCGTATGGATGACAACCAATCGGTTTCATCTTATGTACTTAAGATGAAAAGTCACATTGACCGCCTCAAAAGGCTTAACTATCCTGTCTCGAAGGAATTGGCCACGGATTTGATCCTTAATGGCCTTACCAAGAAGTTTAAGACATTCGTGTTGAACTACAACATGAATGCTTGGGACAAAAGCGTTGGTGAGCTTCACTCAATGCTCAAAACGGCCGAGGCGGCCATGGGTAAAAGGGTTTTACCCGTTCTCACCATCAATGAAGGTGGGAACAATAAAAGGCTACATCCCGCACCCAAGGCAAAAGTTACCAAGGGGAAGGGACCCATTTGGGGAAAAGGAAAGGGGGTGCCAAGGTTGCTACCCAAACCACAAGAGAAGAAGCAAAAGGTTGCTACTAATGACCTATGCTTCAAGTGTGGGGAGATTGGACATTGGGCAAGGAATTGTCCCGTCCATCTCCAAGAGTTGAAAGAAAAGAAGGATGTCGGGCAGACCTCAGGTACAATATACATGATTCATATTGATCTTAATGTTACATCTTCTAACACATGGGTATTGGATACCGGATGTGGAACTCATATTTGCAATTTGTTGCAGGGGTTCACAAGAAGTAGGGACTTCAATCAAGGGGATGTTAGCCTCTTCATGGGCAATGGAACTAAAGTCTTAGTTGAAGCTCGTGGGGACTACATCCTAAAACTTCCAAGTGGCTTGGATGTTATTTTGAAGAATGTTTTGTATGCTCCTAGTTTGACTAGGAACATTATTTTGTATCCCAATTAAGACATTATGATTATGTATTATCTTTTGTTGAAAATGATATTCATGTTTCTTTAAAAGATATGTTCTATTTTAAAGCTATTCCCATTAATGGTATTTATGAATTGGTTCATGAAAATACTTTAAATAGTTCATTATACCAAACTAACACCAAGAAACTCAAGTTGGATTTGAGTGATACCTATCTTTGGCATTGTCGTCTTGGTCATATAAACAAGAAACGTATACAAACACTTCAAAAGAATGGTCTTTTAAAAACAAATGAATGTGATTCATTTGATGTATGCGAATCTTGTTTATAAGGAAAAATGACCAAGGCACCCTTTAGTGGAACTAACGAAAGGGCAAAAGATTTATTAGGAATCATACATTCGGATGTATGTGGTCCTTTTAAGCCAATGGCTAGGAATGGTGAAAGATACTTCATTGCCTTTACCGACGATTATAGTCGCTATGGGTATGTGTACTTATTAAGGCACAAAGATGAAGCTTTTGAAACGTTCAAAATCTTCAAGAATAAATTAGAAAATCAACTCAACAAGTCGATTAAAGTTCTCCGTACCGATAGAGGAGGTGAATACCTAAGTGATGCCTTTCAAGATCATCTTAGGAGTTGTGGGATTGTCCCACAACTCACTCCACCTGGAACACCACAACACAATGGTGTGTCTGAGAGTAGGAATCAAACCCTATTGGATATGGTGCGATCTATGATGGCTAGAAGCTTATTGCCTCTATCATTTTGGGGTTTCTTTGCTCTCTGCGGCCCGTATTCTAAATATGGCCCCAAACAAAAAGGTGGAAAGGACACCCTTTGAAATATGGCATGGAAGAGTTTCGTCCCTATCATACTTAAGGGTCTGGGGTTGTGAGGCTTATGTTAAGACTCCCACCCCAAAGAAATTGGAAGTCCGATCCACCAAATGTATTTTTGTTGGATATCCTAGAGATTCTATGGGATATTATTTCTATGATCCACTGGAACAAAAATGGTTTGTTACCAGAAAGAGTGAGTTCTTAGAAGCAAAGTTCCTTATGGAAGGAACTAGCAGTAGAACAATGGATCTTGAGGAGGATCAAGAACCACAACCCGATGCACGTTTGGTTGAAACTAGCACTCAACATGAGGATGTTGAGGATGATCAAGCGGTTGATCAATACACACAAAACGTTCGCAAAAGTGGTAGAACTAGTAGTCCACCTGAAAGACACGGATTTTTCATGGATGGATGTTATGTGGTAGATTCAGATGAACCAACCACATACCATAATGCAGTATCCAATTCGGATTGTGACAAACAGCTTGAAGCCAGAACGTTGAGATGCAATCCATGTATGACAATCAAGTTTGGGAACTTGTTGTACCACCTCTTAATTCCAAGGTAGTTGGAAGTAAGAGGGTTTTCAAGAAGAAAACCAATATGCATGGAAACTTGGATACTTATAAGGCTAGACTTGTAGCAAAGGGTTTCACTCAAACTCAAGGGGTTGATTATGATGAAACTTTCTCACCTGTTGCGATGCTAAAGTCTATAAAAAAATATTGTTTACCATAGCTGCTCATTATGATTATGAGATTTGGCAAATGGATGTCAAAACCGCTTTCCTAAATGGATATCTTAAGGAAGATGTCTATATGGTTCAGCCTGAAGGTTTTGTCGATCTAAAACATCCTAATAAAGTATGTAAGTTAAAGAAATCAATCTATGGATTGAAACAAGCATCGAGAAGTTGGAATCACCATTTTGATGAAGAAGTAATTAAATTCGGATTCATCAAGAACGCTGATGAGCTTGTGTTTATAAGAAAGCTAGTGGGAGCATCATCACCTTCCTAGTATTGTATGTTGATGACATACTACTATTTGGAAATGACATTCCAACCTCGGAAGGTGTAAAAACCTGGCTTGGAAGTTGTTTTTCCATCAAGGATCTTGGTGAAGCCGCCTATATTCTGGGAATAAAGATCTATAGGGATAGATCAAGGCGGTTAATTGGTTTAAATTAAAGTGCATACATTGATAAAATCTTGAAAAGGTTCAAGATGGAGAACTCTAAGAAAGGTACGGTACCTATTTAAAGAGGAACAATATTGAGTACGACTCAATGTCCAAGCTCAAAGGACGAGCAAGATAAAATGAAGGCAATCCCATACGCATCTGCTATTGGATCCATCATGTATGCAATGATATGCACTCGACCGGACGTTTCATGCGCCTTAAGCATGACAAGCCGATGCCAGCAAAATCCTGGAAGCAGCCATTGGATGGATGTTAAGAACATACTTAAGTACCTAAGGAGGACGAAAGATATGTTCCTAATCTATGGATCTAGTGATGAGGAACTCGTTGTAAAAGGTTACACGGGTGCGAGTTTCCAAACCGATCGTGATGATTCACGGTCACAATCGGGATATATTTTCATTCTTAATGGAGGAGCTGTCTATTGGAAGAGCTCCAAACAGGATGTGGTGGCTCTATCAACTACAGAATCAGAATACGTCGCTGCCTCATTGGCAGCTCAAGAAGCTGCATGGTTGAAGAAATTCATTGCCGATCTAGGGGTTGTTCCTTCCATTCAGGACCCCTAGAGATCTTTTATGATAACGAGGGTGCGATTGCTCAAATCAAGGAACCCCGTGCTCATCAAAAGACTAGGCACATTGAGCGGAGATTCAACTACATACGAGATGAAGTTGAAAAGGGAAAGATATGTATTCGCAAAATTCACACGGATCAAAACATTGCAGGACCCTCTCACGAAGCTCCTTGAAAAGGCAAAGCATGAAGGTCATACTTGTGCCATGGGACATCGATATTCTAGTGATTGGATTTGATCTGTAAATTTTGTATTTGGATATGTGGAACTCATTATTGTTTGAATAAAATTATTTGGTTATAATGTTTCAATTAATGTGCCAATTAAGCATGTTTAATCCATAATTTGTTTACTCTAAATGTCCGTAGTCGTTCAGACTTGTGGGAACAAGTGTGAGGGTAAGACTATTATGAACTTGGATTGGTTGATATTCATAAGGATGAATATAGAGCAATGGGTTGATACCAAGGTTCATAGATATTTGTGGGATACAAATATTGGACTAACCCTACAAATATTGGACTAACCCGCATCTCAAATTATTATTACATAGAATCTTCTAGATTGATCATAAGTAAGTTTGAGTAAAAGGCGAATATCATTTGGTATCCTTAGACCTGAGATACATATTAGGTTTTGATATTCACCAAGTGTTATACCTTGAACTAGTTCTTCACTGTCCTGAAATATTGGACAGTACCTAAGGCTATGTTTAGGTGTGACACGAGGTGTCTGTGAGAAACATATGTAATCAAGATGGGATTTGTTCCTCTTATTTGTTGAGAGCAAGATGTCTAAGGCCTGATTAAGTTAAATCAACAAGGGATGATCATTCTGTGTCCTTGGATTTAACATGACATCTGTAACAAAAGTATAGATGATTAATTCACCTAAATCATTTCAAGTAGGGTACTTGAATGGAATGATGTTATTGAATGGCCATAAGTCATGCATATTAAGGGTAGTAAACCGTTGTTAGGCGGTATTTACTGCTTGCATCAATCTTCTATGAATCTTGGGCAAGTGGGAGATTGTAGGATTCTATATACCCAAGACACGTAGAATATTGATGCGGTTAGTACGTTATGATCCAAGTCGGGTTATACCCAATAACAAGCTTAGCAAACACCAATTAATATTTAATTGATGATATGATCATGCAATTAAATATTTACACCAAATTTAGAAATGGGTTTTCTAAACAAGTTGCATATGAGATGGAACAATAATTAGTACATTTTGTTCAATGATATTATTTGTAATGTTGTTTAAGTGAGTTAAATAACATCACAAATTAATAATAAGAGTGTATGGATTATACAATTAAAAGGTTACTTGTATATCCAAATAAAAGACTAGTTAATATGTTGTGTTGTTTAATTTAAAAGAGGGAAACTCTTTTAATCCAAAAATTTCGGCCGCCCCCTCCCTTGTTCTTATTGGTTCCTTTCCCTTGAGAACACACACATCTTTAACTAGTCTAACACTCCATTTTCTCTCCATCCCATACATGCAAACTTGAACAAAACCTCTCTCTCTCTCTCTCTCATTGTTTACAGAAACAAGGAAGGAAAAGAAGGTTTTTGGAGTTGTTTTGTGGTGTTTCTTCCTAACAAGAAGGTGCCTTTGCAAAGAGCTTAGGGTATACAAACTTGAGGGATCCTCTATTTGGAACCTTGGCCGAAATTTTCAGCATCCAACATCCTTTCAAGTCATTTTTTGCTGCTGCTGAAAGGTGGAAGTCACAGCTCAATGTAGCTGTGATTTTATCTATATTTACATGTCTTCATAGCTTGCTTATTCACTTAAAAGATACCCTTTGTTCTTGGGTTTTTTTACACTTTAAAAGATCAAATAGAACATGAGTTCTTCAGCTTATAAACAATGCTATAAAGCTAAACTTCCGCTGCGTTTTACAAAGTTTAAGTGGTTAAACTATGTCTTGTGTTCTAATAAACCCCTACAGAGATGATGACGTTCATGATGTTAAGTATGTTGGAAAAGCCTTAGCCACGATAAGTTGTGACTGGGCGGAAACCCATAGTTTTCATGCGAACAGTTTGCTATGAAAATTTTAATCTAAGAAGTTTTCACGCGAAAGGGAATAGCTCTCGCATGACAAGAAATTCTTGTGGGATAGTATGTTTTCATACGATATGTAGATTTTTGCACGACCGTGATGATTTGATATGCAGGATTTGAATGTGGAAAGGTTCTCGCGTGAGAGGATAGTTTTCGCGCGAGATGATGTTGATGAATGTCTAATTGTTCGCACGACCTGCTGTGATGTTTGTGTTGTGTTTTCTTTTCACGATTTAACAGTTTTCAAAACAATATGTTCTATGAGATGACTTTACATGGTATGTATGTATATGTAAGTAAAGTAATATGTAATGAAAGTGAAAGATAACAATGATGAAAAGTGGAACGTAATGAATGAATGGAAGTCTTGCAAGCAAAATGAATGGAGGTTCACAACTCAACGAGGTAGTTGTTTGCTCAACTGTGTGTAGTTTAGCTAACCCTTGAGAATGCACACAAGGATCCAATCCTTGAGATTGACCAAGATGTGATAGGTACCTTGCCGCTTAACCGGTACTATGTCAGCTTTTGAGCATGACGTGGGGCTTTATTTATAAACCTCAACATAGTACCAGCTTTTGCTTTACATGGGGGTTTAGTATATGGCGGGATCTATATAAAGATGAATGATGTCAATGAATTAAATTACAAAATCAAATGATGATGGATGAAAATGATGATGAACGATGGTGAAAGGGAAAGGGATGTCAGTCCTATTAGCTACATGCTTGCAGGTAAATATTTATGCAAATGTTTCGTGTAAAACTAAGAAAGGGAAAGGGAAATATTTTCAAAAAAAAGCTAAACCTTAAACTAAGAATGGGATAAGAAAGGGAAAGGGATGCCAGTCCTAGTAGCTACATGCTTGCAGGTAAATGTTTATGCAAATGTTTCATGTAAAATTAATGGAAAAGGGGATTTTGTGAGCGTATTATGTAAATTAGGTGTGTCTAGTATATTTGAATACTGCTGCAGTCAGGATAGGAAATGCTTAGGGAAAGAAGAGTAAAGTAACTGGCTAATCATAACTAGCCACTATAATTAGGGACTTACTATAATTGACATAATCTGAGCTATTACCTTGAATGACCGTGTTGATGTTTGAATCTTATAGCATTTAGAGATGACTGGTGGTAGATCTTTGAAGGCTTCACAAGGTGGAGTTTGTGGTGGACGTGGTGCAGGGGCGCATGTCATGAGGAACAGGGCTAGGGCTGCCAAAACGGCACTTGAAAAGCGCAAGCTTCATCACCCGGAAGGTGGGGATGAGAGCACTAGTCAGAGGGCTTCGGTGAAGGAGGCTGTAGTTGAGGAGGTTCATCATGTCATGCAGATGATTCTACCATATATGGTGACTGAGGTTATTAGAGCCGTGAGGGAGGATGAAAGGAATGAGAAAAAGGAGAGGAAGAAGACTACTGGAAAAGGGGATGAAGAAGGAGGAGAACAGGCGCAACCTATAGCTGAAACGGTTGTCTCCAGTGATGATGAGGAGGAAAAAGTTATGCAGGAAATTGCAAGGGGGTGTAACTATAGGGCATTCTAGAGATGCTAGCCCCCGATGTTTGATGGAAATGGGAGTGCTACTACCGCTCACCGATGGGTGAGGGAGATGGAGGTGGTACTTGATATCAGTGAATGCCAAGAGGATCAGAAAATGAAGTTTGCCACACACTTATTTATGGATTCAGTCTTATACTGGTAGCACAATACTTTTCAGGCTGAGGGTAGCAGGGCCATTAGCAGGATGAGGTGGACGAAACTAAAGAAGTTGGTGACCGAGGAGTTTTGTCCTCATAGGGAAGTCGATAAGGTAGAGAGGGAGTTCCTGTAGTTGGAGGCGGGAACCATGACACACCAACAGTACATGACCAAGCTCAATAAGATGGAAAAGCTGGTGCTAGAGCAGGTGACCCCTGTCATGAAAGATTAAAAGAAACATCTAGGGTCTGCCGATGGATATCCGCAGACATAGTATCGTTGCTCGACCAGGTACGTTCAGGTCGGTGGTCGATCTGGCGGGGAGATTGTATGACGAGCGAGAGGTGGTGGAAGTGGTGGATACGAAGAAGAAGTAGAACAATGGGAATGCAAAGCGGTTCAATAGTGGTGGTTTTGTGGCTGGTGGTAAAAATGTGAGGGTTGATGATCGAAAGGCCTTAATAGGGGGAGAGAAGGCATGCAAGAAGTGCGGGATGGAGCATGCAGGAGAATGCAAGTGGGATCGAAGCCCTGCTTTCAGTGTGGGAAAGAGGGCCACATGGCAAGGGATAGATTGGCTAGTAGCCTACGAGGCAAATATCTTGTGTCACAAGAAGATGATTCGACTGACCGCGCCCGATGGGAATTTGGTGATGATTTATGGCGATAGAGTTCGTACGGTTCTGAAAAAAATTTCGACGGTTGTGGTGGAGAAGTGCATGAGGCGTGGATGTGGTGCCTATCTGGTCTATGTGAAAGATATGGATGCATCGGTGCCATGATTGGTGGACAGCTGGTAGTGTGTCAATTCCCCGACATGTTCCCGAAAGATCTATCAGGTGTGCCACCTGACCGCGAGATCAAGTTCCAGATCAATCTGATACCTGGTTCCAAACCTGTTGCTAAGGCACCATATGGTCTAGCTCCCTCTGAGATGAAGGAACTGATGACCATTTACTAGAGCTGCTAGAAAAGGGGTTCCATCGGTCGAGTGTCTCTCCATGAGGTGCTCCGGTCTTGTTTGTGAAGATAGACGATAGTATGAGGATGTGCATCAACTACCTTGAACTGAACAAGTTGACCGTGAAGAACCGGTATCTATTACTGAGGATTGATGACTTATTCGACCAGTTCCAGGGTGGCAGATGGTTCTCAAGGGTAGACCTTCTGGTTACCATCAACTGAAGGTGAAGGAGTAGGATATTCCTAAAGCAGCTTTTTGTACGCATTATGGACACTACAAATTCCTCGTGATTCCTTTGGTTTAACCATCACGCTAGCTGATTTTATGGACTTGATGAGTCGGGTGTGTCAGCCAATGCTGGATAAATCAGTAATCGTGTTTAGTGACAACATCCTGATTTACTTGAAGAGCAAAGAAGAGCATGATGGTCACATCTATGAGGTGTTGGAGACACTTAGAAGAGAGAAGTTTTATGCCAAGTTGTCCACATGCGTATTCTGGTGGCGCGAAGTTTAGTTTTTAGGTCATGTTGTTAATCCTGAAGGGATTATGGTTGACCTGGTGAAAGTTAAGGGGGTGATAAAATGAAGTCTCTATAGACACCATCTGAGATTCGTAGTTTCTTGGGTTTGGTGGGCTACTACAGAAGATTCATTCAAGACTTCTCCAAGATAGCTTCACCATGGACTAAGTTGACCCATAAGGATGTGAAGTTCATTAGGGTCTAGAGTAGGAGAATGCTTTTAAAGAGCTAAAGACGAGATTTACACAAGCTCCTGTCTTGACATTGCCCTAAGGGAGCGTGTCACACCCCGACCAAAGCGGCGGAACATGCCGGGGCGCGACTATGATTGTTCAAATGCACATGACACTATTAAAGTGACAATATTTAATCAACTCATTCATGTCACAACATGTTCTTACAAATACAAGAAAATAAATAGTTCCTAACTAATAACCTAATGGTCCAAAATATAATAACATCTTTAAATCTTCAATCAACCGACAATCAAACCTGTAGCATTGCATAAAATATATTTTGTCAACATGCGTGTTGGTGAGCAATTCCATGACTTTATAAATATAATATAAGGCGAAATCCATAACTCAAATATGTGAAACCATAAATAAAAGCGACAACTGAGGTATATAAATCATAAATAAATGAGGCTCCTTTCTAATAGATAGAACTACCATATTACAAGGAGGAGCGTATGATCATACTTATTGAGGATGAGGATGAGGATAACCAATTAAAAGCAATAAACATTTAGCAATTAATCATATGAGGTATATAACATACAATTGGACAATTATTCTAGGCAACACATAACTTAGAGCTTGTGGTTTGAGGATCTAAGTGTTAATTCATTTTCGTTTGAGTAAGTATGCTTGCTACCCCTAAAGTATAGAAAAGAAAACGGGGATGAAATTACTCATTTGAAAAAAGTGGCGTTGATGAACAAACTTAGAATAAAATTCTCAAGTAAGCAAGCCCGATAGTTTAGCGTGCATGTCCTAAATTGAAAGATCTTGAGTAAGTTTTGAGTCTTGAAGATGGAATATAAATGGTATAAAAGTTCATAAAAATAAGGCTTGGGTTTTCGGAAGTTTTAGTTATATTTTACAAAAGTGTGTTTAAATAGAGTAAGGATGAAATGAGTTTTATAAGAAAACGGATCCTTGATGTTTAATGTTACTCAACATTTGTTAAGTCTTACATAGGGGAGTTGGTTTAGTGCTAGTATGCATGATCCCACTAATGTAAGCATCAAGATCCGACCTATACTCTTTTAAACCCGAGTTTGAGACTTTAAAAATTCGCTTAAACCCGATCTTAGTATAAAATCAGTTTGGTTCCGTCATACCATAATCTTAGAAATATAAGTAATATAAAGTCAAACATTAGTTAAAAAAATTAGGAAAGATTTTTGTTAGTTTGAATGGTGACTAGCTCGTTAAGACGAGAAGTTCGACTTTTACTCGGTTTTTACCCGAAACTTGGGTTCAAGCCAAGATTTGTTATATACTTCCAAAATCTTAAGTAATATGAGTAATATAAAGTAAAACATAACTAAAAAGATAGGTTGAACTTTTGGTGGTTTGAACATTGACTAACTCGTTAAAACGGTGTTCGGTTTTACCCGGTTTTTACCCGACACTTGGGTTCAAGCCAATATTTGTTCAAACACCTTCGTATCAACCATATAATAACTAAAATATGAAGAAAAACTCATATCTAAAGTGTTTGATGTAACATGGTTGCTTAAAAGTTATTAAAGTGCTTAAACGAGCGTTCGGTTTGGTTCGATACTTGACTCGGTATGAACCCGAGGATGGTTACGACATGTCCAAAACCATAGAACTAAAAATAAGGTAAAAGTTCCAGAATCTAAACTCAAACAAGAAAGTTAAGCGAGTAAACCTCCCGAAAACGACCCAAACTGGCCCAAATTGCATAAATATGTGTTTGAATGCCCAAAGCCTTAAATAAAGATGAAAATGGTTTTGTCAACATAAAATAACTTAGAAAAACTGAAAATATCTAAAAACACATACCCGAAATGGTTTGAAATGCAAGATTCGGTTCTGTTGACTTTTTAAAGTCAAACTTAAGCAAAACTAGCTAGAACAACTTGCAAGATCAAAAATTTGGAAGAAGAAGATGAAAATGTGCAGGTGAAATGGTTGATAATGAGTGGTATTTATAGGGAATGATTAGGGTTTGAGGGAATGGGTAATGCGTTTGTCGGTGGGTAAAAGGGTGCACTTTGATTCTTCTATTTAAAATTAATTTTGATTTAAATAAATTATGACCAGGTATAAAAACATTTTTGGAGTGTTTAAGAATAATTATGGGTTAGGTCTTGGTTGATTTGGATTGTTAAAATACGAGTCCGCGCCTTAAACAAGCTTAAACGAACCGAAAAACATTAAAAAACTGATTTTGCTGAAACGAACTGTGGGTCACGCCACGACAAGTATGAAATATGATTACAACATAAAATCCATCATTTTATTAATATCCAAAGATCCGAAGATGAAAACGAGTCGGGTTTAAAATACAGAATAACAAATACAAAACTAACCGAAAATGACGAATGTGACAGAGCGAAGACTTGGTGGTCTATATAGATCCTTCATATTCGGGATTGGGTTGCATATTGATGCAGCAAGGTAGAGTGATAGCCTATATGTCCTGACAGTTGAAAATCCATGAGGCTAACTACCCTAATCATGATGTGGAGTTAGAGGCTGTATTCTTTGCATTGAAAATTTGGAGGCACTACTTGTACGGGAAGAAGTACACTATCTTCGCTGACCATAAGAGCTTGAAGTACTTCTTCAAGCAGAAGGACCTCAACATGAGGCAAAGGAGCGGCTAGAGTTGATCAAGGATTATAATTACGAGTTCCAATACCACCCAGGCAAGCCCAACATTGTAGTAGATGCCCTTAGCTAAAAAGAGAGACCCGAGCCGATCCGGGTGAATGCTTATCAGTGGTTATGACCTCCGATGTGATGAAGCAGGTCAAGAATTTCAGGACGAAGCTTTGAAAGAGGATCAGATTAATTTCAAGCGGATGAAGAGTCTAATCTTAGGGTTGGGTGAGAACACTCTCAATGTGAGGACTCGATCAGGGCGGATGTGGATTCCTTATTATGGGGATCTACGTGGGAAGATCATGGATGAGGCTCATAAGACTCAATACTTAATTGATCATGGTGCTATGAAAATGTATCAGGATAGGAAGAAGGATTATTGGTGGCCGGGAATGAAAAGAGACGTAGCGGAATATGTGAGTAAGTGCCTTATTTGTTTGCAAGTAAAGGCGGAGCATCAGAAGCCATACGGGAAGATCCAACCCATGGATATACCCGAGTAGAAATGGGAGCACATCACCATGGACTTTATTACAAAGTTATCACGTACGACAGGGGATACGATGATATATTGGTGATAGTTGATCATCTGGCGAAAAGTACTCATTTTCTGCCAATTCGCGAGACGTACTCTTCCGAGAGGTTGGCGAATCTGTTTATCAAGGAAATTGTAACTCATCATGGTATACAAGTGTCTGACCGTGACACTCGGTTTCATCCAAGTTTGGAAGAGATTTCATAAGGCAATAGTGACATGTTACATATCAATACGGCTTACCATCCTCAGACAGATGGTCAGTCGGAGAGAACCATTCAGACGCTAGAAGATTTGCTTCGGGCATGCGTTATTGATTTCGGTGGAAGTTGGGACGAACACTTACTTTTAGCAGAGTTCTCATATAACAACAGTTATCATGTCAGTATTGGTATGCTCCTTATGAGATACTATGTGGTAGAAAGTGTAGGACGCCCGTGAGTTGGGGTGATATCGGCAGAAGGAGTTTGGGAGCATTGAGGTGATCGAGGCTACAACTGAAAAGCTGGATAAGATCAAGGCCTTTATGAGGGCAGCAAAGGATAGACAAAAGTCATATGCCAACAAGAGGCATAGGCCGATTGAATTCAAGTTTGACGATAGAGTTATGCTGATGGTCTCACCTTGGAAAGGGATTATCCGGCCTTAGAAGTGGGGAAACCTAAGCCCGAGATACATAGGGCCTTTCCAAATCTTTACTCGAGTAGGATTTATAAGTTAGAGCTACACGTTGAGTTAAATGAAATTCACCCGACATTCCATCTATCTCATCTAAGAAAGTGGTTAGCCGACGAGGATATGATCGTGCCATTTGGGGATATCAAGGTCGATGAACGGATCAATTACGTGGAGCAACCCATGGCCATCATTGATAGAAAGGAGAAGAGGTTAAGAATAATGTGGTTTCACTCATGAAAGTACAGTGGAAGCACAAAAAGGGGTCCAAGTCTACATGGGAAACCGAGGAAGAGATGAGATGGCATTATCCGCAATTGTTCGAGAACTGACCGGTTTCGAGTATGAAGCCTAAATAAGGGAGGTGGACTTGTAACGATCGAAAATTTCAAGGAATAAAGGGCAAAAGAAGTTCTCGTATGAAGAAGATAAGCAGACAAAGTTCTCGCGCAAAGGGTGGTTCTTGCGCAAGAAGTCTGGGCGAAAAGTAATGCTGAGTATAAATAGTTGTGATCACTCATGTCTAACTTATACACACGCGAGAAGTGCTGATGCTAGAGAGAGAAAGCGACTGTGTGAAGAGAGAAAGTGAAGAAACAAAGTATTTAAGGTATGTAACTCGTGTAGTAACTCGTGTTATGTACTAGCGAATGATTTTGAAGAAGGTAACACCTGGTTATGTAGTTTTTTTCGGTAAAGGCTTCTAGAAGGTCGTATTTGTGCTAGAACGTCATGAGGAGAGTTTCTAGTCCCCTTTTTTATGTAAGTTTTTACTTTTTGGGGTTATTATGCATAGTAAAATATTTGTTAATGCTTGTTTATGCTTGAGATGATGATGTTCATGATGTTAAGCATGAGACGCAATAAGTTGTGACCGGGCGGGAAACCCGTAGTTTTCATGCGAGTAGTTTAGTGTATGTTACGAAAATTTGAATCTGGGAGGTTTTTGCGTGAAAGGGGATAGTTCTTACGCGACTGGAAATTCTCATGCGATAATATGTGTTTGCGCGATATGTAGCTTTTCGCGTGATGATGATGATTGATGTGCAGGATTTGAACGTGGTAAGGTTCTCGTGTGAAAGGCTAGTTTTCACGCTAGATGATGTTGATGAATGTCTAAGTTTTTGCATGACCTGTTGTGATGTTTGTGATGTGTTATCTTTTCATGATTTAACGGTTTTCAAAACGATATGTTTTATGAGAGGACTTTACTTGGTATGTATGTATATATAAGTAAAGTATTATGTAATGAAAGTGAAAGATAACGATGATGAAAAATGGAACGTAATGAACGAATGAAAGTCTTGCAAGCAAAATGAATGGAGGTTCACAACTCAATGAGATAGTTGTTTGCTCAACTGTGCTATTAGCTAACCCTTAATAATGCGCAAAAGGGTCGAAACCTTGAGATTGACTAAGATGTGATGGGATCCTTGCGATTAGCCTGGTACCGTGTTAGCTTTTCAGCATGACGTGGGGGTTTATTCAAATAAGAACTATATTTTTCCTAAGTGTCTTAAGAAGAATTTTTTCCACCTTAAAACAAACTCAAAGAATTCCGATTGAACTCTTTTGAGGTGTTGCAATCGGCTCATACTACAGTTGAATCTATTATCAATGATAAATTATTCCTCTTAAGTACTAAACTGAATTTCGATACTACATTACATATAGTACAAATTAAAAAATACAGTACAAATACAATCAAGTAGCACAAATTTAATTAGACGATACACTTATTGGAACAAAGAGTAAAAAGTTCAATCAAACAACACAAAATTAAATACAAAAGGTACATTTAAAAAAACAATACTATGTCTTAGTTTCTTAGCTACACTTGCAATAGACGCGCATTGCGCGTCATCTTTTAGTGATCGACGACAGCATTCATCTGTTTATGACGCGCAATAGATGACGCGCATTTATGAAAAAGATGACGGGCAATACGTGTCAAGAAAGTTCATAAATAACTAGATGACACATTGTCATCTATGAAATTGACAAAACAAATTATAAAATTAGCATTTTTTATTTTTTTTATTATTAATAGTTGTTTTCTAAAACAATTGTCAATAGCACTAAAAGCAAAATATTTAAATACCAACAAAGTTTACAAAGTTGTTAATTAACAACACAAAGCATAAAAAAGTCTAAATTCAATTAGTACCAATACTAATACAAGTCCAATACCAATACTAACACAAGTCCAAATATATCATTTCAGACCTACATATAAATGAAATTCGATACGTAGCGCGCCCAGTCTTCACGAACTTCATCCAAATCACCATCAGTGTATTCATCTTTACCTCCTCCAACCTAAGACAAAACCAATTTCATCAAATTAAACTTGTCAATTTTGACCCAAAAACCGCTTTATGTAAAACACTTGTAATTTACTTGACTAGTTTATTAATATCAACTACAAGGCAACAACAATGGTAATTTACTTATAAAAAACTCATACATAGATAGTTATATTCAATAATATCAACTACAAAAGTAACAAATGGTAAATATAAGGGGTAGTCAATGATCAGCTTACATATTATTGACTAATATTTCAAGCCCTTTATCTACTATTTCTTTCATGAACTTCAACACATAATATCCGCATTTGGTACTTCCTGGCTGACGTGGACACTATAAGGGGTAGTCAATGATCAGCTTAATAAAGTTAAGTAAAGGAGCAAATTAAATAAAAATTAAGTGCTTACTGTAGAATTGACCCATTTGAGTTTAGTTTGCCTCTTCTTGGTACCACTTTGTGCAACATATAAGCCCATTGCCCTACAAAAAAGTTGATCATATCAATTAAGAAATATGTATAACATGAAGTTTTAATAACTTGTATTGCTTACGCATCAATGGTTTGTTTCAATAACAGATTGATAGTTCTAACCCGTAGAGAATCAAGATAATAGCAAGTTAATGTTTTCATGTCTAGCGCAGCCAGCACCCTAATGGTTTCTACATAAACCAAAAAACAATTAAGTCAAACAACTTATATAATATGGTAGAAAATAATCAATTAAGTCACACCCGGGATTATAGGGCAATAGGATGATATCATTGTCTCCTCTTGTAGACAGCCAATTTACAATGCTTCTACTTGAATCATCAATATTTTTGGATTTCACTTTAGATTCAACTGGTGAGATCGCGGAAGGGCTCAAAAACAAATTCCATGATTTTTTTTCTCCCATTATGGAATTGCTCAAACAAGTACCTTTTAACATAGAAAAACAAATTGATTAACAATAACTTATGTTTCATAAAAAACAATTAAGTCAAACAACTATACTTTGAACTTAATGACTTGTGAGGATTGATACCATCAGCGGACAAAGCTAATCTAAGATTCCGATTTTCATTTCCAAAATCTTTCCATGTGTTGTCAACAAGGTTCCAGGAGGGTGAATCACGATGATGAGTAAGCTTACCATTATTGACCCGACCTTGCGCGTGCCAAGTTAAGTCATGTGCAATTTTTGGAGAGGAAATCATTCTTCTAAATCTAGAAACAGGAGGAAAGTACCACAAAACTTTTGAAGGCACGTTCTTGGTATTCTTCTTCCAACGAGATGTGCCACAAGTTGGACACTCAGAAGCATCCTTATATTCTTTCCAAAATAAAACACAATCATTTTCACATGCAAGAATCTTTTATATTCTAAACCAACTCCTTTTAGCAACGTTTTGGCTTCATATATCGAGCTTAGGATTGTATTCTTTGATGGTAAGATATCTTTTAAGACGCCTAACAAAGCATGAAAACTTGAATCAAACCAACCAAATTGACTCTTCAAATGTTGGAATTTTAATAAACCACTAAGTGCGTTGTACTTTGACCCTACATAAATTGGATTATCACATTCTTCTAGAAGAGATTTCAATGAATCGGGATCTTTATCTACATGTGTGAAAGCATCATGTAGCATCTCCTTTGTATAATCAAATTCAAAAGGTCTAGATGTATCAGGGCATCTAGAATCAACCTTTGGAAGTTTCTCTCCATGAAAAGACCAAACCTTTTTCGTTGAAACCGTAGGCAAACAAATGATAACGCACATTGGCAATTGAGTGGTGACACAAATTGATACAATTAACACAAGGACATGGAATAACATCTGAATTTGGATTATTACTTTACGCAAACTCTAAAAAGTCCTCCACACCTTTGTCATATGCATTTGATAATCTATCGGTCGAAATCCATGATTTATCCATGACTATTGTTTCTAGTTTGTCACCACCATAGAAACTAGAATCAAGTTTAATGACAAGAGTTAGGTCTCAAAATATGCATCAAATTCACAAAATAAACCAAATAATGGCCTAACTTAGTATTATCTTTGAGTAATGTATGATTTAATCTTTTTGTCAACTATGAAAGGTAATAAAAGCATTAATATCCACATGAACAATATATTTGGGCAACAAGAGAAAATCCATTCAGGCAACAAGTAAACCATTGGCACCATTGATATAGCTTCATAATACAGGCCCAAAACACCTAGTAACAATAATACACCTAGTGTCAACAATAATACAGCTTTCATTTGGACAACAAGTGAAAACCCATTCAGGCAACTTAACAAACACCTGGTACACAACTTCAATTTCGTATAGTTTTCATCAAATAAACAAAACTTGTACCTTGTGAAGCAATATGCCCTTAGATAACTTTTCTTGATGTATGTTGCCCTGTGTAAGTGACCCAGAGATTCAGAAACTTTATCCCCTAAAACAAATATGAAATTGAACAAGATTAGAGTAAATTGAAGTCCTAACAAAGTTCCCCCTTGATATCTAAAAGCAATCGGATGCAGCAAGAAACCACTCTCACCCTCACACACTGATAAGTCCTTCTGGTTTTGACAAAAAAAGTCAAACAGCAAGAAACCACTCTCACTCTCACACACTGATACATATGTAATCGGTAAAAAACTGTTGAATCCTACTTAAAACTCAAATTTCATAAGGAAAAAACTAAGATTATGCATACAACCAATGAACCCATGAATCAAATCCAAAAGAAACAAGAATGAAAACCATCAAATTTCATGAAATAACAATTCCCAAATGCCAGACGATAAAGAACCCTAAGAATCTTGACAGTAACCGCTAATGCCCCTTTAGAACACAAGAAACTAACAAGATCAGAGTGATTCTTGACACACCCAGATGCCAGAGAATCAATAACTTGAATAACTCGAACAAGAATCAGTAAAATCAGTCAAACTTTATACATTTCTACAAAGATTGCGACTTTGAAGTTGAAGAAACTTGAAAGAATGTGAGATTAGCGGTGGTGCTCGCGGTGGTGCTCGCGGTCGGTGTGAAGCCCGGTGGTGTGAAGCCCGATGGTGTGAAGGCCGGTGGTGCTAGCTGTCGGTGTGAAGCCGGTGGTGTGAAGGCCGGTGGTGCTCGCGCACGGTCGATTTGAAGCCCAGTGGTGTGAAGGGCGCCGGTGGTGCTCGCGGTCGCGTCAGCGGTGGCAATGAAGGAGAGGGTCGGTCGCGTCGGCGGGGGGTGGGCCGGTCGTGTGCTGTGTAGGAGAGGGCCGGCCAATGGGATTTAGAAGCGGGTTTTGGTAATTGAGAGTATATGGCGCGTGGGTAGTGATGATATAACCTATAAAAAAATTTAAAAAATGACACACTAAGATGACACGCAAAAATGCGTGTCATCCTTTCTAATAATATTTTAAAAGATGACAAATAATTTATGATACGCGTAAATGTACGTCATCTTTTTTCGCGCGTCATCTTTTACGCGTAATCTATTAACAGTTTAGGGAAAAAAATAATTTTTAAACTACCATCCTCATGAATAATATGTATGAGATGAAGTGTTATAAATACATGTTAAAACATACATAATTATTATAATTACTTCTTGCGTGATGTAGATAGAACAAAATATGAATTCTCCATTTTCACAATTTTTTTATATTTATATAATAGTAGGTCGTTGTTTTTTATGTTTGTACTTGATCAGAAATATTTTATATATTTTAATTAATAGCAAAACACTGTTATTTCTTATGTAATTTCCATCAAAGTCTAGGCATTAAATTCATCACGACATAGTCTATAAGCTTATGTTTATCCAATCCTTTTTATTCAAGCTGGTCAATCACGAAATTTCCAACAATAGACATTACTGTTTGTATAGCTAAGGAATTCACTTTACTATATTTAGGGTATTTACAGTTCACTTTCCCAAATGATCTAGCTGCAGAATGGAGAGTTTTTTTCACTTATTTTTTACTAGATTACAATCCCGTATGATACACGGACTAAATAAATTTATTATTACATGTTTTATAAATAAAAAGTTCTTAAATATTGTGTATTATACGAATTTAATAAACACATGTATTACACATTCGAAAATTTAAAGTTAATATTTGACATTTTAATTATGGATAGTTATTAATCAATATTCATAATAAGAGGAGAGAGAAGCGAAAAAACCAATTATTAGATGACTTAAATGGTGACACGTGTCCGGATTTATTTTTATTTATTAGTAAGAGATTTTATTTCGTTATCATAGTAAACTTACTTTTATTACGGTTTCAAAATCTGTTAAACTTACTTGTATCATTAACAAATGTTTATAAACTCGTGAACTTAATTTTATATTTTAATAGTTATATAACAATTAGAGTTTCAATATATATTTATTAGATTAGATTATTATTATTATTATTTTTATTATATTATTATTGTTATTATTATATTATTTATTATTATTATTATTATTATTATTTTATACAAGTCAAGTAATTAATCGACTGTTGATAAAAAACAACTATAGCTCATGCATAGAGTGAATTGTCGTTTTACTCCTTTAGTCTTCCAAAGATTTTAAAAAGTTGTTATTTTATCCAAAAGCATTGAATTTATCAATTCAAAATGTTAAACATCAAAATTAAAAATATTACACTTTGTAATACAAAATAAAAAACTCCAATTCGAGTGGAATTGTATGATGATATAGGAGGAGAGACGACAAGATGCGATGGTCTCTATTAAATAACCTTTCACAACGGGTTCTCGAACGCAAGCAGAAACCATCTCCATCCTCCTCCCCACAGATCGATAAAGTGATTCAATTGTTTAAAGATTAAATGATAAAATATTTTATGTAGGTTTTATGAATAAAACAATAATACATGAACGGAGTTTTAATAATAGAACGTAAATATAAATTAGATTTTGTGTTGTCATATAAAACAAATATACATAGTTATACTACTTTTAGTGATGGACGTTTAACATTTTAAATTAACAGAGTTAACGTTTTTGGATTAAATTAGCAAATTTTCAGAATCTTGAGTAGTGGGATGCAAAAAAAAATCTTTTGTGGATCAAAATTACAAATGTGTCCAAAACTTATGAAGGAAAATGACAAATCGCTATCATGTTTAACTAGACTAATTCTTACTAAAAAGTTTCTAATATGAGTCTTTCATGTTTAATTTAAACGTAACAACTATACCTAGTATATTTCACCTTATTGGAGGTGTAATAAATGTAGAATAAGATGTAGGCAAACTATAACTCTATCTCAAGGATAGAAAGGTTGCCTGTATTAAGACCATAAATGTTAATAAAATATTTAAAATGCTAGTGTGGTAGTGATAGAACATAACATAAACAATTATAGTAAGCTATTAATAACATATAATAACTTGGAATGTATTATGTAAAACTTAGAACACAGAATGGAGCCACACAAACAAGTTATATCACGTAGAGGTGACTACGCAAAGTTAAGCTCGAAAGGCAAGAATTTGAATGCTGGGACGTCAACTGTAAAACGAGATCGACTAGGTTTTTAGGTCGCTCAAAATCAAGTCGATTTGAGTTGTATTAACTTTTCTATGAATTAAACGGGCATTTTTAGTAAGAAAACTACAAAAATGCATATATAAATGTCTAAAACACTAAAACTTAAATAAAAAGAAGTAAACGTAGCATTAATGTTAAATTAGGTGCACATTAGCAAAAAAATATTCGAAAAACTTTTGATTTGAAAGTGAAGACTCATAACGTATTATTTTGTCCGTTTTGGCTTTGAAATAAGAAAAAATACTGAAGTGTCGTATTGGAGAGTTTTGACATCATGGATCATTAATTGAGAGAGAGAGAGGGAGGAAGGTGAGGTGGGTTGGTACGATATTCTATATCGATCTATCACTATCATCGGCATCCATTTTGCCCCCTGATAGAACAATAATTCACCCGCGAGCATATATACATTATATATTCATATACTTAATTTTGGATGGATATATATATATATATGTATATATATATTACGTAGCTCGCTAGCTAGAAGTAGGTAGAATGAAATGAATTAGACTTAATTAGTTAATGTGGATGATGGGTTACAACGACAGTACTAGTGATGAGGATCGCATCAACAAGCAGCAGGTCATTAATCATGGGAGTGGGAGCCGGAGGGTCCAAAGAGCTCTTGTTCCAAGGCCACCGGCGTCCTACAACCGATGTCATGATCTCCTTTCAATGAGAACGATGAATCAGCATCAGTATCAATATCAGTATCAGTATCAACATGAGCATCTGCAGCCTCAGGCTCAGGTGGTGGTGAGCTCCCGGTGGAACCCCACCCCGGAGCAGCTGCAGAGCCTGGAGGAGTTATACCGGGGAGGGACACGAACTCCCTCCGCCGACGAAATCCAACACATCACCGCCCACCTCCGCCGCTTTGGCAAGATCGAAGGAAAGAATGTTTTCTACTGGTTCCAGAATCACAAGGCCAGAGAACGCCAGAAACGACGCCGTCTCCATCAACCTCCCTCCACAACGTCATTCCATTCTAACACCATACAACTTTCAGGTCCGCCCTTCATCATTTCACATGCATAAATATATATCTATATATATACATACATAATATAGGGCGTCTCATGAACCTTAATACTGCATGCTATTTTCTGCTGTTCAAAAGAACAAAAATTAGAAAGAAAAAAAAAAAGCACTGCAAGCTATGTATCGTATATCTTACAAGAAATTAATTACAAGTTCAACGAAGCTACAATTGAGGTGTTCCTCTATTATTTTCTATTTATTTTGTCTTCCTACCTGATCGAGCATGAAGACAGATAGGGTGGCTTTAATTGAATCTTCTTTAATTAAACCTCGCATTAATTCGCCATTACATAAACTAGTACTCCATCGTTGCACCATAGATCCAATTTATAAATTACATAAAGAATGAATACAAGTTAATTGGATGGTAATGCATGCGTGTTTACTTTTTATAAATTAATCTCTCTCTCTCTCTCTCTATATATATATATATATACATATATATTATATATACATATATATCTTCCTACTCTAATAAAAGGGTAATTATGCTTGCCACATGTCATTTTTAGACTCATTTAATGCCACGTGTCAGCACCATATTCGATCTAATCAAATTTTTCCCGCTTCTCTCTCCTATTAAATAACCACATTAATTACTAATAATATTACCTATTTATTTTTACATTATAATTAGTTTTTTAATAAATTAAGAAAGATAAATTTTTATTAATATTATTTCTATAGAAATAGTTTTTTATAAAAAGATTTTTTCTAAAAAATAAAATTATTTTTACGTAATATTTTAAAATTGTTTTTTAAAGTAATTTTTAATAAAACAAAAATAATTAAAATAGGGATTTATAGTATGGGAATTTTAAAAAGAAATTAAATGTTTTAAAATAAAATACCTATTTATCTTTGAAAAAATAAAAAAAACTAAAAGTTCATATTATTATTTTATTACTTATAACTATTACTTATACATATTTCAATCATATCATGTTTTATTGTTTTATAATTAATAGAATCATCATATTTATTGTTTTATATTAATAGTTTTTATTCAATTAATATTTTATTTATTAACCCGTGTATTACACGGTTTACTAAAGCTAGTATATATATATATACATATATATACAGGTTAGGTTCTTTTCAGGACTTCATTATAAATGAGAACTCACAGAACTAATATTAACCATTGATTGTTTTGATCAAGGGTTATGATTAAACATGTTCACTAAATGTAAATTATTGATTTATTTAATTGGTTAATTTAAAAAAAGGGTATATTAGTAATCTGTTATATTATTTTCTCTCTCCAATTAGTTAGTAATTAATTAATTTTATTCTCTCTCTCTCTCTTCTCTTATTTCTAAAAAATCATCAATCACATTTGAAAAAAAAAAGAAATTCTTCAAAATTGAGTAAATTAGTATGTGATGCGTCATAATTGTTATTTGTTTAATCTTTGCATTCGATTGTTTTTTTCATTTTTTACGGTGCTCGTTGATTTACATATATGTAAATCTTTAGACTGGTCGTCTACTCAAATGTTAATATTTTACATATATATAAATTTTCAAATCAATAATCCATTTTTTAAATTGATCTGATATTACGTATATGAAAAAATATCTTCATACTAGTCATTTTGTTTTCAAACTTACCACCCATTTACTTATATGTAAAACTTTTTCAAATCATTTTTTTCATATAAATACAGGTTCTACATATGTGTGAGTCAACTATTTACATATATGTAAGTCTTCAACACAAACTTAAACCAAATCATAAACTAAAATTCAAGCTAATTAACACAAACACTTGAATCAAAACATAAAGTCATACCCTGAATTTAACCAAACGATCATTAAATTTGTGAGAAAATAGATTATTACATTTGTGTCTGTAGAAAAAAGATGTATAGGTAACAAAAAATATATATATGCAAAATTAACAAATCATTTATTTCCATATATGTATAGGTAAAAAAGATAACTGATTATATTTGTTTATGTAATGAAATTGGATGCAATATTAACTCAAATATATAAAATCATTATCAAACCATTATCAAAGTATCTTTAACACTTTTTATGAATATACTATGAAAAAGGATTAAAGAACCGTTCAAAAATCAATGCAAAGTTGAAATTGAGCACTAAAAGAAAAAAAATAATTAAAAAATGTCATCCAATTAATGAAAGATAATTGTGTAACTTCCTAAATTAATTATAGCATTAAAGACTCATATTAAATGCATAAATTAAAAGACCATATTAACCTTGTTGTATTAATTAAAAATAAATTAATAAATAATAATCAATGGTTTGGATGAGTTCTCGCAGTTCTCACGATCTTTAGGAGTTCTGAGAAGATCCTGGCCCTATATGTATATATATAATATATGTATATATATATATGTATATATATACATGTATATATATATGTATATATATACATATATATATATATGTATATATATATGTATATATATATGTATATATATATATGTATATATATATATACATATATATATGTATATATATATATGTATTATATATATGTGTATATATATGTATATATATCTATATATATGTATATATATGTATATATATGTATATATATCTATATATATATGTATATTATGTATATATATATATGTATATATATCTATATATATATAATATATATATGTATATGTATATATATGGATCAGGATCATTACATATATATGTATATATGTATCTATATATATATGTACATATATATATACATATATGTATGTATATATATGTATAGAAAGGATCATTACATGTATATACATATATATATATGTATATAATATGTATATATTATATGTATATATATGTATATATGTAGGTATGTATGTATGTATATATATATATAATATATGTATATGTGTTGAATGGGTAGGGGTCATTGTTTGCTTGCAGAGGTTGAAGAGACCAGAAACTGGGCAATGCCTGCACTTTCAGAGGTCTGTTACCTTTCTTTTCCTTTCTGTTATTTATCTATTTTTATGTTAAATATATAAATACGTACCAACATCCCATTTTATTTCACTTTCATAAAGTTTCAAAAGATTTACAAATCATATTAGTAATAATACATCACTTACGTCAGTGACCTGTGACTGAACTTGGTATGGGATTTGACATATGGTCCATATGATATATGAAAGAATTAAAACACACACACATATATATAATATATAAAAGGGTAAATATTTGAGAATGAAAAGACTCGAGATTAGATATTCAGTAAGATGTTGTGATGAAGATGATTGAAGGATGAAGGTCTAGTTAGTATTAATGTATAAAAAACACACATAACAGCGGGTGTTAAGTGAAAACCAGTATACATCATGCACCCAAGTTTGATTAATTTTATAAAGCAAAAATATTATACTTACTTATTCTTTATGTCTTAGTTATTAATAACTTTTGTAATTTGTGATAAATTTATAAAATAATGATATGGGACAAGATATTTCCCTTAAAATAGAAAAAAAAAAACCAAATAATAAGGTTAGGGTTTATAATTCAAAAGGAGAAAAAAAAGCACTTGGAGTATGTAGACAGTCAATGTGTAGATTCTGGGTGGGCCCACTCTGTTATTCAACTTCCAACTCTTCATTTGTCTTATCTTTCGATATTTCAGTAACGAAGGTTTTGTCGGCCCCAGCTTTTAAGTTCTTTATAAAGTATTTCATTTATAAAAATAGTACTTGCATTTTACAATTACATTTTGATTTTCAGACTTCTTCTGATATACTTGTAAAACTTCGCTTTTTTATTTTTCTTTTGATAACATACAAGTTTTAAAATTTACCTATTTTCCCATTTTAGTGTTTTTATAATCGGTTATAAATTTTGGTTACTTTTATGACCTTTTGAACATTGTTTGTTAAAAACTTTCATCACTTGATGCATTGACTTGGGTTTTTGTATAATTTTTTTTTTTCCTGTGATTAACAACATATAATATGGTTTAACAAAGTACATAATAAGTATGGCAACGTAGCTGCAAGGGTGCCAGGTAATCAGTTTGCAAGTTCTGGTTTGATAACTGAAACGAGATGTGGGATTGAACGCTATATATGTGGAAAATCATGTAGGGGGAGCGGGTTGCACGGGTATAGCGGGTACAACGCCACAAGTAGATTGGGTTGCTAAGTGCGATGGTGTGGGTTAGTTGTTAGCAGTTGAAGGAAAATATTAGCCACATTGAAGCCATCATATCTAACAATGTTGTCTATTTGACAAGAATAAAAATAATAATGTGAATATGATTGACAGAGTGCGGTGAAAAAAATAAGAAAGAAGAAAATTAAAGGTTTTGTTGTTTCTTTTTTCTTGGGAAATGCAATTTTCCTATCTGTCGGCTAGCTTCCTTCTGCATTCACTAGGGCTTTTGTGCGTCTAGCTCTTTTCTTTTCACGTATACCAGCTGTAATTAAATACATGAATACATTGACAATAGATGTATGTATATGTTGGACACCACATGCATATGATATGAGTGGTGGGTTGGGTCATGTTTGATTTTAATTTGGGTTTAATAAATCAATAAATAATTAAATAATTATTATTTAATTTGTTGAAATGATGATTAGAAGATCAGCATGGTTAAAGGAGAAAGAACAAGAAAAGCAGCAGATGAGGGGTGGATAGCTCTTGAAGAAGGAAACCATGATCGTAGGCGGAAGACCGCCATGTGGAACCCGTCTACTTCTTCTTCTTCTTCTGATTATGAAACCTTAGAGCTGTTTCCGGTCAACGACAGCATGGAACCGCCGGAGAAACGTCTCATTCAAACCACTCAACACTTTATCGAGTTTCTTCCCTTGAAAAAATAGTAATAGTTCATCATATCAAATACCTACTCACTCATCTTCATCTTATCTTATTAATTTGGTCCTGCTTTCTACTTCAATTTCACGCATGCTCTGGCTTGTTATATTATTATCTATTGTATGTATTAAAAGATTGTTTACATAATCGATCGAATCTTACTTCAGTTTGAAAAAAAAAAAACTATTATACAGTTAGATGAATAACATATTAGTTAACTACACATCTTATAAATCCTTTAACTTAAAATGGTAATTAACCGTCTTTTCATATAAACTTTGTCAAAAACTACTACAGAATATCAAATAGGTGTACAACACTTAGCTTGTTGATTCATTAGGGATCTTGTATTGTTTAACCATATATAGCACGTACGTGCTTCTTATAATGATTGAAAAATACACTAGTGTAAGTCATTAATTACCACGTCCTTATAATGTCGATCTTTATACACAAGTTAAATTTTTCCCTTCGACGGGTTAGAGTAAGATTGTTTTGACGGGTGACTTTTACGTGCTAATTTCTACAAAAACTATGATGAACTATAGTTAAACAATTTGGTTTTAATATTCTATGGAAGTTTAAAAGCTATCATCTAAAACACTAAATTAAGAAATGTGTAAATATGCATATGTATGTTTGTCAGAGAAAATATAAGGTGATATTTAATACCAATGAGTAAACCAATTTAGCCCCCTCAAACAAACAGTTGGGTTCACTAAAACCGTCACCTGAGGTTTCGATTAGCATCACAAAGCACGTCCACTAGTACTCCAAATCACAACCACAGTGGCGGAACTGGGTTTTGGTGTGGAAGCCATCACCATTTGCTAGGGTTTTTGCAACAAGTGAAGCCATCAAGTGAAGGTTGGAAGCCGATGTAAAAAAAAGAGGTGGGCATTCAGTCACCTACCTAGTAGAATAAAACAGACATTCTTTTGTACATTGATGCATCATCTGGTTGTTAATTACTATTTATTTCATTGGCTTTTAATTATAGAATAATACTCGAAATAGACGTTTAACAAGAAATAAACTATTTAAATTAATAGATAGATCCTCCTAAGTACATCATTAGAAAGGAGTTCATGACATAATATGCCAGCCAAACCCATCAGAAACTATCTTTGCAGTGGGTATGGTGCCTTCAGTGATGCTTAATATTCTAGTACTGTGATGACTTTTTTATATTTTCATTAATAAGAAATGTTATAATCAAACTACATATTGATCAAATATATTAAATTTCTTATACTTAGACGACCAATATATAATACAGAGGATTTGTGTTCGAAATCTTTTACCAAATTGCGAGTCTAATTTGATATAGAAATGTTAACTTCTTAAAGTAAAAATATGTAGATTGAAAGTAAGTGGTTTAAAAGTAAATATGTATTTAAATGAGAGTAGTTTCAAACTAAATTAATTAATCAAATGGCTATATTTTAGAATATCTGGTCCCGTTTGATATGAGATAGTGGAATGTATGTAGGATAGAAATCAATGAGAAAGCGAAATAGTTAGAATCATTGCTTTATATTGTTTAATAAGTAGGAAAACACGAAGGAATTGATTAAATATCATATGTGGTGCTGTTCGTTGGTGATGGTGGTTGTGGTTAATGGTGTTGGTGGGTGGTGGTTGGCGGTGGTTTGTGGGCAGTTGTGTTTCCCAGTAGCGGCGTCAGTGGTGGTGGTGTGTGATAGTGTTGGTTGTGGTAATGGTGGCGGTAGTATGGTGGCAGTGGTAGAATAATAAATATAATGAAAAAAAGGAGGAGTTAGTGAATGATTTTAGGGTATTTAAAGAGAATGAGATTCATTTCGTAATCGGTAATTACATTCATTGATCAATCAAACACCTCTATTTTCATTCACTCATAATTTTTATCCCATTCCGTTGTTATTACTGTATACCAAAAACTCCTTAGTAGTTTTTTGTTTGTTTGATGCATAATTAAACTGTAACAATCAGGCTTTGTTGATGTTAAATTAATAATATATTCAATTGCACAAAAATGATATATACAATAGTCAGGTCCGAAACCAAACTATGAAATCAAGATTTTTTTTAATATAAAAAACTGTTCTTTTTATTATATAGATAAATCATAAAACATATATCTCAACAACGAATTACTGTGTCTTACTACATCATCGTCTTCGCTAACATCTTCTTCCTTAAGAACACTATTTCTCTTAAAACTTACAAGTATACTGTAATACACCTTCAATGACTTTTGTTATCTCTTCTTATTTCTATACGATCGATGTTGGTCATTCAACATAAAATTTACCTCACAAACTCACTAAGTCTCACACGGTTGATGAAGCAGAATCTCAAGCTAAGTTGATAATAATATAATAAGTTAATGAACACAAGAATGATTTCAAGATACTTGTACATATTACTTCTTAACTCGGTGTTACAAGACTCTTACAATCATGGTTTGATGAGTTACAATGAGAAACTGTATATACTACTATCTACAGTTGTAAAACCTCTGAAAATTTCCCAAGAACAATAAACACACGATCTCAATCTTGTAAACGCGGAATATAAACAAGATTGGAGTAGAAAAGAAGATTGGATTGAACAATAAAGCTTCTGCGATTGAAACTAACAACCTATTACAGGTCTTGTGCGATTTCGCACAGAAAAGTATGATAATGAATGGAAAGCTTAATTACAAAACGAAATCTAGCTATTATACTAAACACATGGTTCTCGCGCGAGATGCCTTTCGCGCGGCCTTGGCTTCGCGTGGCAGCTGTTCTCGCGTGGAGGCTTGTCTCGCATGGGCTGCTTCTCGCGGACTAATTCCTGTCGCGTGGATCTGGTTTCGCATATGATGTTTTGCCGACCACGATTTGGAGAAGAATTGGATTGTGTTCTACTCGATTTTTGAAGAATTCATCATTGATTACATTAGATTCTGAGATGGCAAAGTTATGCTGCTCGATTGTGGAAGATTTGGACTGATTTGGACCTAATTGAAATTAATTAGTGGACTTTAAGCTTAATTTTGATTAAAATTGACTTAAAATTCATTAAAATTAGATTAAAATGGGTTTAATCAAACTTAATCAGTGAATTGGAGGTGACATTCGCGTGTGAACAAACAGTTGGTAATCTGTTTCTGCACAAAATTGACTTTTCGCTTGATCTGCAAGTTCTCGCACGCGAAAACAGGGTGTTTTCGCTCAGTTAGGTATTTCACCTTTTTGTACGATTCGCGTGAAAAGGTAATTTTGGAAATTCGCTCGAAAAGCTCCATCGCGCACGAAAACTCAGTCCGCGCGAAATCACTTTTCGCACGAATTCTCTTCTCACACGAAAAACCAGAGTTTTGACTTTCTGATCAACATGGCTTCAACGACACCGAACTTGAAGCATCTTACTGCTTCACTTCATCTAGACACAGAAATGGTACTTGTAACAAGCCACCGAGGCTTCTCTGTGAAGATGATTATTCTGATTGGGCTTTCCGATTCGAGAGATATGTTATCTACACGGAACCGAAGATGTGGAGATCAATCCAGTACAGTCCTTACATTCCGTTGTATAAAAATGACAAAGGTGAGATGGTTCAGAAACCTGAACATTGTGGGATGAAGACGACATCAAGAGATTGGAACTTGATGATAAGCGTATGCTGCAATCACAATGGCTCTTACTACTGAAATCTCACAAAAGTTTCAAGAGTTCAGGGGTGCTAAAGTGCTTTGGGATGCTCTGGAATCTCAGATTATGGGCAACAAAGATATGAGAGAGAGCAAAAAGGATATGTTGAATCAAGAGTTCAATATGTTCAATCATATTGTTGGTGAAGAGCTGGAAGTTCAGATGGCCAGGTTTGTTAGACTGGTCACAAAAATGAAGAGTGCGGGTATTACTCTGGAACCCATAACTGTGAACAAGAAGTTGCTCAACTCACTTCCATACAGTTGGAATAACAACTGTACTTTGATAAAGAGAACCAAAGACTTGTATACTCTACAGTTGACTGATCTCATTTCAACAATCAAGTCTTATGCTATGGAGATAAGCAGCGAGCTGCTAATCATCTCAGTTCTCTGGGTGCTGAAGGAACTGCTCTATATGCAAAGATGGCTAGTAATCCGAATTACTATGTCAGTTATACGCAGATGTGTCAGCAACAACAATCTGGAAGTGCAGCATCTACTTTTATTCAACCAGCAGTAAACCACCAAGTTCATGTTCCAGCTTCTCAACATTATTCCCCATCATCCATCAACAAGTCTCTCAATCTCAGGATTCTCAGAGTGGTCAAACATGCTTATGTTGCTACCACTAGTCCATCAAAACAAACTGTTCAGATTTTGAGGAGCATCTTGCTCTTTTCACCACTTTCATGTCGAGTTATGAAGCTTTCATGGCGGAAGACTTACTGCACCAAATGTTCTGGTTGGATATTCAACAAGTTAATCCGGATGATGTTGAAGAGAATGATATCAAGTATCAAATGGCCATGGTAGTTTACAGGGCGAAGAATTTTGCTAGAAGAACTGGGAGGAAAATGTTTGGCGTTAACAATTCTAGCAAAATTGGTTTCGATAAATCTAACCTGAGGTGTTACAACTGTGACAAACCAGGTCATTTCGCCAGAGAGTGTACTGAACCAAAAACTGGTCAAATGAAGGCCCAAAGAAGATGGTGACTGTGGAGATAGAACCAAAGAAAGACAAAGCTAGTACTTCTGGTGGTACTAAAGCATTAGTTTCTCAAACTAATGCTGAATATGATTGGTCTGATCAAATGGAGGCCCTTGATTTACATTTGTCTACTGCCTTGGTTGCAAAGATTGTTCCAGAACCAGAAGAGGAGGAAAACTTGTTTGTTGAATTCGTGTCTGATGATTTGTGGAAGGTTTTTGCAACGGTGGAAGAAGAAAGGAGAAAGTTGAAATAGAGGATGAGAAAGTGATTGAAGATAAGGAGACTATTGTGAAGGAAGATCAGGTTGAAAAGGTTGCTGAAGAGGAAAGTGTGAATGATAAGTACACTGTTGAGCTCACAGTCAAAAGTTCATGCATTGATCCAAAGACTGTTGCTAGTGCTCCAGTGGAAGAACCAGCTGATGCAATAAAGCATTCATGGTCAAGAAGCCAGAGAAAACAGAAGGGGAAACTTCTGAACCAAAGGTATATGATAGTTTATGTAAAAATACATGTGTTGAGAAAGTTCAAAGATACAGAGTTCATAATGAGAGCTTGATAATGGAAGTTGAAAAACTTCAGTATCAAGCTAGCAAACACAAGTCAAATGAAAAGATTTTTAAAGAAAAACTTGAAGGTTTAAACAAAACAATTTATAATTTGAAATTAAATCTTCATGATAAAGAATGTACTAATAATGACTTGACAAATAGAAACAATGAACTGCTCTAGAAATTAATCGACTCAACAGTGAATTAGCCACGGTTAAATTGACTGTTGAGAAATTTGAACTTTCATCAACAATGGTTGAAGGAATAATCAAGTCACAAATGACTCAGAAGATCAAAGGAGGAAAGTGTGGTGTTGGATTCTCTAACATTGCTCCTCCAATTAATCATGATTACTCATGTTTACCATCATCTGATAACATTTGTGATTCTGATATGGTCTATGGAATTGGATTCTCTCCATCTCAAGACTTAAAACCTTCTGTCAAAATAAATTTATCTATTGATCCTATCATAGTACCCAAACCTAAACAATCACCTGAAAATCTTTTTGCAGATAAAATGAAGGTGGATGGGTTGGTTGAAGATTGGGAAAGTGAGAGTGAGGAAGAGAATGAGAATGAATGTTTGAAAAATAAGAATGTAAAAGTTTCACAATTTGCTTGTAAACAAATTTGTCTGGCAATGAAAAGAAGGTTGATTTGAATGAGTGTAAATCTAATAGTAAAATAATTTGAATACAAATCAAAGGACAAATCAAAGGAAAGAATGAAAGGATTTTAAAAGTAGATTTGTTTCTAAGGGTGTAATTGAAAATGAAGAGCATATTTTTAAAGAAACGAATTCTCGATTCTTTAAAAATAAACTTCATTATAATGCTAACCTTGTGAATAAAGAATGTGTAGCCCAAACTTGCAAGTGAGTGAATGATTCTTCTGCATTTAATCTGCACATTCAAAAGCCTGGTCCTTCTCCAGCACAAATTCGTATATCTAAGCCTGGTCCTCATCCAGCAAACTCAAAGTCTGGTCCTACTCCAGCAGAATCAAAGATGTTCATATTTCAACACCACAATTCCAAAAGTCAAAACTGCCAAATCTACAATCCAAAGTGGTCATAATTCATCAATTTCCTCGAGTCTGCAAAAGATGAATTTGCAATTGTCAAACGAGATAAAGATCGAGAGACTGTGGAGAAAGTTAAACCTAGTCAATCTGACTTTGGTTTTTATGACAATTTTCATAATTGTCATCCACAGTTTGTTTCCACACACAACAAAAGCGATGCTTTCAGTGTGGAAACACAAATCATTTGAAATAATTGTCCTTTTAGACAAAAATCATTAAGTAAACAAAGATTTCATAATTCTATTTCTCATAATAGAAAACTATTTTCACTCGTGGAAAATTTTCAAATAATATGAAATCAAAGGTTGTTAATGATCTTAATGTCAGACTGGATAAGAATTTGACTAATGAGGTAATAGAAAATGTCAAGATTAAAAGCATAAATGAAAAGAATGATGTGCACACAAATATAAAAATATCAAGTCATTTTGTCTTGCTGCAACTCAAAATGTGCTCAAGTCTTGCTTGACTTGGGTACCAAAATCTAAGTAATTTTGTTACAAATGCAGGGACAACCGCAAAGACTACTGAAAGTCTATGGCATGTAGATAGCGGTTGTTCAAGACATATGACGGGTAATTATCATTACTACAAGATGTGCAATCATACAACGGAGGAAGAGTGATTTTGCAGGAGATAGAGGAGGACGAATTACTAAACGTGGTACAGTTACAAACGGCGTCCTAAGTTTTGAAAATGTTAATTTTGTTGAGGAATTAAAACATAACCTGCTAAGTGTGTCTCAAATCTGTGACAAACAATATTCTACACACTTTACTAACAAAGAATGCTTAATTTTAAAACTAGGTTTTGTTGTTCCTGATGAATGGATTTTGATGAGGACTCCGAGAGACAATGATACATATCTTCTTGATATGCATTATTCTAATTCTTTGGTAACAGCTTCATGCTTACTATCCAAAGCCTCGGAGAATGATTCCATGTTATGGCATCGTCGATTAGGACATGTCAATCTTAAAAACATGAATAAACTTGTACGTGGAAATCATGTTATTGGTTTACCCGAAAAAGAATTTCAATTAATTGACATTGTTTGTCATGTTCAAAGGGTAAACAACATAAACTTCCACACAAACCTGTTGCACACAACTCAGTCGAATCAATCTTACAACTCTTACACATGGATCTTTTGGTCTAGTAAGTGTTTTAAGTTTGGGTCGAAGATCTTACTGTCTGGTTGTTACTGATGACTTTTCTAGATTTACTTGGGTGTTTTTCTTAGCATCTAAGGATGAAACTCCACACTCTTGATCAAGTTCATTACTTTGGTGGAGAATCAGACTGAGAAAAGGGTAAAATGCATCAGAAGTGACAACGGAACAGAGTTTGCAATCAAACTCTGAATGAGTTTTGTGAATCCAAGGGAATTGCCAGACAATTCAGTGCTGCTGGCACTCTACAACAGAATGGAGTTGCAGAAAGAAGAAATAGAACATTGATTGAAGCTGCTAGAACGATGATCTCTGCTGCCAAATTACCTTTGTTCTTTGGGCAGAAGCAGTAAATACTGCATGTATGTTCAAAATCGTGCTTTAATAACAAAAGATTAAATAAGACTCCTTATGAATATTTTATAATCACAAACCCAAAGTTAAATATTTTAAAGCCTTTGGTTGTTGTTGCACTTTGTTGCATACAACAGAATCATCTTCGAAATTTTCTGAAAAGGCGGATGAATGTTACTTTGTGGGATATGCTGCCAATAAAGTAGCATATCGTGTTTATAATAAAAGAACTAGACAAATAGTTGAGTCATATAACATTGATTGGCACGAGCTTAACATAACTGATGCAGGTTCAGCTCCTTCATGGGTTTATGATTATGAATCTTTGTTCATAACTTTTAAATTTCTAAACCTTCTTCTGCAGATTCTACTTCTCAAGCGATCTCCTTGGACAACAAAATCATTGAGGATCTTTCATCTTTGATATCTGATGATTCTGCTGTTGCTTCATCATCCAAAGATATTCCTACAAATTCTGTACCTGTTTCTGCATGTTCTGATTCATTAGATGTTCCTTCAGAACAAATTTCTACTCAGGATTTGGAAGAATCTTTGAGTTCTCCATTATCTTCATCTTCGTCAGAGACTATACATACACCAATAGAAATCATTCAAGTTCCATTCGAAGAATCTCCAAATGTGTCTACTGCTTCTGAAACTCTTGTTTCAGATGACACACTTGAAGAAACTATTGTGTATCAATCTCAACACTCTGAAGAAGTCATGATAATGTTGAACATATTTCAAATTTGGAAGATGGAATGGTGGCAGATGAGATTCCTCAATTGAGAATTCATAAAACTCATCCTACTGAAGCAATCATTGGTCCGTTGCACGAAGGTGTAATTACCAGAAGTCAATCAGGGCAATCAACACATGTCTGTATGCTTGCTTTCTATCACAAATAGTGCCCAAGAATATGGAAATGGCACTCAAAGAAAACAGCTGGATAGAAGCAATGCAAGATGAGTTGATGCAATTCAAGAAACTCAATGTTTGGCATCTTGTTGAACTTCCAAAGGATAAGCTTCCGATTGGAACAAAGTGGATTTTTAGAAACAAAACGGATGAAAAAGGTGTTATAGTTCGGAATAAAGCACGTCTTGTCGTGCAGGGATTTTATCAAGTTGAAGGATTGGACTATGAAGAAGTGTATGCTCCAGTTGCAAGACTAGAAGCAATACGCATATTCTTAGCCTTTCCTTCATACATGAACTTCAAGGTGCATCAGATGGATGTTAAAACTGCATTTCTATACGGAGAAATGAAGGAAGAAACCTATGTTTGTCAGCCTCCTGGATTTGAATACCCAGATCATCCTGACTATGTATATAAGTTGGATAAGGCGCTATATGGATTACATCAAGCACCCGTGCTTGATATGCAACTCTGACTGAACATTTGCTTGCAAATGGTTATTCAAGAGGTGCAATTGATCAACCTTATTCATACGAAAATCAGGAGATGATATCATTTTGGTTCAAATCTACGTCGATGATATCATTTTTGGTTCCACAAATGATCGAATGTGCACGGAGTTCGAAGAGGTGACGAAGAAGAAGTTTGAGATGAGTTCCCTTGGGGAAATTTCATTTTTCTTGGGTATTCAGGTTACTCAATCTGAGACGGGTATTCTCATTCATCAAGAAAAATATGTTCAGACAATTCTTGATAAATACAAGTTTCAAGATTCCAAAGTAGCTCCAACTCCAATGGCTTCTCGTCCTACTCTTACTCCGGATCCATTAGGAGAATCAGTTGATCAACATCTTTACAGATCGATGATTGGTTCCCTCATGTATCTCACTGCAAGCAGGCCGGATGTCATGTTCCCTGTTTGTCAGTGTGCCCGCTATCAAAGTGATCCAAAGGAATCACACATGAAAGCTGTCAAGCGGATTTTCAAGTATCTCAAGGGTCAACCTAAACTTGGTCTTTGGTATCCTCGAAATTCCGATTTCAATTTATTTGCTTATACTGACAGTGATTATGGTGGTTGTAACTTAGACAGGAAATCGACCACAGGAGGATGTCAATTCTTGGGTAACCGACTCATTTCTTGGCAGTGTAAAAAGCAGAACACTGTATCCACATCCACTGCCGAAGCTGAATATGTGGCTGCTTCGAGTTGTTATTCCCAGCTTGTCTGGATTCAGCAACAACTTCTCGATTATGGTCTTAACATTTATGACACACCAATTTGGTGTGATAACACGGCAGTTCTAAACATCGTGAAAAATCCCATTCAACACTCAAAAACTAAACACATTGACATCCGCATCCATTTTATCCGTGATTGTTTTGATCGTAAACTTATTCACCTAAACAAGTGCCGTCAACTGAAAATATCGCTGACTTATTTACTAAGGCGTTTGATCATTCTCGATTTGATTTCCTTGTGCAATCATTGGGAATGATTAACTTTGGATAATTGGTTTAATGAATCTTCACAAAAAGATTTTTCATTTTTCTTAAAAGGATAAAATTGCAATTGTTTCTTTTTATCAAAAGAACAATCACAATTTAGGGGGAGAAAATTAGAAAAACAAGTTCTGAAAAATATTTTGGTCTTAGGGGGAGTTAAGATCAAAGGATTGCCAAAATCAATAGAAGAAATTTCATGCTTAAATGAGAAATGATATTACAAAGTTCAAAACGAGTATAAGTACTTTCTAAGGCTTAAATACGAATACACTTGGATTATGTTTGATATGTTGATAGGCTTTGCTTTCAGAAATGAAAAGATCATAATTGAGTGATTACACTTGAATTAAAGAAATATGATTTAGTGGGGAACATATCAGGATTCTGTGCCAAAAATGTTCTAACACAGACTGAGAGATATAATCTTGTCATACTCAAGCCTGTATATGATTGATTCAGTGATTATCATAACTATATATATATATATAAAAGAAAAAATACAAAAAGAAACAAAAAGAGAAAAATACAAAAAGAAAATAATTGAGCAAAAAGATGCCAAAAGGAAAAGGCCATATAGGATATAAGATGCCAAGAAGCACAACAAATCAAAAGATATGTCTAAAAGACATACATACTATATGGTATATATTTTCTGATTTTGAGAATAGTTTTTAACTTTGGAAGGCAAAATCGAAAGATGGGGCATGTAAGTCCGAATGGCTTGTAAGTCCTAAACATCTTGAGAGGGCAGACGTAAGTCCGGATGGCTGTCAGTAAGTCCTTAAACTTGTTAATATTCCGGGTTAAGAAATATTTCTCAGGCTAGTTATGCTCAAATAGTTATATTTAGGAGAACAATAAATGGTATCACTGATCATCAATGCATGGTTTAAGTCAAATTGGGGTGACTTGAAAAATCTCAATAGTGTCTTGAAGGATAATAATTACTTTACAGAAGTTCTGATTGTGGGATCCACTGACTTATATTAAATCAACACAAAACATGATATATATCACTCATTATGTTTCTGAGTAAAACATGAAGTATAAGTTTAAAGTGGACAACAGATATTGAAAATCAACTTAACCAGTTATTTTAAATAAAGCCGGACAGAGTCTTAACTTGACAAAAGAACTATATGATCTCATTATGAAAATTTATACAAAACAAGCAAATCCGATCTTGATTCTTTAATTGTTTTCATTCTTTTGTTATTGTGTTTGTAAGTGTTTATTTTTATTTCTATTTCACTTTTATAGTGTTTTATTTTTATTTTTATTTTTATTTTTAGGACAAATAAATAACAAGAAAATTTTTGAACATTGAAGATTCGTTAAAATTAATTGGTCACTTGGTAAATAACATTTTATGTTGACTTGATTCATTGAAATAAAAGGACTTAAGGTTGTGTAAAGGTTTGAAAAGATTTAAAAAGTTGAAAATTTGAAATTCATTAATTCGCACGCGAAATGGTGAGTCACGCGAAACAGAAGGTTTTGCGAAATTGGTTATCGCGTGACTTCTCAGGGTTTAAATAACACACTGTTCAAGACATTTTCACTTTTCGCTCAAGAACACATCCGAAAACCCTTTTCGCTCACAGTCCGAAATCTCCTATCGCATACACCATTTCGCTCCTAATCTGATAGTTTGATTCACATCTCATTCTAGTACGTGCATAGTGTGATTTTGAAGGTATAAATGATTTGTCTTGGTTACTGTAGAAGTACAATGTTAAGGGGAACCTAACAACTTGAATTTAAAATCTTAGTAAAAGGACTTAAATGATGAAATTGAAAGATGAAATCAACCTTATAGTCTTAGGCGACAGCTATAGATTAAACTTCATTGATTAAAATCGATTTGTGAACTGCTAATTTGAACTTTGAGTTGTGCGAATCGCACAAGAATCTGAACAGACGCGAAAAATGGATTTGTCGCGTGAACCTTGTTCTCGCGTGAGTCTTGTTTTCACAAGAATCTGAACAGACACGAAAAATGGATTTGTCGCGTGAACCTTGTTCTCGCGTGAGTCTTGTTTTCGCATGACATACAAGTTTTTGCTTAAACTAAGTTTTTGCAAAGTAATTTCATGTGAACACTACTTTCGCATAAACAGTGTTGTCGCATGAATTGTATTTGTCGCACAAATTTAGTTTTCGCATTGACAGTTTTGTCACGTAAAATGTGTTTTCGCATTAACACTTGTCGCTCTTGTTCATTTTTGCAAGTGTTGATTTTTCGCATAACAGAAAATTGTTGAAATTGTTTCTAAGTGTTGTTGTTGATGTCTCAAATGGACTTATCAATTACAACTTGTTTTCACTTAATAAACATTTTTGTTGATAAAATCTTAAGTTAAGTACTTGTATACACTTGTGACTAAAATTTGAGATGATTAATTGTTAACAAGTGATGAAATTTTGTAAGTATAAATTTTGTTCTAAGTGTTGCAATTATATTGGCATAATTAAGTTATTTTTAAGAGTGTTCTAATTTTGATCTTATTTGACAATGCAGATGGCACAAATGATCTTTAACAAGAATCATAATTGTGTTGCATATTTGGATGAGGTTCCGGAAGGGAAGGAATTATTTTCTTCTATGATTGAGGGGCTAAAGAACTCAAGGATTGTTTATTCTATTTCTGCTGATCCAGCCATCTATTCCGAATTGATAGATTCTTTCTGGAGCACTGCTGCTCTAGAAAAGGACGAAGCTGGAAACCAGATTATCACAGCCACTGTAAAGGATAAAGGGTGATAGTTTCTCAAGCCATACTAACAGAGTTCTTCTGTTTAATGACCAAGAGGGAGCACCAACAAGACTAGATGATGATGTTGTTATGGATTGTCTATCTCGGATGGGTTATGAGTATAGATATCCAAGTTTGGAGAAGAAATGGTTACCACCATACTGGAAATATTTATTTCATGTGGTAATTCACTGTTTGAGTAATTTGAAGGCTGGAATGGATAGCCTTAGTGCTGTGTTTGGATCGTTATTGGTTGGTGGATGATATTCCATTCAGCATTTCTGGCGTTATATTTCAAGAGATGGTGAAAAACGCTACGGCCAATCCAGGGAGAAAGTTTATCATGTATCCCAGATTCATCCAACTGATCATCAATGATGCTTTTCCTGAGCTTGCCACTCAGAGATCTCCTAAATACGTTGTTCAGACTATCAAGAAGGAGATTTTTACTCATCTTACTGGAGCCAGAGGAAACAAATGCTCTGGTGAAAGTTTTACGAAGATAGGTAAATTTTCTGAGATTGATGAACATGTGATGAGTTTGATGAAGGTGCTCATACTGATGATGCACAGAATGGTGCTTCCACTTCCACTACTAGAGATAATATTGATGAAGAGATTGAGAAGCTATTTGAAGATGAGCCAGCACGTGAAGGAGGAATGGAAGAAGTTGTACACTCTGCTTCCAGTTCCGAGACTGCTAGTGATCAAATAGGGAATGTTCCCTATGTGATCCAAACTGATCCAACCCCTTCTACTCCAACATCTTCTCAACCAAATGAGGAAGACAGGGATACTGATTATGTCCCTGAAGAGTCACCAAATACCTCCTCACGAAGAAAACGGATGGCTAGAAGGAGAGATTATCCAGTAAGAAAGAGAGGTCGAGGAATTGTACCAAGAAGACCACGGACTCATGTGGTTGTCACTGAGACAGAGCAAGATCAGGCAGCAAATGTGACTTCTTCTGCTCCTGAAACAGAAACAGTTCCTGTTTCTGGAGCAGCTAATATTTCTGGCTCAGGTTTCTCTACACCACCTCATCAAGAAAATCTAGAGTTTGATGTAGATACACTCTTGAATACTCCTCCTGAGTTTCAGAGGAGAGAGGAATCAACAAGCACTCTAGGTTCTATCACATTGGAAGAAAGAATAAAGAACCTGGAGAAAGAAAATTTTGAGAACATGAAATTGATTGCTGAGTTAAAGAAAAGCAATGATGAAAAGACAAATCTGATCAACATGATTCATCTTGACTCAGCTATCAAAGATACAAGATTAGCATCTCTTGAGCAACAAATGAAAAGCATGTTTGACTATACTTCTGGATTGGAGAGGCAACTGAACGAGCTGAGAGAATTCATTTCTCAGACTTACTTTCATCAGCCTCCTATCATAAGGTCTACTACAGTAATTGGTGAATCAAGTAGACGCTCTCCAAGTCCACCTCCTACTGATACTGTTCCTGAGAAGGAAACGGTCAACGAAGCACAAGCATCTACTGTACAGCAAGGTGTTAGCACTACTGAAGATGTTCCTATTTCATCTGAAGTACCTATCATCGTAGCTTACACATCTACAGCTTTCGTTGAGCCGGAACACATGATTTCTATGCCTATTGTTGATGAAAGGGAGGATGAAGAGTTAGTTGATTATGCTGATTCTGATGATAATGAAGATGATGATGATGAGGATGACGATGAAAATGATGATGATAATGATGATGACGATGGTGGAAATAATGGTGATGATGATGATGGTGGAGATGATGGAAGTGATGATGGTAATAATGATGATGGAGATGATAATGATGGAGATAATGTTACAGGTTCTTCTTCAAGTCCTACTGGAGAGACTAACACTGACAATGTCGATAGACCAAGTGTTAGTGATCCAGAAGGATATGATCCACTGGACCCTGCCACAGAAAGTGTGTATGAAAAGGAATTGTATTCTTTTCAACAAACTTCATCTGGAACTGTTGAAGAAGAACTTGATATTTTTGATGATCTGGAAGTGCAAAATGAGTATACAGACATTTTTGGGAACAACCTTCAAGAGCTTTTCAAAGACATAAATCTTGAAGAAGGAGAAATTCCCACTGAGACTGTGAGTGGTGTACCTCTTACTGATACTACAAAGACAATTACTACTGGTCAGATTGCTCTGATACCAATTGTAAAACCTCTGAAAATTTCCCAAGAACAATAACACACGATCTCAATCTTGTTTATATTCCGCGTTCACAAGATTGAGATCGTGTGTTATTGTTCTTGGGAAATTTTCAGAGGTTTTACAACAGTCGGTTATAATTGGATAACCAGCTGGAATTTAAAACTAAATAAATACTATATTGTTAAAAGTAAAACATCTAAGATATAATACTATCCTAGATTAGGTAGTCATGACAGGCCCATGACTTACCTTTTATTACCAACAAAGGTGGCAACTACACTAATTGATAAAGATGAAAAGTGGAATAAAGTATGGTCAACTACATGGACGTAGAAAAGCACCATGCAGCATATCAGAGTTGGCAGTGGATGTCAGACAACCATACTTTTGTTTACCGGTTCATAGTTGGTTCTTCCGAAGGTAAATGGCTTTGTAAAAATAAGTTCTTTTGAGGCCATATATCCTTCGGAAGAATCAACTTCTTCTGAATCTTCTGCAGGTCTTCATGGCTTCATTCTTCAGAAGACTTTGTCTTGGATCTTCTAAGTGTAAATACTTCAGAAAAAGAACTAGTCTTCGAAAGACTTAGTGGTATCTTCGGAAGTTCTTCATATAATTCGGAAGGAAAACTAGTTAGTCTTGAAAGATTTAGTTTTTCTTCGAAAGATCTTCATACTTTAAGCTTCAGAAGATCTTCAACTTATCCTCGAAAGAGTTGCTTTAACTTTGGAAGACATCTTCAATTGTACTTCAAAATTCTTCTAAGTGTTGTTTTGGTTGCACCAGCCTCATACGATCCAATAAACTCTCCCTAGGCTGATGCTACCAAAACTTCACTTCTTCCTGATCCTTAAGGTCTTCGACACAAGGGAGAGCAAATATTTCTCTGTCTCCTTGTTCTTCCCTGATGTGGTGCTGAGGAGCTTGTACAAGTCATTAGTTGATAGTAGATCGAGTGTGTCGCTCTGAATGACATATACTCTTTGTTATGGCCATCTGAAGAGAGTTAGTTGATGTGAATTATTATCATATTCCTATCTAACTATAGGGTCGGAAGTTTGGCCTTCAACCATCTGAAGGAATGTTTTTCCTTTTCTGGTTGTGCCTTCTTCCCCATCCCTTTCTCTTTTTTTTAACTCTTCTTCAATCTTGGCCTTCTTTGTGAGTTTAGCCAGATGAAGACTGCTCAGATGATTTCTAATATGAGCAGCAACTTAAGAGTTGGAGGGATTGGAGAATGGTTTCTCTGCTCAATCAGTAATGATCTACTGGAGTGTAGCAGAGATAAAGTATTGAGCCTTTTTACTTTACCATTCTCTCTCTCTATAGCAAAGCTGTGAAAAGGTTCATCGAACCTTCACTAGGAAGTTCTCCTTCTAGGATTAAGAGGTTCTGTTGGAAGCTTATCCCCTTTCCTTGTATCTAGTAGAGTCACCAGTCTCCTTCTTAACTTCTTCTCTTCTTCCTTCTGAGTGTCTGAATTAGTTGCCAGAAGTTGGAGAGCTTGGTCCAGTTTTCCCCTAGCTAGATCAAGGAATGCATCTCTTGGGAGGGAACTGGAAGAGCCATCAATTTATTTCAGCTTAATTGACTCTTCCTCACAAGAGATATGGCTTAAGGTTGTGCAGTTAATGAACTCTCTCTTGATCTCCTTGAACTCTTCTAAGGTCAGGGGCTTAGAAGGTTCAAAAGATGGTGTGGGTAATGATTGGGTTCGGGGTTGTGTTTTGGGTTTAAGGATATGTGGTGGTGGTTGTTGGGAAGCAGAGGGTGAGGGTGCAGGTAAGGCTGATGGTGTGGGTTCAGGGGTGTAATGCTCAGTGGTTGGTTTAGTTTTGATAGGGAAGGGAAAAGGTATGGACATAGCTTGTGGTTTGGGTGCTAGTTTGGTTGTTGGTGTTGGTTTGGGTGTCATCCTCAGAACACTTGGTACTTGTGGTACCTCATGCCTTCTTCGTAGCGAATGTCAGTCTTGATGTCACTGACATGTTGCTGTAGGGTCTTCAATGACATGCGACCCACTTGCCTGCCGGTGAAGCCATGGGCTTTGAGATAGGCCTTCATCCATTCTCTATCTCCTACCTTTTTGGCAGCTGGAAGTTTTGCCTCTACCTTTTTCTTCTTCTTTTCCCTCAGCTTCTCCCTGGCATCCTTCTTCTTTTACTTAGTGATTTGATCTTGCTCCTTGAGAAAATAAATAAGAATGTCTCACTATCATGAGGTGCCAGCTCCTCTTGAGAATAGCCTCTAGAGCAGAGACAGGCTATCCTTCACTTGAATTTTCCTTTTGTAGCAAGGTTTCCTTCTCTAGCTTCACAAGCTCATCAAGTAGGAGTAGAACTATTTTTTCATTGTCTACTCCCAGGCTGATGAGCCTTTCTATCACCTCCACTCTCTTCTGGTTGTTAATACTTTCTTGGGCGGCTGCTGCTGCTTTCAGCCAACAGCTTCTCAGTATCAACTCTTCCTTTTCTTTTGTGCTTCTCTAACCTTTCTGCATCTAGCAGCTCCTCAGTAGTGAGCTTCGTCTTCCCCTTAGGATCTGAGGAAGATTCAACCTTTGGAGACTCAGGCTTTGAAAGGATCTCAGCCTCTAGTTTGATCAATTAGGTTGTATTCGCAGCGGATTTAGCACGAGAATTAAACAGATAAGCAAGAACACAATTGATTTTGCATGTAACAGTAAAATTATAGAGAGAGACAACAATTCTGCGAAAAGGTGTTTTCTATTGAATCACACGCTTCGGCAAGGATTACACCTAGGTCATCTCCTTTTATAGGAGAAATGACGTATGCTGATGTCACTTGATAGTGACATCAAACGGTTATTAACCAACTACTGAAAGAACACTAAACTACTGAAGATGTCAAACAGCTGACATCTTCTTACAAAATGCTAAGTGTTCTAATTGATTACAAACTACTGAAGAAAAGAAACTACTGAAAGTATTACAACGACTGAAGAACAAGCTCTTCAGTCATTTACAACTACTGAACTATAACAGCTGAAGAACAAACTCTTCAGCTGTTGTACAAACTACTGAAAAGAGAAAATACAAACTACTGATAGAGAAAAACCATCACAACAATTGAAGACAACTTCTTCATCTGTTGTGACAAACTCTGAAGCTTCAGCTCTTGGTCTTCAGACTTTGATCTTCAGATGTTTCATCAGCTGTTGACTTCAGTAGTTGTCATCAACTGATGTCTTCAGTCTTTGTCTTCAGATGTTTCATCAGCTATCAGCTGATGTCTTTAGTCTTTGTCTTCAGACTTTGTGCATCAGTTGTTGATCTTCAGTTCTTCAGTTCTTTAGCTTTTGATCTTCAGCACTTGACTTCAGTACTTAGGATCTTCAGCTGTTGTTCTTCAGATCTTTGATCTTCAGCTTTTGAAGTCTTCAGTCTTTGTCAAACTGCTGATGAAGCTTTCAGCAGTTGTTGTTATGTCTTGTGGGACTTAGAGGTTTTTCTGATCTGGCTCATTGGTTCTTTTGGTCCAACAATCTCCCCCTGAACCAATGCAGCGAAAACCTCTAAGCAATTTATTGTCCCACTTATTGATGGCAGGAAGATTGGTCTTTTTCCTTCTTGATCAGATTAGAGGATGACCCAATTAAGCACTGGCCTGGAAAGAGGTCTTAAGAATTTGTTTGGCATAGTATGGATGGGAACTCTATTTTAGGGAACTGGACATAGAGTTGTTGTCCCATCCATAAGACCTACTTCCCAAGTATGAGCCTGTAGTATTCTCTGGTGTAGGCCTCTAAAAACATCACTTGTTCCTCCATGGTAAGTACTTCTGCCTCACCATCAAAGAATCCTTCAGGCCCATAGAGCTATGAGATGTATTGCCTGTTTACCACTTTTGAGCTCTACAGTTGTTATGGCCCTATAGGCGAATTCATCTGGGTGATTACCCTCTAAGAACAACTGGAGCTTATTTCTCTGAAGTTTCTCAAACCTCTTGTAGACTAACCCCTTTTTAACAACCCTATTCTCTAACATCTTTTGTGGTGGGAGGTTAGCCTGATAGGTTTTCTTGAAATCTTCTATGATCTCCCAGGGTGATATTACAATGGCCAAGGAGATCTCTTCACCTATGATCCTTTTCACTTGGCCATTGTATCTTTGTGGTATGTCTTTCTTCATTATTCTGTGAGACACCCTTGGATCAGGCCAAATACTCACTTTGTCCTTTTGAAATTGGAATGTATGCCTTAAAGTGAATAATCTCAGAGCTTGTTTCCTCATATTTATGATTGATGATGAAGCAACATAGGCTTTATCTACACTTTTCAACAGCTCCTCATCATGTAGCCTATGCTGCTGTTCTTCTTCAAGCTTAACCTTCACAGTTTCCATCTGTGAGGCAGGAGTGATGGGAGTGATGGGTAAAGTTCTGGGTTTTGGCAAAGATAAGACTGCAGAGAGAGGCAGCCTATCTTCTTCCTCATCATCCTCTTCTTTTTCTTCTTGTAGCCTCAGCACCCTTCTCTTCCTCGTCAAGGGTGCATCATCGGCTATGGATTTTGATGGAGAAGGGGTTGGTTTTGTGGGTTGTGTTTGGGTTTGTGTTGGTGTGGGAGATTTGGCAGGCTTTGCTAGCAGTCTGGATATGAGTGAAGGTTTGGTTTGTTTTGCTAGCAAAATCTTGTTCCCAGCACCGGTTTCAGAAAGGGCTTCTATGACCAGTCCCTTGGTGAATTCCCCAGCCGAACACATCTTGGTGGCTATAGCCAAGATGCTGTCCCTGGTCCCTGACTTAATATCTAGGACTGGTCTCCCCAAGTACTTCGAAATAAACCTAGTCATAGCCTCAAGTATCTCTCTTTCCTCTTGGATATAACTGGTCTATCGATATTCTATTTCCTTCATTTCCAACTTCCTAATTTCCTGATCTAGCATGGCAGTGTCTGTGTCAAAGCCTTGCCTGAACAGCTGATCAATGATAGAGTCCATTGATCGGCTATGCTCAGCATCAGCCTCCTTAACCAAGATTGCTAGATCAGTCTCCTTTATCACATTCTCTATCTCCTTCTCACCTTCCTTCTTTTTATAAGTGACACTGAAATCTTTTTGGATTTCAGCCACTTTTATCTGTTCAGCTCTCTCCTCCCTCTCCTTCTCCTTCCCCTTCACCCTCTCGGTCTCCTCACCCACATCCCTCTCTTTTACCACCTCTTCCACCACTCTTGCTCCTCCTCTACCCTCTTCCTCTTTGCTTTCACTGATGTCTCCCCCTTTTTGGGTGCATTGGTTAGGGTTTGACGATCAGAAAGCGCCTTAGCTACAGCAACCTCCACCAAGGGTTGTATTTGTGAGGGAAGCCTCTCATCAAGGGTTTTCATCACAATGTTTGTGATTATTGGTGTGATGAGAGGCAGGGAATTTTGAAGGATAGCAACTAATTGCTCAGGAGGGTTCTGTTCCTGGGAACTAGTGCCAGAAGCAGTGGCTGGTGGCTGAGTTTATGGGAGTGGCTGAGTATATAGGAGACCTTCAGGTGAAGGTGCCATCTGTGGGTGTATGGTGGCAGATGGACTTTGATCCTAAGACATTTTGGCAAGCAGCTCTTTGAGTCTGCTTACCTCATCCTCTAGGATGGTGTTTTGTGCAACTGCATCGTAGAAGAAGCACAGGTCATGATCAGTTTGCACTGAATCACCTGACCTCCTGACTATGTCAGGATGTACATGCACTGAGTGTGGCTCAGTAGTTGCATGTGCCCCTTTGTCTTGGTTCTGGGGACTTCCAGCCTCCGGATTGGATCCATCATCGGCAGTTACCTCTGGTGAGGTCTTATTGTTACCAGCTTTTTTCTGCTCATATGCTGATGCAGGGGAAGTGGCAGCCTAGCCGGAATATCCCATCTCCCTTGCCACACTGGGAGATGAGACCTGTGATTCTCTGTGTTGTGGGCTCCCATCAACACTTATGTCCACCCTCTCTTCGATTGGAGTTTGCCTAGTTAAGATTGGTTTCTGGGGAGAGGGTGGAGTGTTAAGATGGGTCAACACTTCTGTAATAATTAATGTAGGGCATTTAGGGGCGGTTGCAGTAGGAGATGAGGTAGAAGAAGGATGCACATGGGGAGAAGTGTGCGTTTCAATGGCAACCCCCTCCATTGAGAAGGGTTCCAGATGTGTGGCAGCCCCAGAAATGGTTGCATCAGACTACTGTAAAGAGGAAGCCTGTGCGGTTGTGGTAGGTGGAGTCGTGGTGATTGCTGGGAGAATCTGGCCAGCAGTCACTTCCTGCGTTTGTTGTACAGGGGCATCCTTAGGGGACTCATCTCCCTGAGTAGCCTTTTTGGGTTTCTTTTTATGTTTGGGCTTGGTGGGGACATTAGACTTGGAGGTGGAGGCTGTGGGTTCCAGCTACGTGGGTTTTCACAGCTTGGCAGCCTTTTTGAGTGTCTGGTCGCTGTTGTGCCTAGAGTATACCGCAGCTAAAACAGCCATGGCAAGGACTCCAGTGCCAACTAGTCCCTCAGCGTTAAGCTGGCTCTCTATCATGGCCATAATGAACCGAGGATATAAAATCCATCGGTTAGTAAAAGGTTTTGAGGCCATGTCTTTGAGTTCCAAAAATATTATTTCAGTAAAATTTAATGGTTGTTTCTCAAAGATAGAGTACAATACCTGTTGTCACCTTGTGGACATCTGGTCCCATGAGGATGTCTTTGGGGCCAGAGAAACATTCACCATATGGAAGATGAGTCGTTGTGGATCAGGGAAATGTTTTTTTAGCAAGGTGGAAGCAGAGAGGTCACCTTGATAATCATGAGTGGTGAAGGAGAGATCAAGGTTCCCTTTGGGGTAGGCAGTTGGGAAGGTGGCATCCTCCAGCTTTAGGGTTTGTCGGATAATAGCTGGAGTGATGACCACTTGATGGTTGTTCACGGACGACCGGAGAGAGACCTTGCCGTCGTTCTCTCCGGTTTGAGCGGTGACGTTCGTCCAGAACTCTGATAGGGAATCAGCATGAATGATCGGATTTAAGAGGAATGCCTTTTGGTATGGTGAGTTTGTTATCAGATCAATGGCATTGTGAAATTTTGACCAAAAGGGCGATTTAGTAACGTATGCGACATAGTTGTGTCGAGGTTTGAGTTGCATGGTCGCCATTAATGGTGTATGGGAAGTTTCAGTGTTTTTAAAATTTTAGGTCAAAGTGAGAATGAAAAACTCTAAGGGTTGGGTTGGTATTTATAGGCTAAAAGAAAATGACTGAAGGTTGTGGTGTTAGTCATCAGTTGTTAAAACTACTGATGATGTGGTTTTAACCTTTAGTAGTTGTAACATCTGAGGACTTGGTGTTAGTCTTCAGTAGTTGAAACTATTGAGACCTTGGTTTTGTCCTTCAGATGTTGTAAACGGCTGAAGACTTGTTGTTAGGCTTCAGTAGTTATAAGCTACTGAAGACATGGTTTTCATCTTCAGATGTTGTAACAACTGAAGACTTGGTGTTAGTCCTCAGTGGTTGGAAACTACTGACATCAATAGTTATGAACTACTGAAGACATGGTTTTGCTTCAGTTGTTGTAAACAACTGAGGACTTGGTGTTAGTCATTAGTAGTTGTGAAACTACTGATGTCATGGTTTTGTCCTTCAGTTGTTTGGGTATGAAACAGTAGATGTAGGTATCGGCTGAAGAGTAATGTTACTCATCAGCTGTTTCCGTCAATTCAGTTGTCTCATTCTGACCTCCACATTTACTCATCAGCTCTTTGGCTGACTTTCAGATGTTTCATTGACCCTTCAGCTCTTGTGAATATTTTATTCCTCAGCTCTTGTGATCAAATGTTCATAAGTGCTGATAAATTATTCTTCAGAGCTGGGAAACAAATTGTCTTCAGTACTTATGTGTAAGATTACACATCAGTACTTGTGAACAGAATTTGTTCTTCAGTACTTATTTGTTTGAAAATTATACATTAGTAGTTATAACCACATCAGTAGTTGTAACTATATCAGTTGTTTTCAACAAATAATGTACTTCAGTACTTTGAAGCATTTTAGTCTTCAGTAGTTATGAAAAATGCTGAAGACTAACTTACTCATCAGTACTTATTTTTGACTTTTGCATACTAATGCTCATCAGTACTTGTGAGCTGAGAGCAGCAGTATTAGTCAAATTATTCTAGCTGCAGCATACCATATGTTCATTATAGCTTTTGCAGCTTCATCTTTGGAGTGCAAGAAGAAAGTCCATACATATCTGGAGTAATCATCCATAATTACCAGACAGTATTTCTTCTTTGCCATGCTCATTACCCTGACAGGACTAAAGATATCCATGTGCAATAGTTGCAAGCAGGCAATGGACTTAGGCTCTTCTATTGGAGGGAATGAGACTTTGTGTTGTTTTCCTTTTAAATAAGCAATGCAGTTGTCTTCACATTTGAACTCCTTCAAAGGCAACCCTCTTACTAATCCATGGCTTATCAGCTGATTCATGTTTTTGAGATTAACATGCCCCAGTCTTCTATGCCATAGAGTAGATTCTTGAGGAGAGGCCTTGGAGAATAGGCAAGGATGGCCTTTTAGATCAATTTTCTTGGAAAGATCTAAGGCATATACTCTTCCTGTCCTGTTGGCCTTCAAGAGAGTATACTCATCCAACACCTTGTCAATCAAATTCAGAACTTTGGATGACAGAATTCGACAGTTCTGGCTTGTGAAAAGGGCAACATGGCCTTTATCACACATTTGACTGACACTCAAGAGATTGTACTTGAGATTCTCCACATGGTTGACATCATCAAACCTTATTTCCCTATTGGAAACAAAGCCTTTGCCGATGATGTAACCTTTTGCATCATTGCCAAAGGAAACAAATCCCTTCTTTCCATGAGAGTAGTCATTAAGAAGAGAGCTGCTCCCTGTCATGTGCATGGATCCTCCACTGTCTACATACCAGATACTTCTATGGCATGTTGAAGAACCCTGCAATCATCATAACAGATTAGTTAGTTTTGAAGACCTAAACCTTTTTGGATTTGAGTCTGTTCTCATAAACAGATGTTACACTAACAGGTTGTTATGTATGACAGTTTGAGGTGAAGGAGATGGTATAGAAGAGGAACCCTTTGGCTTGGATTTCCTTTTCTGTGGTTTCAACACAAGAGCATCTAATTAGTTGACTCTTCCCATTAGATGTTGAACCATCATCACAAGTTGTGTCTGACTTTTTGATAAAGCTTTCAGCTCCTCAGACACACTAGTGCTTGCTGGTGATGGATTCCTGTGTTGCACCATCTTCTTTTGAGCAACCTCAGCTGTTGCCTGATTAACCCCATCCTTCTTTTTGGATTTATTCTTTGACTTTGGGGTTTCAGATTTTGATGTTGCTGATACAAACTTGGACTCAAACTCATTTTTCATTTTATTCATTTTCTCTTTAATTTTCTTTTTTGTTTGAGTTTGGATCCCCTTTTGTACCAGCAATCATCAGTAAGATGATTGAACAAGCCACATATTTCACATGGCTTCTTCTTCATCTTATGTTGATCATCTACTAAAGAAGATGAAACTGCTGAAGACTTGTTCTTCAGCTGTTTGCTGTCAGTACTTGCAGTTTTCTTCTTTGCAGTACTTGCTTTCCTGACATCCTCTTTAGTAGTCTTCAAACCCTTTCTACTGACAGTTTTCTTCTCTTCAGTACTGATAGTAGTTATGGTTTGAACTCCAGGTGCTATCACTTGCTCTCCAGTACTTTTAGTACTTCTAGATACAACACCTGAGTTGATCAACTTTTTGATCATGTGACATTCAATATTTGAACCATCAGCTGTTTTAGCATCAGCTGATTGGTTCTGTGAGAAATGAATGCTGACTTCTACTTCTGATGATGCTGTATCAGATAGTAGGTCACATGATGAGAATGATTGGTTATTTCTCTCTCCATCAGATTCAACTTCTGCTCTGGAAGTATAATCTGTTGGAGGAGCAGTGTGATTATAACCAATTCCAAACTTCACATTGGAAGCTGATTGCTTACTCAAAAGCATTTCAAAACCCTTGCAGGATTGTACCCATCGATCACACTCTACCTGGGTAGCTGCAAGTGTTTCCTTGAGGTCTCTATACTTCTCTAGAAGTACCTCTTCCCTAGCCTCATCCTCTTTGATTTGGCATTTAAGCTTATAAATCTCATCATTTTTATCATTAATCACAACCTCAAATTCAGCTTTTCTTTGGAAATGGTTTGATCTAGCTCAAAGTTTTTATCAATTAAAGCAACATTTGCCTCTCTAATAGAAGCAAATGCTGCTATGCATGAATCAGAACAAAGTTTGGCTTTAGCCTCAGAAGATACCTGTGATGAAGCATTGGAGGATGACCCATCAGCAGACTCTAGGGCCATGAGAGCAAGGTTCCTAAAAGGATGATCACCACCATGTTGACCAGCACCAGGAAACAGTTGTTCATGACCAGATAAATCATCTGGTAAACTGCTCTAGTCAACAACTCCTGTGGTGAAGAAGCTATGTTGTTGAGGTTGGGTTTGATGATGAGATGAAGAAGGTTGAGGCTCAGGGAGTGCATGTGGTTGCTGAGCAGTGGGTGCTTGAACTTGACTTGGCTGAGGCATGTAGTAGCAGGGATATGGGTATGGCATATGACCTTGAGGCACAAAGTATGCAGGTGATGCCTGAGCTGGTGATGGATGACCAGAACTGGAGGAATGTTGCCCTCTGTGCTTTGAGCTATTGCTTGGAAAAGTCACAAAGGGTGCAGAGGAGTTAGATACAGATGATCTACACTCTCTAGCAAAGTGTCCAAGCCTATGGCACTTGTGACACCTCAACTTGCTCTTGTCAAAACCAACTTTGGTTTTGCCAGAGAGACCGGGAAATTTCCTGCCAGTTCTCTTGTAGATCTTTTGAGATCTGATATTTGTCATTGCCATTTGACTCAAAATATCCATCTCTTCCAGATCATCATCTGGAATGCCCTTCAAGTCCTCCATCAGAAAGCACAGGTTATCACTTCTACCTCCTGAACTACTATCAACACCAACAAAAGCATGTTCAGAATTAGTAGAGAAATCAATATGCTCATCATAAGAACTCTCTGATGCAGCATATTCTGACTCTTTACCTATCAGTGCAGTATTGCCTGATACAAAGTCATCAGTGAGCTTGCCAGAGGTGGACAAATGCCTTTTCTGCTCTATCTCTCTCTCAAATGTAAGCAGTTTCCCATGAAGTTGGGTGAGAGATAAAGTATCCAGATTTGCACTGGAGCGTAGGACAATGGTATAAGTGTCCCATCTCTCAGGCAGGGATCTGAGGAAATGGTTGTTCATCTGACTATTGGAATACTCTTGTTTAACCATTTTCAGCTCAGAAATAAGACAAGAGAATCGCTCAAACTGTTGAGTCAGTGTCTCACCCTTCCTATGAGAGAATGTCTCATATTGTTGGGCGATGATTTCCCTAGTGTTTGCTAAGACCTCATTGGTTCCTCCGAATTTTTCCTTCAGAGCAACCCAGAGATCATGAGCAGTTTCATGATGCAAAAGCCCTGAATAAATTTCATTTGGAATTGCCATAGCTAGAATTCCGTGGGCTTTAGCATCAATTTCGAACAGCTTAAGATCTTCGTCCAAATATTGTTCAAGTTTCTTGGGAACCTTCTCATTTGATTCAGGAACGCTCACCATAGGCATGTGTGGTCCATGTACCACTGACTTCCAACAACCAGAACTGTTGACAGACAAGTGATGGAGCATACGACGTTGCCATATGTTATACTCGTTCCTCACAAGCATCGGAGGCTTTGTTGAGGAACCAATATTGTGAGGATCATTAGTTGGTGTCGTCATTTCAGATTTCAAGTAAATTCAAGGTAAACAAACAAATCTAGCTCAAAAACCATGAGAACCTCAAGTTTAATAGCCAGAAGCAGCAAAACTCAATATCTATAACTAATTCTTGCAAATTGCTAATTCGATCAAACGTAGATAGAAATAGAGCAGTTTCAATGATCAATAGTTAAATCGATCAATGATTAACCTGCTCTGATACCATTTGAAAGGATCCCAGCCTCTAGTTTGATCAATTAGGTTGTATTCGCAGTGGATTTAGCACGAGAATTAAACAGATAAGCAAGAACACAAATGATTTTGCATATAACAGTAAAATTATAGAGAGAGAGAACAATTCTGCGAAAAGGTGTTTTCTATTGAATCACACGCTTCGGCAAGGATTACAATTAAGTCAACTCCTTTTATAGGAGAAATGACGTATGCTGATGTCACTTGATAGTGATATCAAACGGTTATTAACCAACTACTGAAAGAACACTAAACTACTGAAGATGTCAAACAACTGACATCTTCTTACAAAATGCTAAGTGTTCTAACTTATTACAAACTACTGAAGAAAAGAAACTACTGAAAGTATTACAACGACCGAAGAACAAGCTCTTCAGTCATTTACAACTACTGAACTATAACAACTGAAGAACAAAATCTTCAGCTGTTGTACAAACTACTGAAAAGAGAAAATACAAACTACTGATAGAGAAAAACCATCATAACAACTGAAGACAACTTCTTTAGCTATTGTGACAAACTCTGAAGCTTCAGCACTTGGTCTTCAGACTTTGATCTTCAGATGTTTCATCAACTGATGACTTTAGTAGTTGTCATCAGCTGATGTCTTCAGTCTTTGTCTTCAGATGTTTCATCAGCTGATGACTTCAGTAGTTGTCATCAGCGGATGTCTTCAGTCTTTGTCTTCAGACTTTGTGCATCAGTTGTTGATCTTCAGTTCTTCAGTTCTTCAGCTTTTGATCTTCAGCACTTGACTTCAGTACTTGGGATCTTCAGCTGTTGTTCTTCAAATCTTTGATCTTCAGCTGTTGAAGTCTTCAGTCTTTGTCAAACTGCTGATGAAGCTTTCAGCAGTTGTTGTGATGTCTTGTGGGACTTAGAGGTTTTTCTGATCTGGCTCATTGGTTCTTTTGGTCTAACAGGCTTAAAGGGTTCAGGTTAAGGAGAGTGAGGTTGGACTTATGGTGGTTGAGATAGGGGAGTTGTAAGGAAGTCCTCATTGTTTACCGCAAAGGCTAGATCAAGAATGGCCACTGTGATGAACAGGTCATCAGACATGGAAGATAGTTCCATGATCCCTTCCGCAGCTTGAATTTCTGCTTCGAAAGTAACTTGAACTGCACCACCTGTCCATTCTAAATAGGTTGCTGGGCCATGAGTCTATATATCCCTTTTGAAGTTAATCTCAAGTTAAATAGATACCTTAGGTTGACCTACTTCTGGTTTAGAGGTAGGTGGTGCACTTAACCTTTGAAGCTCTTCAGCTCCAAAGTAGGCAACAACTACATCAAGGGATGGTTGTTTAAGGGACAAGCTTATCAGAAATTCGGATCGAAACCTATTAAGGTCGATAAGCATCGTTGGGTCAACTTGATTTGTAATGGGAGCTGGTTGAGGGAGGATGGTTGCAGGTTGTTCTTGTGTGGAGTAAAAAGAAGAAATAATACCAAGGGAAGTTGTGATGGCAAGGCTGGATTGCGCATGTTCTTGTTTCTGTACATTCTCCCTATTTTTGGTAGCATCATCTTGAGAAGTAGATGATCTAGAGGAAGAACTTAAAGAAAACTATGCATGTACATGCCTAACAGACATCTGAATCTGTGTCTTAGCTAGTTGAGCCTTGAGATTTTCAATCTCAAGTTGATTAGTGACAGATCTATCTTCTAAAGTCCAAACCTTAAATTCAAGGTTTAAGACTTTAGAAAGAAGATAACTGACTGTGAATTGTAGACTACCCTCATCTTTTTTTGAAGAATCATTAGGAGATGAGATAACATACCTGGTATGTTCATCATCACCACAAGATGTGGTTTCTTGGCACCCTGGATAACCTTATGTACTGATGTGTCTTTTAGAGTCATCAATAGGCAAGGTTGCCGTAGATTCAGTCCCACTTATGTTACCACTATCCTGAGCGGCTGATGAAGCATTCTCAGTAATGGCAGCTGAATTTGCATGAGTCGCCTCCACTCCATTTAAACTCACCTCAGTTGGGCTAGCTAATGTGGGCTAGATATCAGGGGTTCCTTGGGGCTCAGTTGATCTGGGGAGTGGTGTGATATATCAACATGATTGCCTTGCGTGAAGATAGAATCCTCATCTGTTCAGGTTAGTAGGTCATGAAAGGATTCAGAGGTTATTTATAATGACCCGAGACCTTGGTCAGCACGTAATAGTTCTTCTACAGTAGTTGTAGAACTAGTGATGTGGCTGTCCTTTTTTGGCTTCTCAGGGGAGTGTTAGGACTCACCCTGAGGTTTTATGGCTTGGGTAATGGGATCATCAGGTTGAGACTGAGGATACTCAACACTGATATTGAGGTCTATTATAAAGGATGGTTGGACCTCTGGCTAAGTGGGAGCCTTGTGTTCCACTCTATCCTTTTTGGTGTGAACAAATGGGACTTGTTCAATCATAGTAGATTGAACAAGGGTTCATTTGAGGTGTCTTTGGTATATGAACTTGATCGGGTGGGAAGAAGTAATTGGCTGTGAACTAGTGATTTCTAATGTGGGTCCATCACCTGCTAAGTTTACAGGGATGTCACCAGGAGCCATTGGCTCAAGCATACCTCAAGGAGATGAGTGAACCTTCCAGTAAAGTTGGTGGATATCTTGTTTAGCATTTTGAAGATACCCGGCCTCATTTGAGGAAACAATAGAACATTTGCATATTCTAGTTTATCCTGATCTAACTCGCAATTGAATACGTGCTGAATAAACCTGGGATTCATATAGAATGTTTTCTTGGTAAGATTACCTCTCAGGTTGGTCAACACAAATCTTGAGATATTGAATCTGAGGCTTTTCACCAACCTATTGATTTGGCAGCCCAGATCATATGGGATTTTATCCCAACCCCTTGATTTGTTGGATAAGCTGTGCAGGACTATATGTAGCAAGAACTTCCCGTTATAAAAAAGTTGTACTTGTAAACTGTAGACTTGTTAACATCTCCTCTATATCCCATTTGGGTTTAAGTGTCCTCCAAATCAGACTTGGGGAATCCAATGGGGGCTCCTTCATCATGGAGTTCCAGATGCTCCCTGATGGTGGTCTCACTTATGATAATCTCCCGTCCGTAAATCGTTGATCTGATAACCCCTTCACCATTAAGCATGTTATTTTGACCATTGACCCAGAATTCGGCCATGTGGTTTAAATAGATGGTGGGGTTAACAATGAGAGCAGTGAAGTATGCAGATTGTGTTAGAAATTGAATGATAGGGGCAAAATCGTTATCCTTTGAAGAATCAAGGATGGCGACCAGGTTGTGTTGGGGATTCAAAGCCATTATGGTTAAAGTACTGTTGGATTGAAGAAATTTGAGAGTGAGTGAAGAAGATAGTGGAAAATTAGGGATTTTATAGTGGTAAAGATTTCAAAGAAAGAGATTTGGAAGTATTTAAACGGTACAGGCCAAACGGATAAGGTGAAAGGACAATTTAGGTTCTGATTTTACAGAGGCGGTAGGATAAACCATTTAAAATGTTTCGATAATCATGAAAAGTTGTTCTTGTGAGAGTAATATTGCTTCCGAGAGTAAACACTTGTGTTTGTCAATATTATCTTCCGAAGCCAAGATTACTTCCAAAACAAACTTCGTCTTAAAGACAAACTTTGCTTCCGAGAGTAAAGTGTTCTTTAAAAGAAGAAGTTAGTAAACTTCGGAAAAAAAATTGATCTATGATCAAATATCTGCCGAGGCTAAAAACTCTTCGGAATAGAATATTTGTGTAGGGGAATTTTGTAGGATTCTATGTGCCCAAGACACTTAGAATATTGATGTGTTAGTACGTAATGATCCAAGTCGGGTTATACCCAATAACAAGCTTGGCAAACACCAATTAATGTTTAATTGATGATATGATCATGCAATTAAATATTTACACCAATTTAGAAAAAAATGGGTTTTCTAAACAAATTGCATAAGAGGTGGAACAAATTATAAGGATAATTTGTTGATGAATTATTGTTATTCTTGTCATTTAAAAAGTTTAAATAACACCAATAATACATGAGTGTACTTTAATTAAAGTGTTTAATTAAAGATTACATATGTCACATTTATAAATCAAGTCTAGTTGGTAACCTTTTATTGTGTGACATGTGACTAGTTAATTTTGTTTAATGACCATTTTAAAGGAGGGAAAACCCTCTTAATTTGATTTTTGGCCGGCCCCCCTCATGGTCATTGGACCATCTTTGTGTCTTGGAAACACACACACACTTAACTAGTCAAACACTCAATTCATTCCACCATTCTAGACATGCAAAAACACAAAAGACCTCTCTCTCTCTCTTCCTCTCCATCTTACGGATTCAACAGCAAAAGGGAGTGAGTTTGGAGCTTTTCTTGGTGTAATCTCATCCTAACAAGAGGGTGTATTGCAGGAGCTTGGGGTATAGACACTTGAGGAGTCCTCCTTTGGGTTCTTGGCCGTTTATGTGACATCCAAGCTCATCAACAAGCTGCTGAAAGTCCACGTTTTGGAAGGTGTTCTGGCAGCTTATATCTTGGTGTTCTAATGTCCAAATCCAAGCATGTGTGAGGCTTACTTGGAGCTTTGTGGGAGCCAACGTTCAAAGACATTCCACCTTGAAGTTTTGGCCATCTTGGAGCATCTAACAACTCCACTTTTGGTCGATTTCTTGCTGCTCAAAAGGTAGAAATCACAGCTCATTGTGGCTGTGATTTTATGTACGTTTTGCATGTTCATAGCTTGTTTTATCCACATAAATGATCCTTATTGTTATGGGTTTGTTTTCATAGTAAATGAACATATAGAACATAAGATTTTCAGCTCTAAAAAATTGGTTTTAAAGCCATGTATCCGCTGCGTTTTTCAGAATGTTTAAAAGGTTAAACATTGATTTTGTGTTCTAGCAAACCCGACAATGGTATCAGAGCCGGTTATGTGGATGGCTTGCTTGATTTATCTTTTGAAATTGGTTTTAAAAGATGATTTTAGACATGTTATAGGCTGTTTTGGGCTGGTATATTATGTCTTGTTGAATACCCCAACCTTTCAAGGTTATATCTTGCATGCCTAGATTAAATCTTGAATGGAATGATGTCAAATTGGTTGATTGTGTTTTGTTTGGACAAAAGACCCTAAATTCTTTGTTTGTGTTGGCTGAAAATTTAAGGTCAAATGGGGTTCATTTAGTTCTTGAAATGATGTATATGGATACATGTTTTAGTGCATAACATAGCCTTGACCATGTATGTTTTGGATTTGGTTGATTATGGAATTGTCATGTTGGTTGTATTCTTTCTATTTGGGTTGTAATTTATTTATTCATTTGGCAATGTAATAAATAGATTAGGAGTATTTTTCTTTTACTAGAAAATATGTATTAGGATATATATTTTGTAAAAGAAGATGCTTATGGAAGGAAGCACAAAAGGAAGACACAAAGGATGAACTTGAAGCATTTGGATGCAAGTTCAAGTGGGAGTCTTTGGAGACCTCATCATTTGTATTGTGTTCAACCCTTAGGAAAGACCTTATGACAACACTTGTGATGGCAAACAAGTGTAGTCAACTTAGTGGCTATAGTTATGCACATATGTTTGTATGATTGTGCTTGTTTGGTTGTTTGTTGTATGATTGTTATTTGATATTTGGATATGCATAACAACTAATTAACAAACTTAACAAGCTGAATTTTATGGTTCTTAATCATTAAGTGATTAATAAGAGGTTATTAAAAGGATTAATGATTTAATAAAAGAGGTTTTATTAAAAATGAACCATAGGATACATCGTATTTGAAAGCATGCAAATACAAGGTAAATAGAGTTTTCAAACTAGAATCAATGAAAACTAAAAATCCCTTTTCAAACAAGTTTAACACCGTCCTTTTGCACAACACTTAAGTCATTTGGAAACTCTTAATGGGATAAAGGTCACCTAACCATTTTGAGGGAACTTATGACTTAAGGTGGGAATACCACATTGGTGGGATAAAGGTCACCTAACCACTTGTGTTGGTAAACTCACATGTGTGTGCAAATAGGGTAACTTGATTTGCAAACCATGTAGAACGGATCACCTAAAATATGGTTTCCAAATGGTGTTGATGGGATTAACATGCCGACTTTGCATATGATGTTTAAAGTCGATCCCATACCGCTAGAAGTTGCAAAAGGTTGCAATTGTCAAATGTTGACTACCTTGTTAATTTGAATAATGGGATAAAGGTCACCTAACCATTATTAGAATGTAACGTTGGATTCTAGATTTTAATTATTAATTGTCTATGAGACATAAAGGGTATTAATAATTAAAATGAAATTTTTCAGAAATACTAAAAAGAACTTTGTAAAAATTTGTAGAATGGCCGCAAACAATAATGCTACCACCCCGACCGTCCATACCCTATCACTGAGAACTATTTTAGAGAGGGATCGTCTGTACCATAATAACCTTATGGACTGGTCTCGAAACTTGAGAATTGTTCTCAAGCAAGAGCAAAGGGCAAATGTCCTTGACGATCCTATTCCTAACCAACCCGACCCCGACGATGTTTAGGCCACCTCGAGAGGCTTAGCTGTCCTGTCTCAAAGGAGTTGGCCAAGGATTTGATCCTTAATGGCCTAACTAAAAGTTTTAGACATTCATAATGAATCACAATATGAATGGATAGGACAAGAGCATTGGTGAGTTTCATGCAATGCTCGCAACAGCTAAGGCAGGGATAGGTAGAAAGGTTCTACCTATTCTCTAGATCAATAAGGAAAGGCCATTCCTGATCCCAAGGCATATGTTGCCAAAGGAGAAGGGCACATCAAAGGCAATGGGTAAGGGTAGATCAAAGCGGAACCTCCAAAACCTAAGCTTATGAAGCTTAAGGTAACCGAAAACGATCCATGCTTTGAGTATGGTGAGATAGGTCATTTGAAAGGGATTCATCCAACCTATCTCAATGAGTTGAGAAATAAGAGGGATGCTGGGCAAACCTCAAGCACAACTTTCATAATCCATATTGACTTAAATGTTATTACCTCAAAGCACATGGGTAATTGGATACCACATGTGGAACTCACTATTGCAATCTGTTGCAAGGGTTCAAAAGAAATAAGCACTTTAAGAAAGGAGACTAGGTTTTGAAGCTTTCAAAAGGTTTGGAAGTTGTTCTTCAAAACTTGTTATATGCTCCTAGTTTGACTAGGAACATGATTTAAGTTCCCTTTAAAACGATATGGTTATGATTTAAAGTTAGTAAATGATGGTATTTAGATTTATATGGATGATGTATATTATTTCAAGGCTATGCCTTCTAATGATGATGATGAATTGGTTCATGATGATTCGTCCTATAAATAAAACATTATACCCATCATGCACTAAGAGACTTAAAATAGTTTAAGTGACTCTTATTCTTGTCATTATCATCTTGGTTACATAAACAAGAATCGGATTTAAACACTTTAAAAGAATGGTCTTTTGATAACAAATGAAAATTGTTCATTTGATAAATGTGAATCTTGTTTACAAGGTAAGATGAACAACACGCCCTTTAGTGGTACTAATGAGAGGGCAAAAGACTTATTAGGAGTCATATATTTGGATGTATGTGGTCCTTTTAAGAGAATGACAAGGTATGATGAAACTTACTTCATTACCTTAACCGACGATTATAGTCACTATGGTTATGTGTACTTGATGGCACATAAACATGAAGAATTTGAAATGTTCAAAAACTTCAAGAATGAAGTAGGAAATCAACTCGATAGAACTACCAAAGTTCTCCGTTTAGATAGAGAAGGTGAATACCTAAGTGAGACTTTTAGGGATCATCTAGGAAGTTGTAAGATTGTCTCACGACTTACTCCTCACAGAACACCATAACATAATGGTGTGTCTGAAAGGAGATCGAACCTTATTGGATATAGTTCGACCTATGATGGCTATAAGCTCACTACCTCTATAATTTTGGGGTTTCGCACTACTCTCCGCGGCTCATATTTTGAATATGGTCCAAACCAAGAAAGTGGATTCGACGCCTTTTGAAATATGAAATGGAATAGTTCCATCGCTATCATATTTAAAATTATGGGTTATGAAGCTTATGTTAAGCTTAACACCCAAACCAACTGAAAGTCGATTCACTAAGTGTATATTTGTTGGATATCCAAAAGGACTGTATAGGATACTACTTCTTTGATCCAACAGAGCAAAAGGTATTCATTGCTCAAAAGGCAGAGTTCTTGGAAGCCAAGTTCCTTATGGAAGGAATGACGTATAGAACAGTGGAATTTGATGAGGATCAAGATCCACAAGCCGATACACGTTTGGTTGAAACTAGCAATCAACAAGAGGTTGTTGATCATGATCAAGAGGTTGATCATTACACACAAAACATTCACAGATCTGGTAAAGTTAGCATTCCACATGAAAGATGTGGATTTTTCATAGATGGATGCTACGTTGTTGACTCCGAAGAGCCAACTACATACCATGATGCAATGTCCAATTAGGATTGTGACATGTGGCTAGGAGCCATGAACGTAGAGATGCAATCCATGTATGACAACCAAGTTTGGGAATTGGTTGACTCTTCACTTAACTCCAAACCGGTTGGATGCAAGTGGGTTTTCAAGAAGAAAACTGACATGCATGGAAACTTGGATACTTACAAGGCAAGACTTGTAGCAAAGGTTTCACTTTCTACTCAAAGTCAAAGGTTGATTATGATGAAACTTTCTCGCCAATGGCAATGCTAAAGTCTATCAGGATATTGTTTGCTATAACTGCTCATTATGATAATGAGACTTGGCAAATGGATGTCAAAACCGCTTTTCTTAATGGACATATCGAAAAGACTGTCCATATGGTTCAGCCTAAAGGTTTTGTCGATCCAAATCATCCTGATAAAATGCAAGTTAAAGATATCAGTCTATGGATTGAGACAAGCATCGAGTAGTTGGAATCAACGTTTTGATGAAAAGATCAAGAAATTGGGTTTCATTAAGAACGCTGACGAGGATTGTGTGTATCAAGGGGCTAGTGGGAGTGTAATTACGTTCTTAGTATTGTATGTTGATGACATACTACACTTGGAAACCATTTTTCCAAAAGGGATCTCCGTGAAGCCGTCTATATTTTGGAAATAAAGATCTATAGGGATATATCGAGGCGGTTGATAGGGTTAAACCAAAGTGCATACATTGATAAAATCTTGAAAAGGTTCAAGATGGAAAACTCTAAGAAAGGTATAGTACCTATTCAAAGAGGGACAATATTGAGTGCATCTCAATGTCCAAGCTCAAAGGATGAGCAACATCGTATGAAGGACATCCCATATGCGTCTGCTATAGGATCCATCACATATGCGATAATATGCACTAGACTGGACGTGTCATGCGCATTAAGCATGACAAGTAGATATCAGCAGAATCCAAGTAAACAGCCATTGGATGGCTGTTGAAAGTATATTGGAATACCTTAGGAGGACTAAGGATATGTTTCTAATATATGGATCTGATGAAGAGGAACCAGTTGTAAAGGGTTACACGAATGCTAGTTTCCAAACTGATCGAGATGATCCTCGATCACAATCGGGGTACGTCTCCATTATGAATAGGGTAGCATTGTCCACTATAGAATTCGAATACATAGCCGCCTCATTAGCAGCTTGGGAAGCTACATGGATAAAAAGGTTTATCACCAATCTAAGGATGGTCTCTACCATTCAAGACCCCTTAGAAATCTTTTGTCATGACGAGGGTGCGATTGTTCAAATCAAGGAACCCCGTGCACATCAAAAGATTAGGTACAATGAGCGGAGATTCAACTACATAAGGGATGAAGTTGAAAAAGGGAAATACATGTATTCGCAAAGTTCACTTTGATCAACACATTGCGGATCCACTCACGAAGCTCCTTGAAAGGGCAAAGCATGAAAGTCATACTTGTGCCTTAAGACTTCGATATTCTAGTGATTGGAATTGATCTGTTTAGTATTAATATTATTAATATGGAACAAATTGTAATACTTAACTTATCTATGTATTTACGATATTTTAAGTGATGTTCCTTTTAGCATGTTTACATCCATGAGTAAAATGTTTACTCTAAATGTCCGTAGTCGTTCACACTTGTGGGAACAAGTTTGAAGGTAAGACTATTATGAACTTGGATTGGTTGATATTCATAAGGATGAATATAGAGCAATGGGTTGCTACCAAGGTTCATAGATATTTGTGGGATACAAATATCGGACTAACCCGCATCTCAAATTTTACTACATGGAATCTTATTGATTGATCATAAGTAAATTTGAGTAAAGGCGAATATCATTTGGTATCCTCTGACCTGAGATACATATTGGGTTTTGATATTCACCAAGTATTATACCTTGAGCTAATTCTTCACTGTCCTGAAATAGTGGACAGTACATAAGGGTATGTTTAGGTATAACACGAGGTGATTGTGAGAAACGTATGTAGTCAAGATGGAATTTGTTCCTCTTATTCGTTGAGAGTTAGATGTCTAAGGCCTGATAAGTTAAATCAACAAGAAATGATCATTCTGTGTTCTTGGATTTAACATGACATCTGTAACAAAAGGATAGATGATTGATTCTCCTAAATCATTTCAAGTAGGGTACTTGAAAGGGATGATGTTATTGAATGGCTATAAGTCATGCGTATTAAGGGTAGTAAACCGTTGTTAGGCGTCATTTACTGCTTGCATCAATCTTCTATGAATCTTGGGCAAGTGGGAGATTGTAGGATTCTATGTGCCCAAGACACTTAGAATATTGATGTGGTTAGTACGTAATGATCCAAGTCGGGTTATGCCCAATAACAAGCTTGGCAAACACCAATTAATGTTTAATTGATGATATGATCATGCAATTAAATATTTACACCAATTTAGAAAAAAATGGGTTTTCTAAACAAATTGCATAAGAGGTGGAACAAATTATAAGGATAATTTGTTGATGAATTATTGTTATTCTTGTCATTTAAAAAGTTTAAATAACACCAATAATACATGAGTGTACTTTAATTAAAGTGTTTAATTAAGATTACATATGTCACATTTATAAATCAAGTCTAGTTGGTAACCTTTTATTGTGTGACATGTGACTAGTTAATTTTGTTTAATGACCATTTTAAAGGAGGGAAAACCCTCTTAATTTGATTTTTGGCCGGCCCCCCTCATGGTCATTGGACCATCTTTGTGTCTTGGAAACACACACACACTTAACTAGTCAAACACTCAATTCATTCCACCATTCTAGACATGCAAAAACACAAAAGACCTCTCTCTCTCTCTTCCTCTCCATCTTACGGATTCAACAGCAAAAGGGAGTGAGTTTGGAGCTTTTCTTGGTGTAATCTCATCCTAACAAGAGGGTGTATTGCAAGAGCTTGGGGTATAGACACTTGAGGAGTCCTCCTTTGGGTTCTTGGCCGTTTATGTGACATCCAAGCTCATCAACAAGCTGCTGAAAGTCCACGGTTTGGAAGGTGTTCTGGCAGCTTATATCTTGGTGTTCTAATGTCCAAATCCAAGGAAGTGTGAGGCTTACTTGGAGCTTTGTGGGAGCCAACGTTCAAAGACATTCCACCTTGAAGTTTTGGCCATCTTGGAGCATCTAACAACTCCTCTTTTGGTCGATTTCTTGCTGCTCAAAAGGTAGAAATCACAGCTCATTGTGGCTGTGATTTTATGTACGTTTTTGCATGTTCATAGCTTGTTTTATCCACATAAATGATCCTTATTGTTATGGGCTTGTTTTCATAGTAAATGAACATATAGAACATAAGATTTTCAGCTCTAAAAATCGGTTTTAAAGCCATGTATCCGCTGCATTTTTCAGAATGTTTAAAAGGTTAAACATTGATTTTGTGTTCTAGCAAACCCGACAAATTTGCCTTCGGAAGATAGATAAAGGTCCCTTATGAGGGTAAATTTCTCTTCAGAAGAATTCATACTTAGAAAATTTGAAGCGAAACCTTTTGAAATAGGCTTAGATTGTAAACAAACAAATTAGACAAGACATATTTTCATAAGAGATTTACTAGTCAATGTTAATCATCCCAAAAGACGTAACTAAATACTTAAATCTTTTTTCATCAAAGGCTTTGGTGAACAAATCAATATATTGTTCCTTTGAATCAACTTTGAATAATTTGATTAGGTTTTTCTCATTTATATCTCGAATGAAATGATACCTAATGTCAATATGCTTTGTCTTAGAGTGCTTGACTGGATTTTCTATAATAGAAATAACACTCTTCTTGTCTATGTGGATAGAAGTCTCCATGAACTTAAAACCATAGTCTAACATATGATTCTGAATCCATAGCAGTTGAGCACAGCAGCTTGCTACATCAATGTATTCAATGTAGAGATGCATGATTGTTTCTTGCATTGCCAGGAGATGATCCTTCCTCCAGGAGATGATACTTCCTCCATGAAATTGACATCCTCCTGATGTGGTTTTTTTGTTAATGTTGCAGCCTCCATAATTACTATCAGTGTAACCATAAAGATTGAAATCCTTGTTCTTAGGATACCAAAGGCCCAGTTTAGGAGCTCCTTTGAGGTATCTAAGAATTCTCTTGATAGCAATTAGGTGAGACACCTTGGGAGCAGGCTGCTATCTTGCGCAAATGCAGGTTGCAAACATCATATCAGGTCTACTTGCAGTGAGATAATATCTAATAATTGCCATGTACTGATGTTTTTTAGTATCCTCCCCTCAAAATCAGGACAAAGATTATGATTCTTTGTATAGGTGTCTTGGCTGGCTTATAATCTTTCATTTAAAATCTTTCTAAGATATTACAGAACCGGTTAAGGGATGGTCAATACAATCAGTCTCACAATCAAGAGAGTGTTAGAACACTTAACAGTTCAAATAGGGAACTGGATTTAAGAACAAGATGCAAAGAACACCAGTAACAATGAGACAGAACTCAAGAACAATATATATGGTTTTCAAGAATGTTGTATATTAATCTCAAGTTCTCTTACAAGAGTTACAATGCATAAGTTCAAATAAATTACAAGACCCTGAGATACTTTATACTACGTCCTACAACCGACATACTTGGAAAGCCAGTTGGAAACTAGTGACTATGACATGCCATAGCTCACATCCTAATATATTAAAAAAAGTATAAAAGAACATAAAGTAGAAAGTTACAGACCAAGACCTCAATGTACAGTTGCAAAAGCATGGACCTTTTCACTAACTCATGCAAGTTGGTAAGTCTTCAGAGTTGCAGCGGATAGTGGGTCAGCTTTATGCAAAAGTACATTAGAGAAAAGCATATTCTTCTAAGTCTTTGGAAGAAATCAGGCTTCACTTCATTTGGCTTTGGAAGACTTTGTCTTTAAAGCTATGGAAGACTTCATCTTTGGCTTCGGAAGACTTTATACTTAAAGTAGTTCTTGTGCAGAGCATAAAGCTTCTGGAGCAACTTTGGCTTTGAAATATTTTGTACTTAAAATAATTCTTATTCTAAGTATAAAACTTCCAGAGTAGCTTCTACTTGGTACTAAGTGCATGCATGCAATAAGCCTTTGGTTGCTTTGATTGCATTAGCCTTTATATAAAACCTTACAGATATCCTTGACATATTTAGATTGATTGATAAAGAACCCTTCTTTCATTTTCTTCACTTAAATTTCAAGGAAGAAATCCATCATTCCTATGGAACTCATCTCAAATTTCTTACTCATAATACTTCCAAAGTCTTTGCATATTTGGTTATTTAAGGAACCAAATATGATGTTATCAACATAGACTTCTACAAGCAACATGTCCTTTCCTAGACTTCTTCATGAACAATGTCTTATTAATGGTGCCTTATGTATAACCATTCTTAAAAAGAAACTAAGACAGTGTCTCATACCATAGCCTAGGTGCTTGGTGTAACCCATAAAGAGCTTTATCTTGTTTACACACGTGGTTGGGGTGTTGTGGGTCTTCAAATCTAGGTGGCTAGCATACATAGACTTTTCTGTCAATAGCCCTATACAGAAATGCATATTTGGGACCAAGTGGATACACTGTGAAGTTCTTGTATGCTGCAAAAGCAAGGAAAATTCACACAGCCTCAAGTCTTGCAACACGTGCAAAGACATCGGTGTAGTCTATTCCTTCCTCTTATGTGTATCATTGAACTAGAAGTCTGGCTTTGTTCTTAATGATCAAACCTCAATCATCTATTTTATTTTTTAACACACACTTAGTGCCAATAGGGACTTGGCTAGGTGGCAATGGACACAGGTACCATAGTTTTTGTCTCTTGAATTGAAGCAACTCCTCTTGCATTGCTTCGACCCAATTATTGTCCTTGAGACCTTCTTCACCTTCTTAGGTTCCATTTAAGAGAGAAAGCATGAGTACAAGTAGATATACTTATTATGAGTCTGTCTTCTAGTTCTCACACCTTCTAAGACATCCCCAATTACGTTCTTAGCTGGATGAGTGTTGCGTATCCTGAGCCTAGGAATCATATCTAGTTGCATAGATAGATTCAAGTTTGAAACGTTTTTCTTAGGATTATGAACATTAGTTCCAGCTGATGTCTCCGACTCATTCAATGAGGACTGATTGAATAAATGTGTGACAACATTAATAGTATTTTTCTATGAAGCAACATCAACAGTTGCCTGTTCCTCCAGGTTACTGCCTTTATCAGCTTGGTGTTGAGTGTTGGATTTGTCAGCTGATCAGTTTTAAGGCTCAATTGGCTGATAACTTATTGAAGCTCCATGTGACAACGCTAAACAATGTTTGACGGCCTGTCGGACCGGCGAACCGGGGATCGGCTTGGTGGCCGGTCCGGTCGTGCATGAATCGTTTTGTATGGGTTGAACCGGCCGGTTGTACCCGAGTCAGTGGTCGGACCGGGGAACCGGACCGGTTCGGACCGGGGAATGTCGGGTCATTGTAGAAATTGGAGTCGGGTGGGTCGTGTTGGAGGTTTAACCCGTTGAAGTTGGCGGAGCAACCGACGTTATCGGTGACGAAGTCGGTGGATTTTTGATCAAAAGTCGGTGTGGGAAAAGTCGGTGTTGGGTGGGGTTGAGGGTTTGAGAAGGTGGAGAATATCCAAACTAGTAGCAGAGCGGCGACTACGCCGGAGAAGAAAATGAAGGCGTCGGAGGAGGTGGTTAACGACGGCCGCCGACCACTGCCGTTGTTTCTCGCTGACTGAGAGGGAGATTAAGAGTAAGAAATCTCAGGGGACTTCATTTTGTAGAAGAAAAGAAGAAAATCGGTGTGACGGAAAAGAAAAGGGTTTCGTCGGTGGCGGAGTGAGTAAAGGGTGGTGGTGGTGGTTGTATAAAGGTTAGAAGGTGGCTTTAATGGTGTTGGGGTGTGGGACCTACGGTGTTTAACCATGATGGGTTACTTGAATCAAGACACGTACATCATGGTCATGTGAGAATGCTTTTGGTAGTATTGAAATTACAATTATTTACACTTACATATATAAATAAAAATATATAATTAAAATATAGTTAAATCCGGTCCGACCTGTCCGACCGATCCGACCATCAAACCAGTAAGGCGTCCGGTTCGACGTCCGATCCAGTTCTGAAAACATTGACCCTAAAAACTCCAGGTTAGAAAATATTTAAAGTTATCATTAATTACTATTACTATGCCTTATATATATGTACATAAATTGCATAAGTAAATTTGTAGGTATGCTATACATGCATGCATTATTTACGTATGCATGCATATATTTATATAAACCATTACCATATATATATTATAGATCATTTCACATGAACACTTCCACATTATAAAATGATTACATAATTTTAAGTATGTTATTATGAAGATCACGTATAAGTTTGGACTCACCTTAGATTAGTATTTGTTTACATTTCTATGTAATAGGATTAATGTTAGATTTCGTTTGTAAGTTGTTTGGTTTTGGTTATCTTTTTGTAGTCTAGCGAAACTCTGAGCGAAACTACAGTTTCACTCACAGTCAGTTGAAAGTTCACCCGGTGAAACTGCAGTTTCGTTCGGGCGAAACTACAGTTTCGGCAGCACAATTTCACCCACAGCGAAGCTGTCCGCGAAACTAAGAATGCTATATACAGGTGTATTGTTGCTTATTGAAACTTATTTGAATACATTTTGGTCTTCTTTTGTTCTTCAAATCTTTGTGTTTGTTGTTTGTCTTTGGTATTGAACGATTCAAACCATCTTCTGCACTGAAAACCGATCAAATGGACCAACAAAATGGTATCAGAGCCTTAGTGCTCTTGATTGTTTGAGGTTATTGGTTATTTTTGCCCAATACTAATATTTCTTCATTTCTATATCAAAATAAAGTGTTTTTGAGATGAAAGTTGATTGAATTCTGCATGTTTTTGTTTGGGGAAGTTTCGTGAATCATCACATCTCAAATACATTGAGATTTGGGTGATTTCAGATTGTTTTTGGGGTTTAAAGGGTTTCTGGTTCTTCCAGCGAAACTACATGTTCTTGCTGCGAAACTAGATACTTCTTCAGTGAAACTATTGTTTCTCATCCCCGCTGTTTTGTTCGAAACTAGAGTCTTTTGAACGAAAGTTCATTTGTGACCGTGTGACTTTCTAGTGAAATTGCTGCCAAAAGTAATTTGAACGAAAGTTCAAGCTTGTTTCCTACGAAACTCACAGCGAAACTAAGCACTTTCGTTTGGGTGAAAGTAGAGTCTGCGAAACTACCCCAGTGAAATTACCTTTTCTTCTGTGAAATTACATTTTCTTCTGCGAAATTATCATGTCTAAGATGACTTCTCTCACTCTTGTTGATTTAGAGAGTGTTGCTCCCAATAGACCTCCCAGACTCATTAACGGGGATAATTTTGAAGACTGGAAGAGATGTCTTAAGGCCTTCTTCTTTTACACCATTCACAATCAATGGGATTCAATCATCATTGGCCCGCACAAGCCAACCATTACTATCAGTGGGACTGTATCCCCAAACACGGATTCCTCCATATTCATCGAAAAGGATCAAAAGCTGATTTATCGAGACCAAAAAGCTTTCGGAGCTCTGACATTATGTCTTGCACCCGATATTTACAATCTCTTTGCTGAATACAAAGATGCAAAATCCTTATACGATGCCTTGTGTGAGTTATATGACAGGAATAAGGATCTCAGGAAAGATAAGAAAGCCCAAGCTCAAAAGGAGTTCAATTCATTTGTCAAACACAAGAATGAATACCTTGTTGACATTACTAATCGATTTCTGTCCGTTTCAAGTACCTTAAAGAAGTATGATGATCAGTTGGGAAATCATGAGCAAGTGAATAAGCTCCTAGACTCTCTTCCACCTCAGTGGAGTTTACAAGTAAGAATGCTGAAACAAGAAAGAAACTTCACTGACTACAAGCTGATGGATGTGATTAACAAGCTGAAGTACTTTGACTTAGATCTGAAAAGGAGGGAGTTTAATCAGTCAATGATGCCTACATCCGGTTATTCTAAGAATGCTGCATTACTGTCTTCCGCTGCAAGCTCTCCAATGCAGGCATCTCGTTAAGAAGGAGTGAACTCAAGTGATTACTCTAGAGGTTCTGGTAACACGGGGAGAGAGCAAGGGAAATTAAAAGCAACTGTTGAAACTTCTGTTCCAACTGAGATAATGGTCCTATTCGGGATGTTTGTTCAGAGTTATGAAGCATTAGTAGCTGGAGATTTGAAAGGTAAATGAATGACAATGGAGGATATGTATCAGGTGGATCCCGATGATCTTGAAGATACTGATATTCAATGACAAATGGCGATGTTGACACTTAGAGCTTGAAGATTTATGGAGGGAACTGGTAGAAAGAATTTTGGAGGACAAAGTTCTAACTCCAAACTGGGTTTTGATAAGTCCAATCTGAGATGTTTAATTGCAAGCAATTGGGACACTTCAAACGTGAATGTCCATTGCCAACTGTCACTGATCCTAGTAATTCAGGAATTCCAAGATTGGCTGCTAATAGAGGTAAAGAAGAGATGAGTCACAAGAAAGAAACCGCATTGATCTCTAACTTCGATTGGAGCGCAGAAGTAGAAGAGACAAGAGAAGAGGTTAATCAAGCGCTAGTGGCTGAGATTGAGGCAGAAGAGATGAAGGTGAACTATAAGGAAGATTTTGATCCTTTCAAGGAGTTTAAGGATGGAACTGAAGAGATTGTAGAGTTGAAAGAGAAGGAGAGGTTGAAAGAAGAAAATCAGAAGAAATGCAGGAAGCAAGGAATTCAAACCTCAAAGCTAGGAAAGGATGATGATGATGCTGCTACCACCATTGAGGAAAACAAGTTGAGTACTCCGGTGTGTCAATGTGAGAAAGCTCTTGCAGCTGAGAAGGTGGTGATGGGACTTCCCTATAAGGTAATTCAAGATATGTGTTCATCTGCTTGCAAAATCAGACTTTTTGGGGTTTATAAGGCTAATCGTTTATTGATCGATAATGAAAAAGATTTAAAACGAATGAACGAGGAGCTTAAAACAAATGAGTCAAAATATTTTCTTAAATTAAATAAGGCCTTAAAAGAAAACGATCATCTAAAAAGAATTGTGTTGGAAAGAAATGTTGAGGTTAATAGTTTAACTGAAAGGGTTGCTCTTGCTGAGTTTGAAACAAGCAAGCTTCAGTCAAAACTTGATAAATGGACCATATCGGGAATGAAACATGATGATTTATGTAAATCTCAAGGGGGGCTAGGATTAAAATAGGTTTGGGCTATGAAAATGCTAAGGTTTATCCTCCTCCTAGTACTTACTGTTATTCACCTATGCCCGTTCCCCATCCTTCTAATGGTTTGATCCAAATAAATACTAACAGTATGTCTGCAGGTTTAGAAGGTGTGAATCCTATGCATGTTCGTGAGGACTATGATTATGGACCGAATAGAGGGCTTGGATGCTATAGCCTTAATACACCTGAACCTCAGCATTCTGTTTTAGATTATAACTCTAGTTTAAATTCTGTCTTTGTTTCTAGTAATACTGTAAAAGACTCTATTTCGTTCTGTTCTAGTGATGTTTCAGTTTGCTCTTTAAATGCTGTGGATTTTGATATTGGTTCATGTGACAACTGGCCTCAAGGTCACTATTCTAGACCCTAATTTACTTGCATCATCACCCGTCTTATGAATACTAATGATAGAAACAATCTAACTCTATTAGTGAATCTAGAATCATCAATTGCTATTATTTGCATTTTATGATTTTATGTGATTTTTGTGAATTTTGTTATTTCAAGTATTATCTTTTAGAAACTTAGTACCCGAGAATGTTAATTAGTCACCCTAACTGGAATTCAAAATCCTAATTGAAACAATTAACATGTGTGCACATACACACATTAAATTTTCGGCTTAATGCATGCATGTCCATGCATAGCACTTAATCAACTAACTAAAACTACCACCTAAAATACTACATTATACTACACATTACACTACATATTAACATTTACAATTAAAAAAAATTAAATAAAAAACCCACTACAAGACAAATAATCGGCCGCCCCCTTGACCACTAATCCTCTCCCTTGCCTACCACTACACACCACCACACAATCCCACCACTACCATTCCATGCATTTGAACCCACACTCCACCTTCTTTCTACTCCTCTCTCTCTCTCAGTTTTTCCACACCAGAAAACACACACACACTCTTGAATTCGCTCTCCACTTCAGCTCCAAAATCATGAACCACAACACCTCTAGCATCGACCGCGCTTCAAACCGCAAGAAGGTGTCCATTATGTGAGCTTTTGGTGCTTGGATCTTGCAAACTCGTGGTTTCCAGCACTTGTTCGAGATTCTCCAGCCTTGTCCACGGAGTTTCAAGCAATCCACGACCAACAACACCCTCCAAATCGTGAGTTACATCAAGTGTAAGCTTCATGTTGCCGGTTTTGGTCATTTCTCATGTTTTCATCATTTTCACTTAAAAACCTCTCCTTTGTTGGACCAAAAGAACCAATGAGCCAGATCAGAAAAACCTTTAAGTCCCACAAGACATCACAACAACTGCTGAAGGCCTCATCAGCTGTTTGACAAAGACTGAAGACTTCAACAGCCGAAGACTAAAGTACTGAAGATCAACAGCTGAAGACTAAAGTGCTGAAGACTTCAACAACTGAAGACTAAAGTACTAAATATCATCAGCTGAAGACTAAAGTATTGAAGATCAATAGCAGAAGTGCAAAGACTGAAGACAAAGATTGAAGACATCAAGCTGATGACAACAACTGAAGACATCAGCTGATGATAACGACTGAAGACATCAGCTGATGATAACAACTGAAGTTCAAGTCTGAAGTCCAAGTACTGAAGCCTTCAGACTTTGTCACAACAGCTGAAGAAGTATTCTTCAGTTGTTATGATGGTTTCCTTTCAGTCTTTTCTTTTCAGTAGTTTTCTTTTTCTCTTTCATTACTTGTAAAACGACTAAAGAGCATGTTCTTCAGTCGTTGTAGTTTCAGTAGTTTCTTATCAGTAGTTGTAGTGATAGTTAACACTTCGTATTTTTGTAAGAAGATGTCAGCTGTTTGACATCTTCAGTAGTTGTGTTAACTTTCAGTAGTTTGTTATAATAACAGTTAGATGTCACTATCAAGTGACATCAGCTGACGTCATCTTTCCCTTTAAAAGGAAAGACGGCCTAATTGTAAGTTGCCGAAGCTTATATTGAATGAAATATCCTTGTGTAGAAACTCTCTCTTATCCTATAACCGTACTGATCCATTGATAAATCTCTTGTGTTCTTGTTTGAATTTGTTAATTCGTGTGCTAATTCCACTGCAAATCTAATCTAATTGATCAAACTAGATGTTGAGATACTTTCAAATGGTATCAGAGCCGGTTAATCATTGATCGATTTAACAATTGATCATTGAAACTGCTATTTTGCTATCTACGTTTGATCGAATTAGCAAATTTGCAAGAATTGGTTATAGAGATTGAGTTTCTGTTGCTTCTGGCCATTCAATTTGAGGTTCTAAGTGGTTTTGAGCTAGATTTATTTAGTTTACCTTGAATTTGTCTGAATTCTGAAATGGTGACACCAACAAATGATCCTCACAATACTGGCTCCTCAACAAATCCTCCGATACTTGTTAGGAGTGAGTATAACATATGGCAACGGCGTATGCTCCATCATCTGTCTATCAACAGCGCTGGTTGTTGGAAATCAGTGTTGCATGGACCATACAAGCATATGGTGAGCGTTCCTGAATCAAATGAGAAGGTTCCAAAGAAACCTGATCAATATTCGGATGAAGATCTAAAGCTGTTCGAAATTGATGCTAAAGCCCATGGAATTCTGGCCATGGCACTGCCTAATGAAATCTATTCAGGGCTTATGCATCATAAAACTGCTCATGATCTCTGGGTTGCTCTGAAGGAACAATTCGGAGGAACTGATGAGGTCTTAGCAAACACTAGGGAAATCCTCGCCCAATAATATGAGACATTCTCTCATAGGAAGGGTGAGACTCTGACTCAACAGTTTGAGCGATTCTCATGTTTGATTTCTGAGCTGAAAATGGTTAAACAAGAATATTCAAACAGCTAGACGAACAACCAATTCCTCAGATCCCTGCCTGAGAGATAGGACATATACATTATTGTCCTACGCTCTAGTGCTAATCTGAGCACTCTATCTCTCACCCAACTTCATGGGAAACTGCTTACATTTGAAAGTGAGATAGAACAGAAAAGGAAGTTGTCATCATCTGGTAAGCTCACTGATGACTTTGTATCAGGCAATACTATACTGATAGGTCAGGAGTCGGAATATGCTTCATCTGAGAATGCCTATGATGAGCATATTGATTTCTCTACTAATACTGAACATGCTTTTGTTAGAGTTGATGGTAATTCAGGTGGTAGCAATGATAACTTGTGCAATCTAATGGAGGATCTGAAGGGCATTCCAGATGATGATCTAGAAGAGATGGATATTTTGAGCCAAATGGAAATGATCAATATCAGATCTCAAAAGTTCTATAAAATAACTGGTAGGAAATTCCCTGGACTCTCTAGCAAAACCAAAGTTGGTTTTGACAAGAGCAAGTTGAGGTGTCACAAGTGTCATAGGCTTGGACACTTTGCTAGAGAGTGTAGATCATCTGGATCTAACTCATCTGCACCCTTTGTGACTTTCCCAAACAATAGCTCACAGAACAAAGGGCAACATTCTACCAGTTCTGGTCATCCATCACAAGCTCAGTCATCACCTGCATATTTTGTCCCTCAAGGTCATATTCCATATCCTTACCCCTGCTTCTATATGCCACAGACCAGTCAAGTTCAAGCACCTATTACTCAACAACCACATGCTCTTCCTGAGCCTCAACCATCTCAATCTCATCAACAATCTCAACCTCAACAACACAGCTTTTTCACCCCAGGAGTTGTTGACTAGAGCAGTTTACCAGATGATATGTTTGGTTATGAAAAACTGTTTCCTTGTGCTGGTCAACATGGTGGTGAAAATCCCTTTGGAAACCTTGCTCTCATGGCCCTGGAGTCTGCTGATAGCTCATCCTCTAATGCCTCCATATCATAGGTATCACAGGTATCCTCTGAGTATACAAAGGATTTGTTGAATAAGTTTGATTTACAAAACTGTAAGCCCTGTTCTACTTCTATGAGCAGCACCACACAACTGGATGTGGATCAGAAAGGTAAAGCGGTTGATGAAACCCTTTACAGATGTATGATTGGGTCCTTGATGTACCTTACAGCTTCTAGACCAGATATCATGTTTGCAACATGTGCCTGTGCTAGATTTCAGGCTGCACCTAAAGAATCTCATTTGATTGCAGTCAAAAGGATCTTTAGATATCTGCAAGGTACCCAATCATTAGGTCTTTGGTATTCAACTGGGCATTCTTGCAAATTAGTTGCTTTCTCTGAGAGTGACTATGCAGGATGCAAAGTCACCAGAAAATCCACTACTGGTGGTCGCCAATTCCTAGGCAATTGTTTAGTTCTTGGCAGAGTAAGAAACAAACATCAATTGCTACATCCACTGCTGAAGCTGAGTACATTGCTGCTGCAAGTTGTACATCTCAGGTCCTTTGGCTTCGGAACCAACGCTTGGATTATGGCATTACAGAGATTAAGACTCCATTATTAATGGATAGTGCTTCAGCTCTTTGTATTGTTAAAAATCCAGTCCAGCACTCTAGGACCAAACATATTGAGATCAGATATCATTTATTAGGGATTGCTATGAAAAAGGTCTGATTGATCCAAAGTTTGTGCCTAGTGCTGATGAGCTTGCAGACATCTTTACTAAGCCTTTATATAGTGCGACATTTCAAAATCTAGTACTAAGGCTTGGTATGCTGCAGCTAGAATAATTTGACTAATACTGAAGCTCTCAGCTCACAAGTACTAATGAGCATTAGTATGCAAAGGTCAAAAATAAGTACTGATGGGTAATTTAGTCTTTAGCATTTCTCATAACTACTGAAGACTAAAATGCTTCAAAGTACTGCAAGTACATTATTTGTTGCAAACAACTGATGAAATTACAACTACTAATGTGGTTGTAACTACTGATGTATATTTTTTAAACAAATAAGTACTGAAGAAAAAATTTTGTTCACAAGTACTGATGTGTAATCTTACACATAAGTACTAAAGACAAAATTTGTTCACAAGATCTGAAGAATAATTTCTTTCATCAGGTCTTTACCAGAGCTGAGGAATAAATCTTCATAAGAGTTGAAGGCCAATGAAACATCTGAAAGTCAACCAAAGAGCTGATGAGTAAATGTTGAGGTCAGTATGAAACAACTGAATTGACGACAACAGATGATGAGTAAGTTTACTCTTCAGCTGATTTCAACATCTGCGGTTTCATAACCAAACAACTGAAGGACAAAACCATGTCTTCAGTAGTTTTACAACTACTGATGACTAACATCATGTCCTCAGTTGTTTACAACAACTGAAGCAAAACCATGTCTTCAGTTGTTCACAACTACTGATGTCAGTAGTTTACAACTACTGAAGACTAACACCAAGTCTTCGGTTGTTTACAACGTCTGAAGACATGTCTTCAGTAGTTTATAACTACTGCTGACTAACAGGTCTTCAGTCGTTCACAACATCTGAAGCACAAAACCAAGGTCTCAGTAGTTTCAACTACTGAAGACTAACACCAAGTCCTCAGATGTTACAACTTCTGAAGGTTAAAACCATGTCATCAGTAGTTTCAAACAACTGATGACTAACACCAAAACCTTCAGTCGTTTCCTTTCAGCTGTTTCCTAAACCCTATAAATACCCAACCCTACCTTCAGAGTTTTTCATTCTTAATTGACCTAAAAATTCAAAAAAAAAACTCTGAAACCTCCCATACCCCATTAATGGCGACCATGCCACTAAAGCCACGACACAACTGTGTCGCATACCTCACAAAGTCACCATTTTGGACCAAATTTGATCACGTCGTTGATCTCATGGTCGATTCCCCACTTCAAACGGCATTTCTTCTCAATCCCACCATATATGCCGATTCCCTTATCCAGTTCTGGATGAATGTCACCATCCAAACTGGAGCGAACGATGCCGAGGTCTCTCTCCGGTCGTTCGTCAACACCAAACAGGTGGTCATCACTCCAGCAATCATCCGACAAACCCTAAAACTGGATGATGTCACCTTCCCAACCGACTACCCCAAAGGCACCCTGATCTTTCTTTTCCTGCTCATGACTATCAGGGTGACCTATCAGCCTCTACCCTGCTCAAGAAACATTTCCATGACCCCGAACGCCTCATATTTCATATGGTTAATGTTTCTTTAGCCCCGAAGACATCCTCATGGGACCAGATGTCCACAAGGTGGCAGCAGGTATTGTATTCTATCCTTGAGAAACAACCACTAAATTTACTGAAATAATCTTTTTGGAACTCAAGGACATGGCCACAAAACCTTTTGCAAACCGTTGGATTTTATATCAACGGTTCTTAATGGCCATGATCGAAAACCAGCTTCAAGTTGAGGGACTAGTTGGCACTGGAGTCCCTGCCATGGCTGTATTGCCTGAGGTATACACCAGGCACAACACAGTCCAAACATTGAAACAGGCTGCCAAGCTGCGAAAACCCACGCAGCTAGAACCCACAGCCTCCACCTCCAAGTCCAAAGTCCCCACCAAACCCAAACCCAAAAAGAAAGCTAAAAAGGCTACTCAGGGAGATGAGTCCCCTGAGGATGCCCCTGCACAACAAACGCAGGAAGTGACTGCTGGCCAGATTCACCCAGCAATCACTACGACTCCACCTACCACAACCGCACAGGCTTCCTCTTTAAAGGAGCCTGATGCAACCATTTCTGGGGCTGCCACACATCGGGAACCTTTCTCAATTGAGGAGGTTGCAATTGAAATGCACACTCCTCCCCATGTGCATACTGCTTCTACCCCATCTCCTACTGAAACCGCCCCTCAAAGCCCTACACTAATAATTGCTAAAGTGTTGACTCATCTTAACACTCCACCCTCTCCCCAAGAACCAATCACAAGTGGGATATCTCCAACCAAAGAGACTGTGGATACAAGTGTTGATGGGGGCCCACAACACAGAGAATCAAATGTCTCATCTCCAAGTGTGGTAAAGGAGATGGGATATTCTGGTGAGGCTGCCACTTCCCCTGCATCAGCACATGAGCAGGAAGAAGCTAGTACCGTCTATAAGACCTCACCAGAGGCAACTGCGATGATGGATCCAATCCGGAGGCTGGAAGTCCCCAGAACCAAGAAAAAGGGGCACATGCAACTACTGAACCACACTCAGTGCATGTACATCCTGACTCAGTCAGGAGGTTAGGTGATTCAGTGCAAATTGATGATGACCTGAGCTTCTTCTTTGATGTAGTTGCTCAAAACACAATCCTTGAGGATGAGGTGAGCAGACTCAAAGAGCTTCACCTGAAGGTCTCTTAAACACTCAGCCACTCCCACAAACTTGGCCACCTGCCCCTGCTTCTAGCATTAGTTCTCAGGGCCAAAACCCCCTGAGCAACTAGCTGCTATCTTTCAAAATTCCTTGCCTCTCATCACACCCATCATCACAGATATTATGATAAAAACCCTGATGAGAGGCTTCCCTCTACAATACAGCCGTTGGTGGAGGCTGCTATGGCCAAGCCGCTTTCTGATAGTCAGACCCTAACTAATGTAACCAAAAAGGGGGAGACATCAGTGAAAGCCAACAGGAAGAGAGTAGAGGAGGAAGTGAAGGATAAAGAGGTGGAGGTAGAGGTGGAAAATGAAAGGGAGAGAGTTGAGGAGACTAAGAGGGTGAAGGAGAAGGAGAGGGAAGAGAGAGCTGAAATGATTAAAGTGGCTGAAAGTCAAAAGGACTTTCATGTCACATACAAGAAGAAGAAGGGAGAGAAGGAGAGGGAGACGGATCTAGCTATCCTTGTCAAGGAGGCTGATACTGAACATAGCCGTTCAATGGATAATATCATTGATCAGCTGTTCAGGCAAGGTTTTGACACCGACACTGCTATGCTAGATCAGGAGATAAGAAAACTAGAGATGAAAGAGATTGACTACCGATGGACCAGTTATAGCCAAGAGGAAAAAGAGAGACTTGAGGCTATGACTATTTCGAAGTACTTGGGGAGACCAGTCCTAGATGTTAAGTCATGGACCAGGGACAACATCTTGGCTATAGCCACCAAGATCTGTTTAGCTGGGGAATTCACTAAGGGACTGGTCATAGAAGCCCTTTCGAAAGCTGGTGGTGGGAATAGGACCTTGCTAGCAAAACAAACCAAACCTTCACTCATATCTAGACTCCTAGCAAAGCCTGCCCAATCTCCCACACCAAAACAAACCCAAACACAACCCACAAAACCAACCCCTTCTCCATCAAAACCCATTGCCGATGATGCACCCTTGAAGAGGAAGAGAAGGGTGCTGAGGCTACAAGAAGAAGAAGAAGAGGATGATGAGGAAGAAGATAGGCTGCCTCTCGCTGCAATTCTATCTTTGCCTAAACCTAGAACTTTACCCATCACTCCCATCATTCCTGCCTCACAGATGGAAGCTGTGAAGGTTAAGCTTGAAGAAGAACAACAACATAGGCTACATGATGATGAGCTATTAAAAAGAGTAGATAAAGCCTATGCTGCTTCCTCTTCAATTATAATATGAGGAAACAAGCTCTGAGATTATTCACTTTAAGGCATACATTTCAATTTCAAAAGGACAAAGTGAGTATTTGGCCTGATCCCAGGGTGTCTCACAGAATCATGAAGAAAGACATTCTACAGAGATACAATGGCTAAGTGAAAAGGATTGTAGATGAAGTGATCTCCTTGGCCATTGTAGTATCACCCTGGGAGATCATAGAAGATTTCAAGAAAACCTATCAGGCTAACCTCCCACCATAAAAGATGTTGGGGAACAGGGTGGTTAAAAAGGGGTTAGTCTACAAGAGGTTTGAGAAACTTCAGAGAAATGAGCTCCAGTTGTTCTTAGAGGGTAATCACCCAGATGAATTCTCCTATAAGGCCATAATAACTGTGGAGCTCAAAGTGGTAAACAGGCCAAATACATCTCAGAGCTCTATGGGCCTGAAGGATTCTTTGATGGTGAGGCAGAAGTACTTACCATGGAGGAACAAGTGATGTTTTTAGAGGCCTACACCATAGAATCCTACAGGCTCATAGTTGGGAAGTAGGTCTTATGGATGGGACAACAACTCTGTGTCCAATTCCCCAAAACAGAGTTCCCATCCATACTATGCGAACCAAATCTCAGAGACCTCTTCCCAGGCCAGTGCTTAATTGGGTCATCTTCTAAGCTGATCAAGAAGGAAAAAAACCAATCTTCCTGCCATCAATAAGTGGGACCAACAATAAGCTTAGAGGTTCTGGCTGTATTGGTTCAGGGGGAGATTGTTGGACCAAAAGAACCAATGAGCCAGATCAGAAAAACCTCTAAGTCCCACAAGACATCACAACAACTGCTGAAAGCTTCATCAGCAGTTTGACAAAGACTGAAGGCTTCAACAGCTGAAGATCAAAGAACTGAAGATCAACAGCTGAAGACTTCAAGTACTGAAGACACATCAACTGAAGCATCAAGTACTGAAGACTCAAGTACTGAAGCCTCAAGTGCTGAAGACAAAGTACTGAAGATCAACAGCTGAAGAACTGAAGTACTGAAGATCAACAACTGATGTACAAAGTCTGAAGACAAAGACTGAAGACATCAGCTGATAACAACTACTGAAGTCATCAGCTGATGAAACATCTGAAGTTCAAAGTCTGAAGACCAAGTGCTGAAGCTTCATAGTTTGTCACAACAGCTGAAGAAGCCATCTTCAGTTGTTGTGATAGTTTTACATTTCAGTAGTTTGTAATTTTCCTTTCAGTAGTTTGTAAAATGACTGAAGAGCTAGTTCTTCAGTCGATGTAGCTTCCAGTAGTTTCTTTTCTTATCAGTCATTTGTAATAAGTATTAACACAGCATTTTGTAAGAAGATGTCAGCTGTTTGACATCTTCAGTAGTTGAGGTGTTTTCAGTAGTTTGATAGAATAACGGTTTGATGTCATTATCAAGTGACATCAGCTGACGTCATTCTTCCTATAAAAGGGAGATGACCTAATTGTAATCTAAGCCGAAGCGTGTGATTCAATAGAAAACACCTTTTCACAGAATTGTTCTCTCTCTCTATAATTTTACTGTTACATGCAAAATCATTTGTGTTCTTGCTTATCTGTTTAATTCTCGTGCTAAATCCGCTGCGAATACAACCTAATTGATCAAACTAGAGGCTGAGATCCTTTCAAAAATAGATCTAAAAGGCCATCATTGCCTTTTCTCCAAGGCTTCTCCTCAAGAATCTACTCTATGGCATAGAAGGCTGGGTCATGTGAATCTTAAAAACATGAACCAGCGGATACACCATGGTTTAGTAAGAGGGTTGCCTATGAAGGAGTTCAAATGTGAAGACAACTGCGTTGTGTGTTTAAAGGGAAAGCAACACAAAGTTTCATTCCCTCCAATAGAAGAGCCAAAGTCCACTTCCTGCTTGCAGTTACTGCATATGGATCTTTTTGGTCCTGTCAGAGTGATGAGCAAGGCAAAGAAGAAATACTGTCTGGTAATTGTGGATGATTACTCCAGATTTGTATGGACTTTCTTCTTGTATTCCAAAGATGAAGCTGCAAAAGCTATTATAAACTTTCTGTTAGATGTGGAGAAGCAGTATTCCCTTCCAGTCAAGTGTGTGAGGAGTGATAATGGCATAGAATTTAGAAATCACACACTTGATGACTTCTACCTGTCAAAGGGAATCAAGAAGCAGTTTAGCATTCCAAGAACTCCTGAACAAAATGGAGTGGTGGAGAGAAAGAACAGTACCCTTGAAAGGATCTCAGCATCTAGTTTGATCAATAAGATTAGATTTGCGGCAGAATTAGCACACGAATTAACAAATTCAAACAAGAACACAAGAGATTTATCAATGAAACAATACAGTTAGAGAATAAGAGAGAGATTCTGCTAAAAGATATATTTCACTCAATATAAGCTTCGGCAATTTACAATTAGGTCATCTTTCCTTTTATAGGGAATGATGACGTGATGTCACTTGATAGTGACATCTAACTGTTATTCTAACAAACTACTGAAAGTTAACACAACTACTGAAAATGTCAAACAGCTGACATCTTCTTACAAAAATACTAAGTGTTAACTATCACTAGAACTACTGAAACTACAACGACTGAAGAACATGCTCTTTAGTCGTTTCACAAGTACTGAAAAAGAAAAGAAACTACTGAAAAGAAAAGACTGAAAGGAAACCATCACAACAACTGAAGAATACTTCTTCAGCTGTTGTGATAAGGTCTGAAGGCTTCAGCACTTGGACTTGAGATTTGAACTTTAGTTGTTGTCATCAGCTGATGTCTTCAGTTGTTGTCATCAGCTGATGTCTTCAGTCTTTGTCTTCAGTCTTTGTACTTCAGCTGTTGATCTTCAATACTTTAGTCTTCAGCTTTTGATCTTCAATACTTTGGTCTTCAGCTGTTGAAGTCTTTAGCACTTTAGTCTTCAGCTGTTGATCTTCAGTACTTTAGTCTTCAGCTGTTGAAGTCTTCAGTCTTTGTCAAACAGCTGATGAGGCTTTCAGCAGTTGTTGTGATGTCTTTTGGGACTTAAAGGTTTTTCTGATCTGGCTCATGGTTATTTTGGTCCAATAAACTCCCCCTGAACCAATGCAGCCAAAACCTTTAAGCTTATTGAAGTGTCCTACTTATTAAGGCAGAAAGATTGGTCTTTTGTCTTCTAGATCAGCTTAGAAGTGACCCTTGTCAGCACAGGCCTGGGAAGAAGTCTCAAGAATTTGATTGGCAAAGGATGGATGGGAACTCTGTCTTGGGGAACTGGACACAGAGCTGTTACCCCATCAATGTGATCTACTTCCCAACTATGAGCCTATATGATTCTCTGGTGTAGGCTTCTAAAAACACAATCTGTTCCTTCATGGTTAGCTCTTCAGCCTCACCTTCAAATAATCCTTCTGGCCCATAGAACTCAGATAGGTATTTGACTTGTTTTCCATTTTGAGCTCCACTATTATGATCTCTCTCTAAGCAAACTCATCCGGGTGATTACCCTCAAGTAACAGTTAGAGCTCATCCTTTCTGATTTCATCAAGCCTCTTATACAACAGCCCCTTTTTCACCATTCTATTTTCCAGTATCTTTTGTGGGGGCATGTTGGATGTATAGGCCTTCTTGAAATCTTCAAGGATCTCCCAGGGTGATACTACAATGGCAAGTGTGATCACTGCATCTACAATCTTTTTCACTTGCCCATTGTATCTCTAAGGAATGTTTTTCTTTTGAATCCTGTGAGACACCCTGGGATCAGGCCAAATCCTCACTCTCTCTTTCTGATATTGAAATGTATGCTTGAGAGTGTATACTCTCTGAGCTTGCTTCCTCATGCTTATGATTGATGAGGAGGCTGCATATGCTTTGTCTACCCTCTTTAACAACTCCTCGTCATGTAGTTTGTGATGCTCTTCTTCTTCTAGCTTCACTTTAACTGTTTGTCTTTAGAGCTCAGGAGTAATTATCAGAGGGAGACTTTTGGCCTTAGGCAACTGAATGATAGCTGAGATTGGTAGCCTGTCCTCATCTTCAGCATCATCATCATCTTCTTCTTCTAGCCTCAACAACCTTCTCTTCCTCTTCAAGGGTGCATCATCGGCTATTGGTTTTGTGGGAGAGGGAGTTGGTTTAGTGGGTTATGGTAGTGGTTGTTTTGGTGTGGGAATTTTGGCAGGCTGTTCTAGCAATTTGGATATGAGTGAAGATTTGGTTTGCTTTGCTAGAGCAGTCCTGTTCCCAGCACCAGCTTCACTTAGGGCTTCTATGACCAGACCCTTGGTAAATACTTCAGACGAACAGATCTTGGTGGTTATTGCCAAGATACTGTCCCTGGTCCATGACTTGATCTCCAGGACTGATCTCCCCAGATACTTCAAAGTGAACCTTGCCATAGCCTCAAGTCTATCCTCTTCTTGGCTATAGCAAGTCCATCGGTTTTCTATCTCTTGCACCTCTAAATTTCTGATCTTTGAGTCAAGTTGGGTAGTATCAAAACCTTGCCTAAACAACTGATCAATGATGTTATCCATTGATCGGCTATGTTCGGCATCAGCTTCCTTTATTAGCTCATCCAGCTTCTTCTCAGACTCCTTTTCTTTCTTCTTCTTCTTGTATATGACATGAAAGTTTTTTGTACTTTCAGTCACCTTCTCCATTTCAGTTTCTTCTCAACCTCCTTCACCTTCTCAGTCTCCACCACCAACTCCACCTCAGTTTCCCTCTTCCTCAACTTCTTTCTCTTTCTCCTCCTCAATCCTCTTCCTCTTAATTACTTTCACTGACTGAGTCTCCCCCTTTTTGGTTGCATTGGTTGCAAGGGTTTGACTGTCAGAAAGTGTTTTTGCAACAACATCCTCCACCAGGGGTTGTATAATAGAGGGAAGCCTCTCATTAAGGGTTTTGATCACTATATGAGTGATAATGGGTGTGATGAGAGGCAGGGAGTTTTGAAAGATAGCAGCTATTTGCTCAGGGGGGTTCTGTTCTTGAGAAATAGTGCCAGAAGAAGAGGCTGGTGGTCGAGATTTTAGGAGTGGTTTGGTGTTTGTGAGACCTTCAGATGAATGTGCCATCTGTTAGGTTATTTTGATGGCAAATGGACTTGGTTCTTGAGAGAGTTGGGCAAGTAGATCTTTTAATCTACTTACCTCCTCCTCCTCAAGAATAGTGTTCTGGGCTAGAACATCATAAAAGAAGCCCAGGTCATCATCAACTGTTGTTGAATCACCTGACCTCCTAATTGAATCAGGATGTACATGTGCTGAGTGTGGCTCAGTATACACATGTGCCCCTTGTTCTTGGTACTGGGGACTTCCTGCCTCCGGATTAGAATCATCATCGGCAGTTGCCTCTGGTGAGGACTTAGCTATAGTACCAGCTTCATCCTGCTGATATGCTGAATCAGGAGAAGTGGCAGCCTCACCAGATGTTCTAATCTCCTCTTCTACACTGGGAGATTGAACATGATAATCCCTATGCTATGGGCTCTCAGCAACACTTGGTTCCTTCCTCTTATTGGTTGGAGTTTGCCTGGTTGTTATAGGTTCTTGGGGAGAGGGTGGAGTGTTGAGCTGAGTCAGCATTTTTGCAATAATAAGAGTAGGACTTTGAGGGGAGGTTGCAGTGGGAGATGGGGTAGAAGGAGTGTGCACCCGGGGAGATTGGTGCTTTTCAATGGCAACCTCCTCAAGTGAGAAAGGTTCCAGATGTGTGGGTGCCCCTGATGTGGTTGCTTTAGGCTCCTGTTGAGTGGATGCCTGAGCGGTTGATGTTGGTGGAGTCCTTGTATCTACTGGGGGATTAATGCCAGTAGATATGTCCTGCCTTTGTGTTACAGGGGCATCCTCAGGGGACTCATCTCCCTGAGTAGCGTTTTTGGGCTTTTTGGATTTGGGTTGGTGGGGACTTTGGATTTGGAGGTGGAGGCTGTGGGTTCCATCTGCATGGGTTTTCGCAGCTTGGCAGCCTTTTTGAGTGTCTGGTCAGAGTTGTGCCTGGAGTATACCTCAGGCAATACAGCCATGGCAGGGACTCCAAGGCTAACAAGTCCCTCAGCTTTCAGCTGGTTCTCTATAATGGCCGTAATGAACTGTGGATATAGTATCCATCAGTTAGCAAAAGGTTATGAGGCCATATCCTTAAGTTATAAAAATATTATTTCAGAAAAATTTAAGTTTTGTTGCTCAAGGACAGAGAATAATACCTAGTTGACATTTGATCCCAAGAAGAAGTCTTAGGGGCTAGGCAGACATTCACCATATGAAAAATAAGGCGTTCCGCATCATGAAAATGCTTCTTTAGGATGGTAGAAGCACTGAGGTTACCCTAGTATCCATGGTGGGCAAAAGATAGATCAGTGGTGCCCTTTGGATATCCAGTGGGGAAGGTGGCATCATCCAGTTTTAGGGTTTGGCGAAGGATTGCCGGAGTGATGACCACCTTATGGTTGTTGACGAACGACTTGAGAGAGACCTCGGCGTCATTCTCTCCAGTGAGGTCGCCCAGAACTGTTGAAGAGATTCGGCATATATTGTTGGATTTAGGAGAAAGGTCGTTGGTATTGGGAGTCGACCATAAGATCTATGGCAGTGTTGAACTTGGTCCAGAATGTTGATTTAGCCAGGTAGGCAACATAATTGTGTCTAGGTTTAAGCTGCATGGTCGCCATTAATATGGGAGAGAGGTTTCAGAGTTTTTGAAGGTTAGGTTATGGGAGAATGAAAAACTCTGAAGTTAGGGTTAGGTATTTATAATGGTTATGAAATAGCTGAAAAGAAACGACTGAAGGTTTTGGTTTTAGTCATCAGTTGTTTGAAACGACCGATGACATGGTTTTAACCTTCAGAGGTTGTAAACGACTTAAAGCTTGGTGTTAGTCATCAGTAGTTGTAAACTACTGAAGACAAGGTTTTGCTTTCAGAGGTTGTAAACAACTGAAAGCTTGGTGTTAGTCATCAGTAGTTGTAAACTATTGAAGACATGGTTTTGCTTTCAGATGTTGTAAACAACTAAGGACTTGTTGTTAATCATCAGTAGTTAAGAACTACTGAAGATATGATTTTCATCTTTAGTTGTTGTAAAACTACTGATGACATGGTTTTGTACTTCAGTTGTTTGGATATGAAACAGCAGATATTGAAATCAGCTGAAGAGTAAAATTTACTCATCAGCTGTTGTCATCAATTCAGTTGTTTCATTCTAACCTCCACATTTACTCATCAGACTTTGTCTGAATTTTAAATGTTTCATTGGCCTTTAGCTCTTGTGAATAGTTATTCTTCAGAGCTTGTGAATAAATATTGGCTTCAGTACTTATGGGTAAAATTACTCATCAGTACTTGTGGACAAAATTTGTTCTTCAGTACTTATTTGAAAAACTAGACATCAGTAGTTATAACCACATCAGTAGTTGTAACTTCATCAGCTGTTTGCAAAATATAATGTACTTTAGTACTTTGAAGTATTTTAGTCTTCAGTAGTTATGAAGAATGCTGAAGACTAAATAATTCATCAGTACTTATATTTGACTTTTGTATACTAATGCTCATCAGTACATGGCTGATCAGCACTAGTATCAGTCACTTATTCTAGATGCAGCATACCAAGCCTCAGTACAAGATTTTGAAAAGTTGTACTGTCTAAAGGCTTAGTAAAGATATCTGCAAGCTCATCATCACTAGGAACAAACTTTGGATCAATCAGACCTTTTTCATAACAATCCCTTATAAAATGATGTCTGATCTCAATATGTTTGGTCCTATAATGCTGGACTGGATTTTTGACAATACAGAGAGCTGAAGCACTATCCATTATCAATGGAGTCTTAGTCCCAGTAATGCCATAATCCAATAATTGATTCTGAAGCCAGAGTACCTGCGATGTACAACTTGCAGCAGCAATGTACTCAGCTTCAGCAGTGGATGTAGCAATTGATGTTGTTTCTTACTCTGCCAAGAAACTAAACAATTGCCTAGGAATTGGCATCCTCCAGAGGTTGATTTTCTTGTCACTTTGCAACCTGCATAGTCACTATCAGAGAAAGCAACTAATTTGCAAGAATGCCTAGTGGAAAACCAAAGTCCTAGTGATTGAGTACCTTGCAAATATCTAAAGATTCTTTTGACTGCAATCAAATGGGATTCTTTAGGTGCAGCCTGAAATCTAGCACAGACACAGGTTGCAAACATAATGTCTCGTCTAGAAGCTGTAAGGTACATCAAGGACCCAATCATACATCTGTAAAGGGTTTCATCAACCGCTTTACCTTTCTGATCAACATCTAGTTGTGTGGTGCTGCTCATGGGAGTAGAACAGGGCTTACAGTTTTGTAAATCAAACTTATTCAAAAGATCTTTTGTATATTTGGATTCAAAAGATATTTTGTATATCTGTAAAGGGTTTCATCAACCGCTTTACCTTTCCTCTTTATTTTACCATACAAAAGATCTTTTGAATAAGTTTGATTTACAAAACTGTAAGCCCTGTTCTACTCCCATGAGCAGCACCACACAACTAGATGTTGTTCAGAAAGGTAAAGCGGTTGATGAAACCCTTTACAGATGTATGATTGGGTCCTTGATGTACCTTACAGCTTCTAGACCAGACATTATGTTTGCAACATGTGTCTGTGCTAGATTTCAGGCTGCACCTAAAGAATCCCATTTGATTGCAGTCAAAAGTTTCTTTAGATATTTGCAAGGTACTCAATCACTAGGACTTTGGTATTCCACTGGGTATTCTTGTAAATTAGTTGCTTTCTCTGATAGTGACTGTGCAGGATGCAAAGTGACCAGAAAATCAACTTTTGGAGGATGCCAATTCCTAGGCAATTGTTTAGTTTCTTGGCAGAGTAAGAAACAAACATCAATTGCTACATCCACTGCTGAAGCTGAGTACATTGCTGCTGCAAGTTGTACATCCCAGGTACTCTGGCTTCAGAATCAATTATTGGATTATGGTATTATTGAGACTAAGACTCCATTATTAATGGATAGTGCTTCAGCTCTTTGTATTGTTAAAAATCTAGTCCAGTATTCTAGGACCAAACATATTGAGATTAGACATCATTTTATTAGGGATTGTTATGAAAAAGGTCTGTTTGATCCAAAGTTTGTTCCTAGTGCTGATGAGCTTGCAGATATCTTTACTAAGTCTTTAGACAGTACAACTTTTCAAAATCTTGTACTGAGGCTTGGTATGCTGCAGCTAGAATAATTGACTGATACTAGTGCTGATCAGCCATGTACTGATGAGCATTAGTATACAAAAGTCAAATATAAGTACTGAAGACTAACATACTTCAAAGTACTGAAGTGCTTTATTTGTTGAAAATAGCTGATGTAGTTCCAACTACTGATATGGTTCTAACTACTACTGCCTAGTGTTCACAAAACAAGTACTGAAGAACAAATTTTGTCCACAAGTACTGATGAGTAACTTTACACATAAGGATTGAAGACAATATTTGTTCACAAACTCTGAAGAATAATTTATTTCATCAGATCTTATGAACATATGTTCACAAGAGCTGAAGAATAAATATTCACAAGAGCTGAAGGCCAATGAAACATGTAAAATTCAGACAAAGTCTGATGAGTAAATGTTTAGTTCAGAATGAAACAACTAAATTGACGACTACAGCTGATGAGTAAATTTTACTCTTCAGCTGATTTCAATATCTGCTGTTTCATATCCAAACAACTGAAGGACAAAACCATATCTTCAGTAGTTTTTACAACTACTATTGACTAACACCAAGTTCTTAGTTGTTTACAACAACTGAAGCAAAACCATTTCTTCAGTAGTTTACAACTACTGATGACTAACACCAAGTCTTCAGTTGTTTACAACGTCTGAAGATGAACACCATATCTTCAGTAGTTCTCAACAACTGATGATTCGCAACAAGTCTTCAGTTGTTTGTAACATCTGAAAGCAAAACCATGTCTTCAGTAGTTTACAACTACTGATGACTAACACCAAGCTTTCAGTTGTTTACAACCTCTAAAAGCAAAACCTTGTCTTCAGTAGTTTACAACTACTGGTGACTAACACCAAGCTTTCAGTCATTTACAACCTCTGAAGGTTAAAACCATGTCATCAGTCGTTTTAAACAATTGATGACTAACACCAAAACCTTCAGCCGTTTCCTTTCAGCTGTTTCATAACCATTATAAATACCTAACCCTAACTTCAGAGTTTTTAATTCTCTCATAACCTAACGTTCAAAAACTCTGAAACCACTCTCTTAACATTAATGGAGACCACGCAGCTTAAACCCAGACACAACTGTGTTGCCTACCTTACCAAATCACCATTCTAGACCAAGTTCGACAATGCCATAGATCTTATGGTCGACTCCCAATACCAAACGGCCTTTCTCATCAATCCCACCATCCACGCCGAATCCCTAAACCAGTTTTGGACAAACGTCACCCTCACTGGGGAGAATGACACCGAGGTCTCTCTTCAGTCATTCGTCAACAACCAGAAGGTGGTCATCACTCCGGCAATCCTTCGCCAAACCCTAAAACTGGATGATGCCACCTTCCCCACTGGTTATCCAAAGGGCACCACTGATCTATCTTTTGCCCACCATGGATACTAGGGTAACCTCAGTGCTTCTACCATCCTAAAGAAGCATTTTCATGATGCGGAACGCCTTATTTTTCATATGGTGAATGTCTGCCTAGCCCCTAAGACTTCTTCTTGGGATCAAATGTCAACTAGGTATTATTCTCTGTCCTTGAGCAACAAAACTTAAATTTTTCTGAAATAATATTTTTAGAACTTAAGGATATGGCCTCAAAACTTATTGCTAACCGATGGATATTATATCCGCGGTTCATAATGGCCATTATAGAAAACCAGCCGAAAGCTGAGGGACTTGTTGGCCTTGGAGTCCCTGCCATGGCTGTATTGCCTGAGGTATACTCCAGGCACAACTCTGACCAGACACTCAAAAAGGCTGCCAAGCTGCGAAAACCTACGCAGCTGGAACCCACAGCCTCCACCTCCAAATCCAAAGTCCCCACCAAACCCAAATCCAAAAAGCCCAAAAAGGCTACTTAGGGAGATGAGTCCCCTGAGGATGCCCCTGCAACACAAAGGAAGGATATATCTACTGGCATTAATCCCCCAGTAGATACAAGGACTCCACCAACCTCAACTGCTCAGGCATCCTCTCAACAGGAGCCTGAAGCAACCACATCAGGGGAACCTACACATCTGGAACCTTTCTCACTTGAGGAGGTTGCCATTGAAAAGCACCAATCTCCCCGGGTGCACACTGCTTCTACCCCATCTCCCACTGCAACCGCCCCTCAAAGTCCAACTCTTATTAATGCAAAAATGCTGACTCAGCTCAACACACCACCCTCTCCCCAGGAACCTATAACAACTGGGCAAACTCCAACCAATGAGAGGGAGGACCAAAGTTTTGCTGAGAGCCCACAGCATAGGGATTATCATGTTCAATCTCCCGGTGTGGAAGAGGAGATCAGAACATCTGGTGAGGCTGCCACTTCTCCTGATTCAGCACATGAGCATGATGAAGCTGGTACTATAGCTAAGTTCTCACCAGAGGCAACTGCCGATGAAGGTTCTAATCCTGAGGCAGGAAGTCCCCAGTACCAAGAACAAGGGGCACATGTGTATACTGAGCCACACTCAGCACATGTACATCCTGGTCCAATCAGGAGGTCAGGTGATTCAGTAACAGCTGATGATGACCTGGGCTTCTTTTATGATGTTCTAGCCCAGAACACTATTCTTGAGGATGAGGTAAGTAGATTAAAAGAGCTACTTGCCCAACTCTCTCAAGAATCAAGTCCATCTGCCACCAAAATAACCGAGCAGACGGCACCTTCATCTGAAGGTCTCACAAACACCAAACCATTCCTAAAATCTCGACTACCAGCCTCTCCTTCTGGCACTATTTCTCAGGGACAGAACCCCCTGAGCAAATAGCTGCTATCTTTCAAAACTCCCTGCCTCTCATCACCCCCATTATCACTGATATAGTGATCAAAACCCTTGATGAGAGGCTTCCCTCTGTTATACAACCCCTGGTGGAGGATGTTGTGACAAAGAAGCTTTCTAAAAATCAAACCCTTGCAACCAATGCAACCAAAAAGGGGGAGACTCAGTCAGTGAAAGTAATCAAGAGGAAGAGGATTGAGGAGGAGAAAGGGAAAGAAGTTGAGAAAGTGGGGAAAACTGAGATGGAGTTGGTGGTGCAGACTGAGAAGGAGAAGGAGGTTGAGAAGGGAACTAAAATGGAGAAAGTGACTGAAAGTGCAAAAGACTTTCATGTCATATACAAGAAGAAGAAGAAAGAAAAGGAGTCCGAAAAGAACATGGATGAGCTGATAAAGGAAGCTGATGCCAAACACAACCGATCAATGGATAACATCATTGATCAGTTGTTTAGGCAAGGCTTTGATACTGCCCAAGTTGACATAGAGATCAGAAAGTTAGAGGTGCAAGAGATAGAAAACTAATGGACTTGCTATAGCCAAGAAGAGAAGGAGAGACTTGAGGCTATGGCAAGGTTCACTTTGAAGTATCTGGGGAGATCAGTCCTAGAGATCAAGTCATGGACCAGGGACAGCATCTTGGCAATAACCACCAAGATCCGTTCATCTGAAGTATTTACCAAGGGGTGGTCATAGAAGCCCTGAGTGAAGCAGGTGCTGGGAACAGGACTGCTCTAGCCAAGCAAACCAAATCTTCACTCACATCCAAACTGCTAGAACAGCCTACCAAAATTCACACACCAAAACAACCACTACCACAACCCACTAAACCAACTCCCTCTCCCAAAAACCAATAGCCAATGATGCACCCTTGAAGAGGAAGAGAAGGGTGTTGAGGCTGGAAGATGAAGAAGAAGAAGATGATAAGGAAGAAGATAGGCTGCCAATCTCAGCTGTCATTCAGTTGCCTAAGGCCAAAAGTCTCCCTCTGATAATTACTCCTGAGCTCTAAAGACAAACAGTTAAAGTGAAGCTAGAAGAAGAAGAGCATCACAAACTACATGACGAGGAGTTGTTAAAGAGGGTAGACAAAGCATATGCAGCCTCCTCATCAATCATAAGCATGAGGAAGCAAGCTCAGAGATTATACACTCTCAAGCATACATTTCAATATTAGAAAGAGAGAGTGAGGATTTGGCCTGATTCCAGGGTGTCTCACAGGATTCAAAAGAGAAACATTCCTCTGAGATACAATGGACAAGTGAAAATGATTGTGGATGCACTGATCACACTTGCCATTGTAGTATCACCCTGGGAGATCCTTGAAGATTTCATAAAGGCCTATACATCTAATATGCCCCCACAAAAGATACTGGAAAATAGAATGGTGAAAAAGGGGCTGGTGTATAAGAGGCTTGATGAAATCAGGAAGGATGAGCTCCAACTGTTACTTGAGGGTAATCACCCGGATGAGTTTGCTTACAGAGAGATCACAACAGTAGAGCTCAAAAATGGAAAACAGGTCAAATACCTATCTGAGTTCTATAGGCCAGAAGGATTCTTTGAAGGTGAGGCTGAAGAGCTAACCATGGAGGAACAAATTGTATTTTTGGAAGCCTACACCAGAGAATCATATAGGCTCATAGTTAGGAAGTATATCTCATGGATGGGGTAACAGCTCTGTGTCCAGTTCCCCAAGACAGAGTTCCCATCCATCCTTTGCCAATCAGATTCTTGAGACTTCTTCCCAGGCCTGTGCTGACAAGGGTCACTTCTAAGCTAATCCAGAAGACAAAAGACCAATCTTTCTGCCTTAATAAGTGGGACACTTCAATAAGCTTAAAGGTTTTGGCTGCATTGGTTCAGGGGGAGTTTGTTGGACCAAAAGAACCAATGAGCCAGATCAGAAAAACCTTTAAGTCTACGAGACATCGCAACAACTGCTGAAGGCCTCATCAGCTGTTTGACAAAGACTGAAGACTTCAACAGCTGAAGACTAAAGTTCCGAAGATCAACAGCTGAAGACTAAAGTGCTGAATACTTCAACAGCTGAAGACTAAAGTACTAAAGATCAACAGCTGAAGACTAAAGTACTAAAGATCAACAATGAAGTACAAAGACTGAAGACAAAGACTGAAGACATCAGCTGATGACAACAACTGAAGACATCAGCTGATGATAACAACTTAAGACATCAGCTGATGATAACAACTGAAGTTCAAGTCTGAAGTCCAAGTACTGAAGCCTTCAGACTTTATCACAATAGCTGAAGAAGTATTCTTCAGTTGTGGTGATGGTTTCCTTTAGTCTTTTCTTTTCAGTAGTTTTCTTTTCTCTTTCAGTACTTGTAAAACGACTGAAGAGCATGTTCTTCAGTCGTTGTAGTTTCAGTAGTTTCTTATCAGTAGTTGTAGTGATAGTTAACACTTAGTATTTTTGTAAGAAGATGTCAGCTGTTTTACATCTTCAGTAGTTATGTTAACTTTTAGTAGTTTGTTATAATAACAGTTAGATGTCACTATCAAGTGACATCAGCTGACGTCATCTTTTCCTATAAAAGGAAAGATGACCTAATTGTAAGTTGCCGAAGCTTATATTGAATGAAATACATCCTTTGTGAGAAACTCTCTCTTATTCTATAACCGTACTATTCCATTCATAAATCTCTTGTTTTCTTGTTTGAATTTGTTAATTCGTGTGCTAATTCCGCTGCAAATCTAATCTAATTGATCAAACTAGATGCTGAGATCCTTTCATCCTTTCCTTGTTGTAGCAGAAACCCGACACCATCACCTTTTTCTTGAGGATTTCTTAACATTCTTGAGGTATATCACTTGATATGATAACAATTCTAACGGGTAGAACCCGATTTACCTCTTGAAAACCTCATTTTGGGTGTTTTGCACCATTCAACTTGTAAACCTTGTAACCTTTAGAAACAAAACTTGTAGCCTACTTTATAATGGTTCATAAGACTTCTAATAAACTTTTTTGAATGTTACAAATGGGAGTACACCATGAATGTGAGGTTATAGCATAAGTATACCTTGAAAAATCCTTCTTTCTACATGTAACAACACCCTTTAAGCATTTGTTTGAAAACCCTCTCAAACAAGGGTCATAACCTGCATAAGAACAACTTTTAAACACCCTAATAATCTGATTTTTTAATTTAAATGAAGTGTTGGTAATGTTTAAACTCAAGTTACAATGATTTACACATGTGTAATGGTCGGTTATGACATTTTCACCATATTGTAGTCTATGGATGTGTAGAACAACTAGGCCATGATTTGGGACTGAAATTTAAGAAATTTTTGATGAATTTTAAGTGTGTTATTAATGATTAATCTCTGGAAATGAAAGACAAGTTAAGATTAGACCCATTTTAGTCACTTTCGGGACCCGAAAACATGGAAAAACAACTTAAAAACAAGAAAGCTTGGGCTATAAGCTTTTTAAAGAGAATTGCAGGTTCATTAAGAATTAATAAAGTGTTCTGGAGTCAATGGGAAATTTTAGTGGTTAAATGGGTAATTTAAAGGGATTTTTAAGTAAAAACATGTAAGGCCCCGCTCCCGGGCGCCTTACGGTTGGTGGTTCATCGCACGTAAAACATACATAATGTATATACTCATAAAATAACGCAGCGGAATTAATAAAATATACATTCTCATTCATTCATAAAAGTCATTACATCATTGACATGGTTACAAAATACAGCTTTCTCTGCTTTGCCTATCTTCGCTATGATTGCTGCTGGAGCATATAAAACCTTTGATTACGTAAGTTATCTCGTTCATATAAATCCTCAGCAACCATAGGGTCATACACAGTGACCTCTATAGAAGATATTAAGTTCAAAAATATAAAAATTTTATTTTTATACTAAAGAATATTCCTTAGGTAATTCCGTACATCGGAACCCTTACGGAACACTCTTGACACTCTCATGCAACATACTTTGTTGCATGTACTATGCACACGCACTTCTAGTGCGTGGCAGCATATTCAAAATTAAAGGAGATTTCTTAAGTAATCCCTTTTATGGGAATCCTCAAGAAATCTCGTAATGGCATGCAACGTGATGAGTTGCGTGCGTTATGGGCCCGCAACGCATGACGTTGCAGCATTATCAAATGGAGAATATCATCCCAAAAGAGCTGAGTAGCCGCCTCGTGCCATCCCCAGCAACGCTACCTGCCAACTGGAAACAGATAAAAAGTCAGCGTTGCTGAGTGAGTTCTAGTTTTATAATAAACATACTTTGTTCATATTAAAACCGTTCATTCTTTACACGTGATCATACGTCGTACATACATGTAGATAATATCTTTATTATCTCATTCATTCATTCGTTCGTTCATCATATGTCGTTATCTTTCACTTCTCGTTTAGGTCCTGTCAGGCTTTACCCACTTCATGGCACGCAGCCATGATTACTGTGGTCGAATGACAAGGACCCCGTTACATCTTTTCTTGCACATTGGATATCTTTTGTACCACTACCATCTGCTATACCCCAAATGTTATTAGCTACCGGGCCGAAGTCATTAAATGAACAGCAAAACGTATGCCACGGTACTAGAGGTAAGCGGTAGGGATACCATACATATGGTCAATCACTAAGAAGGACCGTTAATCTTATCCAATGTTTGCAAGTCATCTTTCGTTTATTCATTCGTTAATGAATGTATTCATCATCTTTAATCATTCGTTCATTCATTAATACATGCATTCGTCATCGAGTTCCCCTTTCGTTATCTTTCACTTTACGTTACATAATACTTCGTTCGTTCGTTCATTAATACGTAAAGCCATAGAAAGATACTCATACATTATTATAAGGAACACACACATCATACATACATCATCATACATAGCATCATACGTGCATCATCATACATCATCATACATAACCTCGTACATACATAGCCTACATCATCAATCATCACTAGGCACTTACTCCCGTATCCTTCCCGAATCCGGGACTTACTATGCGTCATCTTGGTGCAGTAGCACTAACTGTCCCTCCAAGACCGTTGGGACTCATACTAGGACCTTATATAACGTGCCGAGTCCTCAACCATACCTTAGACGTATAACACAACATTATACCCAAATGGGTCATACATACATATGTCAGTAAACAAGTATATATTTGTTCCAGCCCTAAAATCATTTGAAACAAGTAAATGAGGGGTCCTAGAACTCACCTGTGCTTGACAAGCAGCTTCTCAATGAAGCCTTAAGGTCGCGGGTCACACTACACTGCCTGCAGATAAGTTAACACTCAAAATAGTTAATTTCTGCCTAATTTCGCTACTAAGTTCGCAGGTAGTTTCGCCCGTAAATTCGCCAGCAGTTTCGCTGGGCAAATCAGCAGTTTCGCTGCTAGTTTCGCCGGGCAGCATTCTGCCAGTTTCGCTGGACAGATTCGCTACCTCGAGCGCCCAACTTTCGTTGGAATTCCCTAGTTTCGCAATATCTAAGGTCAACTTGGGCATTGGCATAGTCATCAGCGAAACTATAGTTTCGCTCAGGCGAATATGTATTTTCGCTACAACGAAACTGTAACTTCGCTGTAAATCCCTCCAGTTTCACTGGACGAACTTACAGTTTCGCTGGATGAGACCTTAAATTCGCAGAACGAGCTGAAATTTACGAATCAGCTCGTTTTAGCCCAAAAATCCAATCCTTTCCACCCAAACCCTTGGATTATCATCCAGGAAGCTATATCTAAGCTCATTACACGTTTTCTTACCCTAAAACGTGTGTTTTGGGGTGATTTTTGCCACTTTAAAACCTCAAAAACCCACACTCGGGTTTTTCACCAAATGTAGCAATTTAGATACGTTTTTTACCTGATTCTTGTAGTTTAGGAGTCCACAAACACCAGCCTTCGATTCTTGACCACCCGAGCTTCAATCCGGCACTTTCTCTCTCTACACTTTCTCTCTCTACACTTTCTCTCTCTAGAATGGGCGTTTGAGTGAAAATGAGAGTTGCTCAGCTGATCCATCTATTTATATGCCAGGCGTTCCCGGGACCCCAAACTCGTTAAACTCGTGACCCGGAGGGTTAACTCGGTGTAATACCCGTAACCATTTTATATTTATTAAATGGTTTTTCATCCGAGCCCATCACTATCACTTGACTCTTTTAGAAAATTTTCCGGGTGTTACAAAACAGGTACTAACCGGGTGATGTTTTTGAGAAAAATCTAAGAAATATGGGTATAGAGTTAAAAACTATAAAAACCATGTTATTTCATTAGGTTAAGTGAGAAATTAACTTATAAAGTAGAAAAGTTGGTCAAACAAGCTTTTAAATGGTCAAATTCGGTTAAAAACGCGTTTTAACGGGTTAAACACAAAAACGAGGCTTTCAACTACTAGAGGCAAAAATTTCATAATCAAATGACTTGAAACTTAGGAAAATGTCATTAAAATGTTATCTATTGGTCTAAGACTCAAAAACATGAAAGTTCATAGGTAACCGTTAAAACCCTTCGGTTTTACCGTAACCGGGAACGTTAAACACGTAAGTAATAAACCGAACCTGTAATTCGAAATTTGTTTACATTTTCTTAAAAATAAGTTAGTTTAAGGTCATGAACCTGATTTTTGGTTATAAAAGTCATCTAATACAAGAAAACCAAACTTGAGGGTAGAAACTGTCAATTTTGAAACTTTAGGGGCTAAACTGTAAAATTTTTCCAACTTCATAACCGACTCAAATGAGCCCAATAATCACTTGAACAAAATATTTACCCTATATTCTTAACTTAATAGTGTAAAATCCTTGATTGTATGAGAAAACTGGACTTTCCATAAAAGGAAACTTTTTATGCAAACCCTAATCGAATCAAAGCCGAATCCGACAAACTAAGACTTAGACACACTTGTTGCTCCTTAAATAGGTTTAGAGCAGTATCAAATTACTTAATATATTCATGTCAGGGTGCTAGACTTGAGACACTCCCGGCACACGAAGAGTACTTTGGCTTAACACCTAAGGTGAGTTCTAGTGATCCCTTTTTACTACTGTTTTGGGATGAAACATGCTCTGTTGTTTTATGAACTATAAATGTGCTTTACTTGATTCTTCTTTGTGGGACTTATGGATACTGCTGATACTTACATCATGATTATCAATTCTTTTGTGAACCGCTTGTTTTATGTGGATATATCTATTTGGGGAAACCCCACACATAGTGGCTCCCGCCACAGGGAGGTACCCCACTGAGATCCTGAGGGGTTGTTTGTGGCATGTGACAGGTTTTGCTAAGAAACTGTGGCGAACCATCCGGGCAGGTAGGGTTCACTGGTTTGGGGCTCAGTTCTCCCCTTTTTGGGGGTTAAGCGGTTAAACACAACTTTCGAAGGGCCTAACGGGATTGAGTGCAGGGTTGATTGTGATACTCCACGAAAATGAACTATGATTCTTTCCTTCTTATCAAATGAAAATTTTGTTAAGTACAATGTTTTTAAATCTTTAAGCACTTGAATTCACCAACTTTTTAGTTGACATAAATTTCTTTTTGAGCATGTTTCAGGTAATCCATGAAGAGATCTTAGCTACTGTTGAAGACCTAGACCCATCCCCGAGACCATGATATTGGTTTAATTTCGCTTGTTGAACGATTTGAACCATTGAAAATTTCTGTTAAACAATACAATCTGTTTTTATGTTAACTGTATAACTAATTTAGGGGCAAGATCTGTTTCTAGCCCCGATACCTTTTGAAACTTTAAGTGTCATGTGATATTCTCTCCTTTGAGCTCTTGTATTGGTTGTTTCCGCTGCCATATATTATTGCTAGTCTGTGACGTCCCACCCTACCTGGGCCCAGGGTGTGACAGTTCTATTGATTATGTTGATCCTGTGTCTGATTCTACTATGAAAAGTGATGAGAAAACAAAAACTAACTCTTTTAAAAAATTATTTTCTCACCCCATTCCATCATTTATCCATGCTAAAATTTTTGTGTTTAATGACAGGATTATATCTTCATCTGAGGTAAGTACTAGTGGTACTAGTACCATATGTATCTCAGATGACATCTCAATTTCTTCAATACATAATCATTCCTTTCCAAATAAAGACAACTCTGTTAACATGTCTGAGATATACAGTGATGATGATTCAAGATTATCTAAATGTGATGAGGAAACATGCATATATAAACTTCCTACCTCATTACATAATGGACCTAGATTAAAACCACATTGTTTTCAATGTGGTAAAGATAATCATGTTGTTAAGCACCGTCCTCAGCTTCATCATAGACATGTTAATAGAAATTCTTTTAGGATTAGATTGAACCAATTAATTAATAATTTCTTTGTAAGAAATATCTTTCAGCTAAACCTAAAGTTGTTCAAGCTTGGGTTCCCGTTTCACCTGGTTAATTCTTTCTTTGATACTCTTGCAGGAGTCATCCACTAAGGTTGTAAATAGTGTATGGCATGTTGATAGTGGATGCTCCAGACATATGACGGGGCTTAAAGATTTATTGACTAACTACCGGATAATCAATGGTGGTTATGTTGCTTTCGCCGGAGACAAGAAGGGAGGAAAATGATAGGTCAAGGTGAAGTTTCCAATGGCTCTCTCACCTTGGAGAAAGTCAACTTCATGCCCGAGCTTGCATTCAATCTGTTGAGCGTCTCTCAGATTTATGATAAAAGCATTCCGGTCTTATTCAAGTCAAATGAATGTCTCTTTTTGAAATCTGAGATTGATATTAAGATAATATGGTACTCATGCGGGCTCCAAGGAAGCATGATACATACCTTTTGACATGAATTCAAAGGACTCATCATCTACAGTCACCTATCTTCTGTCTAAAGCTTCCTCCTCTGAGTCTTCTTATGGCATCGTAGATTGGGCCACGTTAATTTCAAAATCATAAACAAATTAGTTAAAAACAATCTTGTTAGGGATTACCTTTAAAAGACTTTTCTGTGGTTGAGAAATACATGGCATGTGCAAAAGGAAAACAACATAAGAAACCACACAAACCTAAAATTGAAAATAGCATTTCAAATCCCCTCGATTTGTTACATACTGATCTGTTTGGTCCAAATAGTATTAAACCTATTGCTAGGAAATCTTTCTGCCTTGTGATTACAGATGATTATTCCAGATATTCATGGGTGAGATTTCTTGCTCACAAAGGAGAAGCTGCTGAAGAGCTGAAAAAGTTAATTCTTTTAATTGAAACGATAAGCAAGAGGAAGGTAATGGCGATCCGAAGTGACAACGGTACTGAATTAGAAATCAGATATTTGATTCTTTTTGTGCTGCCAAAGGAATATTAAGACAATTCAGTGCTGCGAGGGCCCCTCAATAGAATGGCGTGACTGAACGAAAGAATCGCACCCTCATTGAAGCTGCACGTACAATGTTAATAGAATCCTCCTCACCCATCATTTTTTGGGCTGAGGCGGTGAATTGTGCTTCTTATGTTCTCAACAGGGTGTTGATAGTCAAGAATAAAATAAAGACTCCATATGAACTATTTCATAAGAGAAAGCCCTTGATGACTTCTTTCGACCATTCGGTTGCTCGTGCACTCTATTGAATACTCAAGCACAGAAGAAAAAATTTGGTGCCGTGTCTGATGAGTGTTATTTTGTAAGCTACTCTTCTCCACAAAAAGCTTATAGGGTATATAACAAGAGAACACATATCGTTCAAGAGTCCTTTTATGTCAATTGGCAGGAATCTAATTCCTCTGATGTTCCTTCAGAACCAGCTTGGTTTTTTTGACTCTGATACGGTGTTTAAATCATTTAATCTTCCAGTTTTCGATGATGATGCGTCTATCTCCAATGCTATAACAAACATTACCCCTCCCGCTCCATTACCAGTTGAACCTATTGTCCCTCCCGACACAACAACAAATGATGCTACATCAGTTGATGTTGCATCTTCCTCATCCTCGTTTGATCTCCCACCTCCACCTATGTCAACATCACTTCCCTCATCACCTTTACGTACCACATCCCAACCAACCTGTCCTATTTCTTCACCTCACTCTACCTCACCATCCTGTTCATCTCGTAACCACCCACCCACTCACATCCTACCCATGACTGGCGATTTCAAGACCTTGAAAGATCATCCTCATGATAACATAATTGGTTCTATCACTGATGGAGTTCAGACATGGAGTCAATCTGGTTTGATTAATGTCTGCCTATTCTCTTGTTTTATATCTCAAATCATTCCTAAAACATTCATGTAGCTCTTCAGGATCCTTGCTGGGTTGAGTCAATGCAATTAGAATTGCAACAGTTTTGAAAAATCAAGGTGTGGACTCTGGTCGATCTTCCACCAAACAAGTGCCCCATTGGAATGAAATGGGTGTTTAAGACAAACCTGATGACCGGGGCATCGTGGTAAGAAACAAATCCAGACTAGTGGTCCAAGGCTTTGCTCAAGAAGAAAGGATTGACTACACCGAAGTTTTTGCGCCTATCGCCCGTCTAGAAGCTATCAGAATATTTTTGGCGCATGCTACTCACAAGCAATTTAAAGTCTATCAGATGGATGTGAAATGTGCATTCCTCTATGGCAACATTGATGAAGAGATATATGTGTGTCAACCACCTGGCTTTGAGGATCCAGACTTTCCTAACAAAGTATACCAGCTAGATAAGTCTGTTTATGGTCTTCATCAGGCACCTCAAATCTGGTATGAGACATTAACACAGTATCTCTTAAGCAATGATTTTTCTCAAGGCACCATCGACATGACTTTATTCAAAAAGGATGTAGATGGTGAGATGCTGATCGTGCAAGTCGACGTCGATGATATTCTTTTTGGCTCCACCAATCCATAATTATGTCGGGAGTTTGAGGAGGTTATGCGAAGCCGATTTGAAATGAGCATGATGGGAGAGATGTGCTTTTTCCTCGGGTTGCAAGTCGAACAAAAGCCAGAGGGATTTTTCATTCATCAAGAAAAGTATATTAAAGAAATGTTGAAGAAAGTTAAAATGGATGATGCTTCTTCTGAGATGACTCCCTTCACTGCTCAAACATGTCTCACTCCTAATGAGAATGGGAAACCAATTGATCCTCATCTCTACAGATCCATGATTGGCTCTCTTATGTATCTTACAACAAGTCGTCCTGACATCACCTTTGCTGTAGGATATTGTGCTCGATACCAGTCAGCTCTTAAAGAGTCCCATGAAAAGGCCGTCAAATGAATTTTTCGTTATCTAAAAGGATCTTCTCATTTAGGACTTTGGTATCCTTATGGTGGGAATTTTGATTTACTTTCTTACTCTAACAGTGATTCCAATGGCTGCAGGTTAAACAGAGAGTCAGTTACTGGAGGTTGTCAATACTTGGGCAATTGTCTCGTTTCTTGGCAGAGCAAGAAATAGACCACTGTCTCTCTCTCAACAGGAGAAGTAGAATACATTGCTGCCTTTAGTTGCTATTTTCGAGTGCTATGGATTCAACACCAGATGATGGATTATGGGATCAACTTTCTTCATACCCCGTTGGCCTTTATAAAGTTACTCGTCCTTGTCCAAAAAGTATTGAGAATGAGGCTCCTCCGTGTTGTTTTGTCCCTGCTTTATTCTCCCTTATTTATAAACTTTCACATATATTCTCTGGAGCTTTATGCTCATTCATTCTTGTATCATAGAAGCCTCTTCGTGTACTGTGGTGTCTTGTTCGTGCTTATCTCCTCTGCTGTATGGTGGTACTGACCTGGAGTGATGATCTCCTCTGCTGTATGGAAGTACTGACCTGGAGCTCTCATCGGCACAACATGATGATCTCTTCTGCTGTACGATAGTACTGACTTGGAGCTCTCATCGATACAATTTGAATATCTCCTCTGCTGTACGGTAGTACTGACCTGGAGTGTTCATCAGGACAATTTGATGATCTCCTCTGCTGTACGTGAGTACTGACCTGGAGCTCTCATCAAATGCTGTCAAATTGTATCGTGCTTCATCTGAAAAAGGGATTTTTACTGTATGTGAAAAGATGTAATCAATTAGTAGGTGTCTTTCGTTCAAAATATCATCAGGACAGGATAGGTTTCTTTGCAAATGTCTATGGGGACTGAGTTTTTCTATGTCATCTCTTAATATAACCGATAACATGATAACAATAACTACGGGTTATGTTTCGAAAAGAAGAAGGCATGGTTTAAGAAAGGACAAAAATATTAGCAATCTCACCGAACTATGACTCTCCTGATGTTTCATTCTGTTTCTCGTTCTTCTTTAAGATAGTCTTTATTTTCGGTTAAAATAAAATGTTGTATGACGTGATTGTGTAGGGTCCTTTTCTTTGCTTTTTATTCTCTCTTATTTTATTTTATTTTAATTTTACTTTAATTGTTTGGTTAAAATCAATTTATCTTAAAATTAGGGTTTCTGCGAAAGTATAGTTTCGCACAGTGAAATTGCAGTTTTGTCGGACGAAACAGCAGCTTCGCTAACACTTTCGCACTGTGGTCTTTCGCTCCTTTGTGCCAGCGAAACTATAGTTTCGCCCGGGCGAAATTTGTAGGATTCTATGTGCCCAAGACACTTAAAATATTGATGTGGTTAGTACGTTATGATCCAAGTCGGGTTATACCCAATAACAAGCTCAGCGAACACCAATTAATATTTGATTGATGATATGATCATGCAATTAAATATTTACACCAAATTTAGAAAATGGGTTTTCTAAATAAGTTGCATATGAGATAGAACAATTTATTAGGATATTTTGTTCAATGATATTATTTGAAGTGTTATTTAAATTAGTTGTATAACACCAAATAATAATGAGAGTATACTTCTTATACAATTAAATGGTTAATTGCATAAACTAGTTACAAGACTAGACAATATATGTGTGTATTAATATTTGACATTTATAAAAGAAAACCACCTATTTTATAAATATCAAATATTAGTTAAATGAGAATAAAACCCACTTATTCAGCCTTCGAGGCCGTCCCATATGATATGCATGTGCATGTTAGTGCTCTTTTTGTGTCTTGAGAAGAACACATAAAGCATTCTTGTCTCCACTAACTTATTCTCTTGAAGAAAGACACACATGCATCCTTATGTCTACCACTACCAACTAGTTTATGTAGACTCTCATTCTCATTCATTCTTGCATGCAAACAACACACAAAACACTCTCCTCTCCCTCAAAGAAGCTACGGACCAGCAGCAAAAATTCAGGGTTTTCTTGAAGTGTTTGGTGTTGTTTTTGGTGATTTCTACCTAACAAGAGAAGGTGTTTGCAAGGAGCTTGGGGTATACTAGCTTGAGGACTTCTATCCTTGAAGTCTTGGCTGAACTTTAGGCATCTCCATCTTCATCAAACATCTCATTTTGGTCGACTTTGCTGCTGCAGTAAGGTAGAATCACAGCTCTATATAGCTGTGAATTTATGTGCATTTTACATATGTTCATAGCTTGCATATTCACATAAATGATCCTTTGTTCTTTGGGTTTGTTTTAAACATTAATATGGTCATCTAATGAACATAATTTCAGCTTATAAAAGGGTTTATAAAGTTGTAATTCCGCTGCGTTTTCAGAAAGTTTAAATGGTTAAACTATGATTTTATGTTCTAACAAACCCTACAATGGCATCAAGAGCCGGTTATGTGAATAGCTTGCTTGTTCTTATCCTTTAAAAATCATTTTAAAGGATGTTAATCAACTAATTAGGGGCTGATTATGGTTGATTTGATAAACCCCAGGTCTTTCAAAGTTATATCTTCATGCTTATGATTAAACTTTGAAAGATAGGAATGTCAATTGGTTGATATGTTTGATTGTTGTTTGTTTGGACAAACAAACCCAAATTTTCAGTTTATGTTGGCTGAAAATTTAGGGTTTGATGGGGTTTATTTTTTTATTGAATAATGTTTATGATTGTTCATATGATAGTGCATAACCTAGCCTTTGGCCTTATGTTATTTGGATGATTGGAACGGTTGTTTTAATTCATTCAATTGGGTTGTAATATTTATGTTTATTATTTGGGTTGTAATTATTTATTCATTTGGTTATGTAATAAATAGATTATGTGCATTTCTTTTTATTAGAAAAACGTATTAGGATATAATTTTGTAAAAGGAAGATGCACAAGATCAAGACCCAAAGATGGACATCAAAGACATGGACCTTGAAGTATTTGGATATGGATTCAAGTGGGAGTCCATGGACACATATAATGTGTCATTACAAACCCTTAAGAAAGACCTTATGACAACACTTGTGATGGCAAACATGTGTTGTCAACTAAGTAGCAATGGTTATGCACTCATGTTTATATGTTTATGCTTGTTTGAATGTTTGTTGTTTGATTGTTTAGTTGATATTTAGACATATATTACAAACTCATTAACAAACTTAACAAGCTGAAAATTGATGGTTCTTAATCAGTAAAAGTTAATAAAAGGTTATTAAAAAGTGTTGGATCTAGATAGTATAGGTCTAGATCATTTTGTATAGGCTTAGAACTTGGATCAAGTCATGTAATTAACATTTGTAACGTCAGTATATATATATATATATATATATATATATATATATATATATATATATATATATATATATATAATATATATTGTGTGTGGTGTGTGTGTGTGTGTGCATTGAATCTATAGGTTAACCCATATATGTGTGTGTTGCTTTGTGACTGTTGACAGGCAAAATCAATATACTTGGTAGGATTCCTGAAATTGACCATGTGTAAGAAATACCTACGGATGAACATTATTGTTAATCTGTAGATATGTCTTACAAGACCACATCACAAGTGAAGATTCCTGCAGATGATCAAGGATTGCATGAAGTGAAGACTAACGAAGACAGAGTTCCTACGGAAGAACAACACTTCTGCGGAAGACCAAGACATCTACGGAAGAACAAAACTCCTGCGAATGACAAGACTCCTGCGGAAGAACAGAATACTTGTGCGATTTCAAATACCAAGAAGTCAAACAAGTCAACACAATCAATAACAAATCCCAAGAGATCCGGTGTTTCCTTAACCGACTCAAACCATCTATAAATATGAGTCCTAGGTTTCACATCTCGGAGAACACAATCAAGCATTATTACGGCTGTCAGAGTTACATCATCGTGCAACCCTAATCGCCGTCACATCAACAACATTATTCGATTCACAGAAATCATTGTTCATAGTCATTCTTAATTATTCTTTGTAATCATTACTGATAATTAATGAGATACGTTTGAATAATTATTGAGTTTATATTTATTGTGTTTCTGTGTTTGTGTTCATCGTTAATCATTAAAACAATTGAGCGTCAATTAATGATAATTCCGCGATCATTGATTTGATTTATTTTAATACTGATAAATCCTGAATTGAGATCCTCGGATTCACGGGTGGTATCAGAGCTTGGTGCTCATTGATTTAGATCAATTGATCCATCAGTATTAAAATTGTTTAACTGATTTTCAAACAATTAAATCAGCGACTTATCATTCAGCAAGCATTCTCTCATTGCTTGTTTGATTTAGATCTATATCCAAATCAATTGAATACTAGATCTAAGTCTTTGATAGATTTGTCTATTTAACATTCATGTTTTGATTCATAACTTTGTATTAATCATGAGTACTTTTGGTGGAGGATCTTATCAACCGCCGAAATTGGAAACCAAAGCTGATTTCAAATCCTGGAAGATCAAGTTCAGGAATCATGTGAACTACACAGATTGTGACTTGTGGGAGTCCATCACTGAGGGTCCTTATATTCCACCCACTCTTAGGCCGATTATAATGACAAGAATCAGCCTATGAGCACAAAGGACTTGTCACCTGATGATGTCAAGAAGGTTAAAGTCGTTATTAAAGCATACAGTTTGCTTAGTATGGCTTTGCCTGAAGAAATACTAATCAGGTGCGAGAACTACAAAACAGCAAATTCCTTGTGGAAGATACTCCACACTCTCTGTGAAGGGAGTGATGAGATCCGAAGCATAAGGAAAGACACCCTCAGATCACAATATGAAACCTTTCATTATATTGAGGGTGAATCAATTCCTCAACAACTCCATAGATCTATGCAACTCGTTACTGAGATGAATATCTTGGAGTTGAAGTATACAACTGAGGAACTCAACAAGAAAATGCTCCACACTTTGCCTGAAAGTTGGAAGCACACTATGTCCATGTTCAAGAACACCATAGATCTCAAGACAACTAGTCTAGATACACTGGTTGCTAAAGTAGAGGCTCCTGAAATGGATGAACAATCAAGAAACAAGAGTGTGAGAACTCATGTCTCACCTTATCACTTCAAAGAAACCAAAAATGCTGGAAGTGCATTTATTTCAAATAATGAAGGTGATAACTCTTGTACTTTGAGTGATGATGAGGAGGAAGTTAGTTTTTATGCCTCCAAACCAACTAAGAAATCATCTCAAAGTAAGAAACAAAAAGAAAAAGAAAGATCTGCTGAGAAAAGAGAGACTACAGCAACATCAAAATCTTCTCAACAAAACAATCAATCAGAACCAATAACTATGATATTGGATTCTGAAGAACAAAAAGCAGCCTTTGCAGCTTTTAGTTCTAGCTTTCAAGCATATCTGGGAAGCTCACTTACATCAGCAAACATTTGCCAACAAGACTTGGAAGAACTACCCCCTGATGTAGTAGAAGAGATGGATCTACAATGGCAGATGGCTATGATTGCTTACAGAGCTAAGCAATATCTGAGGAGAAATAAGAATCTGGCTATAGCTAGTAAAACATCAAAGATTGGTGTTGACAAGTCAAAAGTCAGATGTTTCAAATGCAATCTCTATGGACACTTCTCTAGAGAATGCAATCAACAATCATCTCAGCAGCATCAGCATTAGCAGCATCAACATCAGCAATATCAGCATCAGCAATCAAACTCTCAAAGAACTCTGCACAGACAACCTCAGCTGACAAATACATCCCCACCAGTCACAAATGCATCAGCAGGACCGAGCAATTCTAAGGAGTCAGGACTGATCATACTTCAAGATGGAACATGTGACTGGAGTATGTATGAGAAGGAAGTCTTGGAAGAGAATCAAGCATTAATGGGACACATGGATAACAAAGTTCCTCCCATGGCCAGAGAGGTAAAAGACAGGTTATGTTCATCAACATGTGTTTAGGAAGTTGAACGTTACAGAGTCCATGCTCAACAATTGGCTGACAAAGTAAAAGAAACAATGATTTTGAATGAATCCCATTTAAGAGAACATAAACTATATCAAATCAAAATTAGTTCTTTGCAAAAAGATTTAGAAAAATATGTTTCTGAAAATTACAGCCACAAAGCACAAGTTGAGCATCTGACCACTTCCTTAACAAAATCCATGGCTGATCATGCATCCACTGAAGTGAAACTTCAGAAGTTTCAACTTTCATCTCAGCAATATGAGAAGTTGTTAAATTCTCATATTGAATCAAAGAATAGGTATGGGTTGGGTTATAATGCTGTTGCACCACCTATTAATGATAACTACACAACCTTACCTGAAACAATGACAAACACTTTGTCAAATCATTTTGTGCCAAGCACCAAAATTGATATAAAAACAAACATCAACAATGAAGCTGAGATGAGTGAAACTGAATCTATTGAATCAGAATTACTTAAACATAATGACTCAGATTTTGATAAATATGATGACTTGGATGATTCTGATGAACATGATACTGATCAACTGAACATTGGTAACAATGTTCAAGTTGAAACTGGTCTTCCCCGAGTTCTTGAAGAATCAAAGCTGCAGTATCCTCCAAAGCAACAAAATATGCTGAAGACTATCTGCAAAAGAATTGTTGAACTGAATGAAGAACTTCAAGAGCTGAATCTTCACAAGATTATAACTGCGGATCAAGTATTGAGTTACCTTTATCTTTAGATAAAGGTAAGAAACAACAAAACTTCAACAAAGAACAAGAAAAATTCAGGTGTTGAAGATCTGCGGAAAGAGAAATCTGAAGAATCCGTAGAACATCTGCGGAAAGCAAAAATTGCCAAGTCAGTAGATCATCTGCGGAAGGCAAAAACTACTGAATCCGCAGAAAAGCAACGGAAGAGAGAACCCGAATCTACGGATGAGGTCAAGAGGGCTGCCAACAAACATGTACAGAAAATGCTGAATAACAAGCAACAAAAGGCAGCCAAAGGCAAACAAGAAACAGCTGATGATGCTCCCAACAAAAACAAGAAGAAATCAAGTGATCCATCAGCAAATAAGAAAAAGAAGAATAAAAAGAAGGCTAAATCTGAAGAAAATTCAGAAGATAAATATTGCAAATGGTGTGATATGAAGAATCACAATACTGATGAATGCTATTTCAGCAGCTATTGTTCCATATGCAATATGAACAATCACATGACTGCTGCTTGTTACTTCAACAAACACTGTGCCATATGTGACAAAAATAACCATTCAACATAGGAATGTTATTTCAATAAGAAGAACAAGAAAAAGAGCAAAAAAGTCACAAGATGCATCATCTGAATCAGATTCTCAATCCTCAGAAAGTGACAAAGAGATAAAGATGCAGAAAGAACGACAAAAATCAAAGAAAAGATCCAATGCTGCGGATAAGCCTTTGAAAAAGAAAGCACCAACTCAATCAAAAATACCTCATAGAAAGGTGGATCTGTCTGATAATCAGACTGAAGTGGATGATGGTTTCTTTGATAACTTTGCAAAAGGAACTCCTGTGTCTCAATCAAAGCTGAAAGATGAAGTAACTTTCAAAAATACAGGCTCTTCCTCAAAGTTAAAATATCAACCAAAACAAGATAAGTTGAAGAAAGAATCAGATAAGCATGAAGACATCCAAAAACCTGAATCATCTTTAACAGAATCATCCTCACCACCATCAAATCAAAAAGAAACAACTAATACTGAAACTTCAAGATTAATTCATGAAGGAGTAACTATTGTTGACACTTCTGGCAAACCCAAGACAATTAAGGCTTGGGTTGTCAATTCTAACAGATTTCTTTTTGTGTGTAGGAACAATCATGGAGAGCTGACAACAAGTGGTATGTTGACAGGGGTTGTTCCAGACATATGACAAGAAACTGTGCACTTCTCCATGACTTCAAACATAAAAATGCCTCTTATGTGGCATTTGGTGGGGATAAGAAGGGAGGTAAAATAGTTGGTGAGGGAATTGTAACAAATGGTATTTTAACATTTGAAAAAGTAAATTACTGTGAAAATTTGCAGTACAATTTACTAAGTGTATCTCAAATTTGTGATCAAAATTACACTACATTGTTTGATAACACTAATTGTTACATTCTTAAGCCAGGTTTTGCAGTTCCAGCAGACTGGATCCTTCTAAAAGCATCAAGAAAAGGAAACACATATGTTTTGGATATGAACAACACATCACTCACAAGCCATGAGACATGCCTGCTGTCTAAGTCTTCCGAAGATGAATCACAATTATGGCATAGAAGACTTGTCCATTCCAACATGAAGAACATGAATAAATTGGTGAAAAATGACTTGGTCATTGGATTACCAAAGAAAGAATTCCATTGTTCTGATCATTGTTCTTCATGTTACAAAGGAAAACAACATAGAGTGTCTCATAAATCCAAAATAATCAACACTAATACTACACCACTCAAATTGCTTCACATGGACCTCTTTGGTCCAACCAATGTGATGAGCATTGGATAAAGGCAATATTGTTTGGTGATATTAGATTATTTCACTAGATTCACATGGGTCTTTTTCTTAAAACATAAGAATGAAACATCTGAAAACATTAATTGACTTCGTGATCAAGATTGAGAATCAACTTGATTTAAAAGTTAAAATTTTTAGGAGTGATAATGGAACTGAATTTGTTAATGCTGATCTGGATTCTTTTTGCAGGAATAAAGGGATAGCAAGACAATTCAGTGCACCAAGGACTCCACAACAGAATGGAATGGCTGAAAGAAGAAATAGAACTCTCATAGAAGCAGCCAGAACAATGCTAGCTGATTCACAGTTGCCCATAACTTTCTGGGCGGAAGCTGTTAATACAGCTTGCAATGTTCAAAATAGGACATTAATTGTCAAAGAACATAATAAAACTTCTTATGAGCTCTTATTTAAAAGAAAACCTTTTATAGGATATCTTAGAGCTTTTGGGTGTCATGTGTCTGTATTAAATACTAAAGAACAATTGGGAAAATTTTCTTAAAAAGCCTATGATGGTTTCTTTGTTGGATATTCATCCACTTCTAAATCATATAGGGTCTATATCCCAGAACATAACATAGTTGAAGAGACTCCCAACGTTTCTTTTGATTAATCCATGTTTACAACATCTGTCAAAGGATCATCTTGGTTATTTGATACTGATGCATTAACTGAATCATTTAACTCTGGTTATCTGATCAATGCAGGTTCTGCGGATACATGTTATCCATTTGTGCCTCCAAGTTTGAATGAAGTGCCACTGACAGTTGACCCACCAAGGGCACAACCTTCAACTGCACCTCAGCAAGAATCAAGTCAGCAGCATGCAGCTACATCCGCAGCAAATATAAATACATCCGCAGATGCATCAGCATCCATAGATACAAGTCCTGGTTCAACCACTGACCAAAGGGATGGAGAGGAGGTGTTGAATCAACAAAACATGCCAGCAAATAAACAATGTTCATCCGTGGATGGTGAAGTAACCCCTATGGAAGTACAAAATGCCTCCGTAAATGTTGAAGTTACTCCTGCGGAAGATCAAAATGCTTCCGTAGAACTTCCTGCGGAAGAAGACGACCATGCAGCAACTGAAACTCAAGCTGATCCTAATGAACAAGAGCCGTTTGATTACTTCATAGACTCATCTTCTTAGCTGAATGCATCTGCATCCATGGGTTTCTCCAACTTAGAATCAACAATTCCAGTTGATGCTGTTTCAACAAGCAGGAATCACAAGTCTCATCCCTCAGATAATATCATTGGCGACCTGAATGAAAGAACTACAAGGAGGAAAGGAGGAGTGGCAAAAATTTGCCTGTTCACCTGCTTTTTGTCTCAGACGGTTCCTGCAAATATAACAGCTGCCCTAAAAGACAACAGCTGGATTGAGGCCATGCAAGAAGAGCTACAACAATTCAGAAAACAAAAGGTGTGGAATGTTGTAGACTTGCCTCAAGGTCAACATTCAATAGGAACAAGGTGGATCTTCAAAAACAAGCTGGATGACAGGGGTATAATCGTGAGAAACAAAGCCAGACTTATTGCTCAAGGATATACTCAAGAAGAAGGGATAGACTATGATGAACTTTTTGCAGCAGTTGCAAGAATTGAAGCTATAAGGGTCTTCCTAGCTTATGCCTCATTCAAGAAGTTCACAGTCTATCAAATAGATGTGAAGTGTGCTTTCCTTTATGGGAAAATTGATGAAGAAGTATATGTGGCTCAACCCCCTGGATTTGAGGATCCTGACTATCCACATAGAGTATACAAGCTTGACAAAGCTTTGTATGGTCTTCATCAAGCGCCAAGGAAGTGGTATGACACATTGTCATCTTTCCTGCTAAAGAATGGTTACAAAAGAGGAACCATTGATCAGACACTCTTCCTCAAACATGAACATCAAGATCTTTTGGTGGTTCAAATATATGTTGATGACATAATATTTGGATCAACTAACAAGAAACTATGTCAAAGCTTTGAAGACTTAATGAAATCTGAATTTCAGATGAGCTCTATGGGAGAATTGACATTCTTCCTTGGCTTACAAGTTCATCAGAAAACAGATGACATTTTCATCAATCAAGAGAAGTACATTCATCAAATCCTGAAGAAGTATAATCTTGCTGATACAACTTCATGCAAGAAACCTGCCTCAACAATAGACAAGATTGTGCCTGACCCTGCTGGAAAATCAGTAGATCAAAGACTGTATAGATCAATGATCGGTTCTTTAATGTACTTAACTGCCAGTAGACCTGACATAATGTTTGCTGTTTGTGTTTGTGCCAGGTATCAATCAGAACCAAAAGAGTCCCATCTGAATGCCGTGAAGAGAATATTCAGATATCTGAAAGGCAAACCAGCTCTAGGACTGTGGTATCCAAAAGACGGAGATTTCAGTCGTTATTCATATTCTGATAGTGACTATGGAGGGTGTAACAACAACAGAAAATCCACAACTGGTGGATGTCAGTTTTTAGGACCAAGACTTGTTTCATGGCAGTGCAAGAAGCAAACTAATGTATCTGTATCCACAGCTGAAGCTGAGTACATAGCTGCTTCAGCTAGTTGCTCTCAAGTACTTTGGTTGCAAAACCAATTACTTGATTATGGTTACAATTTCCTTCAAACACCAATTCATATTGATAATTCAGCTGCTATGTTTATAACTGCTAACCCAGTCCAATATAGTAAAACAAAACATATTGAAATCAGATACCATTTTCTGAGAGATTGCTCAGAAAAGGGTTTAATCAAGTTGGTCAAAGTGGACACAAGAAATCAGCTTGCTGATTTGTTCACTAAAGCCTTTGATTCTGTTAGATTTAATTTTCTGATAGAATCTCTGGGGATGATTAACTTAGAATAAATCATCAAAAGCATATAACTATCCTTGTGTAGAGTAATGGTTAGGAATGATTTAAGCATCTGATAGCATGTTTATGCAAGTCATATGTATGGGAAATGATAGTACACTATGCTTGGCCTTCTTTAACAACAACTAAAACTGACTTGTAACATTGTGATATGTGAGTAGGTTCATCTTGAGTGGAAACTACACTAAGAGCATGCCAAACTAAGAGAAACAGGTATCTGTCTGTGGGATCTCCATTTTGAGAGTCAGGAAAGTAAGTTATCTCCTGATGTGATCAAATCATCTACAAACGCACACTATGTAAAATACTTTATAATCTTCTATCTTTGCAAAGTCATATTCCCTCTGTTTTGTGTAAACAAAGACCTGGGGATATGATCAAAGAGTATGATCTTCATTCTCCCTCTGTTTTGTGTAAACAAAGACCTGGGTTAAGTTCACCTCTGTTTTACGAAAGTAAAGACCTGGTGACTATGAAAATCATATCTCAACTCTAAAAAGAATCACTTGTACATCAATTCAAAGAGCTTCAACATCAAAGCATTCATGAGACTGCAATATGTCTTAAGATAGAACTTATAACTTAATGTACATAGTCATTAAGTGTGAAAAGTAGTGATTTGCCTCACCTACGGAGTACACACTCTAATGACAATTGAATGTGGAACTCATGACCGTTACTGATTAACAAACTTCGTAACATGATAAATAGCATGCCTAGTTGATACATTACTCATGAATGAATTTAAGTGAATTTTTATACTTACAATCAGGTGTGCAATGAATCAAATAATAAACATCCGCAGAAGCCGAGTCATAGTATGATCCCTCTATATATATATATGCATGCATGCACTTGTTTAAGTCAGAGGTTTAATTTGTCCTTTTAACTGTTTTTCTCTCACTTAGACTGTCATATACCTCTCATGCCTGTTTACAGCTTAAATTTATGATGAATGCAACAGTTTAACATTAATCACAAATTTAGGGGGTGTAGTTCATGCATGAAAAACAATAAAAAGCGTGTTAATTCAGTGTGAAGGAATTGGAACTTGAGCACTAACTTAATGCAGGATACAACACACTTGCTTTCTTGTACTTAATTGCCATGCAAATACAGTCAACATTGTCCAATATCAACAAATGATTCTACTCAGTAGATATCACACATTTAAAGTTCAAAACTTTATGTTCCGCAAAAATTTCAGCAATACTTCTCATCCGTAAAAGTAACAGTGAAATTTCTGCATCCGCAGACATTTCAGCAATACTTCTCATCCGTAGAAGTAACAGTGAAATTTCTGCATCCGCGGAAATTTCACTAATACTGAAAAACAATAAAAAGCTGTTAATTCAGTGTGATGGAATTGGAACTTGAGCACTAACTTGAATGCAGGATACAGGACACTTGCTTTCTTGTACTTAATTGCCATGCAAATACAGTCAACAATATCCAATATCACACATGATCTACTCAGTAGATATCACACATTTAAAGTTCAGAACTTTAAGTTCCGTAGAAATTTCAGAAATACATTCATCCGTAGAAGTAACAGTGAAATTTCTGCATCCGCAGACATTTCAGCAATACTTCTCATCCATAGAAGTACCGTGAAATTTCTGCATCCGCAGAAGTTTCAGTAATACTTCTCATACGTAGAAGTATTTGTGAATTTCTGTTTCAGCAGAAAAAACAGATGCATTGTTTGAGCTAAGGCATCCGCGGATGTTAAGACATCCGCAGATGTTAAGGTTCCGCAGATGTTCTGCGGAAGAAGTAATGCATTCGAAATAAACTTGTATAAGGACGGATAAATGGAAAGTGGGCCCAACATAATTAATTAAAGAAATTAATATGTTCGGCTATAAATAAGGTTTCTGACTCAGAATTCATTAATCAATTTTTTAGAACACTTTTTCAGCTTTTAACCTAGAAAATCTCCCACTTTCCCCTCATTCAAACTTTCAAAAATCCGTTCTGAAAAAGCATAAACTACTTTATCCAGTAATCGATTATCAGTATTGCGAAGGTAAATCATGTTCTAATTCTCAGTACGGAAATGGTTAATCTGTGTTTGTCATTAAAACGATTCGATTTCATGTGATATTTATGCTTAATCTATTTTTGTTGATTGATTACAGATGGCAAACAGATTTGCAAAGGAACATAATGTGTGCGCTTTCTTAAATGCCGATGATCCTGCTGCTGAAGGTGTCGAGATATCATAAGATATCTTCGACGGTCCAGGCTCTTATATGCCTTAACGGCGGAGCCTGTGATCCATCAGGCACACATAATCGTTTTTTGGAACTCTGAATGGGTTGAACAACAAGGAGATGAGGAAGTGATTGCTGCTGAGATCCTGACTGAGCGTATTCGGATCAATGAAAGTACAATCAGACGATGTCTGGAACTGGGTGATCGAGAGATTGGGCACCCTGATGTATTCGAAAATGAATACATTGTTTAACGTGATGGGATATGATGGCAACTTCGAAAAAGGAGAGATAAAGAAGGGAATGCTTTGTAAGCTATATCGATTTCTATGCCATACATACCTGAAGTGCATATCCAACAGGAAGTCAGGGCTTGACAGATTTTCTCGACACATATCTTCAGGTATCATTGGGATCTTCGAGGGTAGAACTTATAACTACTCCAAGTACATCTTCAACTGTCTAAGTGATCAAGTCAAACTTCAGCAGAATGATAAAATGTACATGTTCCAAGATTTCTACAACTGGTGATCAACTCTGAACTTCCAAGGCTGGATAGAGTAGGAGAAGTGTTTGTGCAAGCACACTTGGGAAAATCTGTGCACAACAAAATTAGTGGGAAGTACGAGGGTGAAGACATGCCCATGTTTGCACATATGGTGGATGCTCATGCAGATATTCCACAAGCACTGATCTGGGTAGATGAAGAAGCAGAGTCATCTGCTTAATCTGTACAAGCTTCTCACTCACCTATCCAAACACCACCACTCCAACATCAATCACCTAGCCAAACAATCCCACAATCATCAACCACAATCACCAGCCCAGTACTAATATCTTCATCTTCCACACCACACCCAGCCAATCTCACCACCACAACACCAATCACCATCACCTTCTCACTCATCATCACATCACACTCAACCTCTCTCTCCACTCCAAATCCAATCCCCTGTTCAACCACCACCAGACTCACCAAAACAAGCATCACCGGAAATGTACTAGCACTGAACTATTTGAGATAACTGAGTCTTTAGACTCTGTGCACTCAGGAGAGACTGAGTTACTATCCCAAGCTAGTACTGTTCCCATCTCACCCACAAACACTGAAGAACAAGTTCCATCAGACCATACTGAACCCATATCTCTAGTTCTTAATGATCAACCTGCTGATGAGCTAATGGGAGATGATCATCCAACTGCTGAGCAAAGGGTAGCAGAACAAGAGGATGTGATTGCCTACCACGAAGATGATTTGAGTGACAGTGACATCCTAGTGAGTAAAAGCTTTTTGGTTGCTGAGTACAACAAGCTAGTACTCAAATCAAATAAGCGGAGGCAAAGAATACAAGAGTTGAAAGGAATCATTCAGGAAAAGGATGAAGAGCTGATGATGAAAGGAGCAAGACTGAAAAGGCTAAAAGAGGATGCAAAATGCAACAATGAAGTAATCGATGCACTTTTGCAAAAAGAATAAGAGTTGGAGGCATCCTTGAAACATGAGAAAAGTGCCAAAGCTCAGCAAATCAAAGTGAAAGATGAAGAGATAGAGCAGTTGAAAAAGAAGATTTCTGCACTAGAATCAAGGATTGCCCAAGTAACAAACAAAACTATCGGAAAAAGCTCCAAAGAAACTGATCTCATATTCCCGGAAAAGAAAATACTTGGGTGGCATCAAGAAGAAATCTGAAGAAGAAGCCTCTCCAAAAAGGCAAAAGCTTCCATCACCTGAACTTACACCTTCAGTAGATGTGTCTACTGTGAAGGTATCATCCGGAGATGATGATGAAAGTGACAAAGAATGGGAGGAGCTGACCAAGATGGAGTCTCCCACTGATCAAAAGGAAGCAAAGGCCGATGACCTTCTAACCACAGAAGATATTATGGAAGAGAGGCCTGATTCAAGCATGTTCATGACCCTCATCAACCATGGTTTTCCTTATGACATGGTTGAGAGGATGAATTCAACTGAAATGAAGAATCTGCTAAAAGAATTTGAACTTGCAAGATCATAATCCCAAACTGTGATTATGAAGCCTTCACAGTCTTTCAGTCATTAGAGAAAATCAAGAAAGACTTGGTCTATTGTGACACAGCTAAACTAACAAAGTACAATATGACATGCTGGTTACAAGGTCACAATTACAAACCGCATGAGCTCAAAGGTAGATCTACTGGAGAACTGCGGAGGATGATGGAGCATGTGATGGCAGTGGAATTAGAAACTGGTGTCAAATTCAGAACCACAGCTCCACATCCAACTCATGACTAACAAAGCAAGCTTGCTGCTGATCCAATCACTGTTGAACCTAAGGATCAGCACAAAGAAAAAGAGAAAACTGATCAGAGAGCCAAGGGCAGTAATCCCCGGAAAGGTATGGCCTCTGGGAACAATAGTTAGGGAAATAACTGAACAGAAATTTACCCTGATTGAACTATATGACCATATCACAACTCCCAGCTCTGCGGAAGAACATAGGATTATGGCCTGGAAATATGATCCAGACTGGGATTGTGCAGTAATCAAGAGGACATCGGGAAGAATTCATTACTTCCATGATGTGGAAGCTTTATTGAGTCTTCCGGAGCAAGACATCAAAGACCTACAAAGCATACCCATTTCCAACTACCCAATCCATCTTAAGGGAAGAGACTTCTCTGTAGCTGTGAATGGAATGAAAACTAGATTTACTGATGATGTGCTCAAACAAGCAAAGAAAGATGATCTGGAGCACAAAAAGATCAAACAAAGTAAGAAAAGAAGATCAGCTGAAGTCTCATCTCTTGTAGATGATGATATGTTAAAGAGGGTTGGATGCTTGAACAAAAACTCAGAGTCCATCAAAAGCTTCACAAGAAATCAATTTACTGCTCCCATCACTGAATGGAGATATATTGAAACAACAAAAGAGCTAGTATTGTTAAGAAATGCTGATGGGAAGAAAGCTGAAAAGATAAGGATTTTTGACCCAGTAGAGATCAAAATGCTTCATCCAAGCTATACATCATATCTCCACGACAAATTCTTCCCAAAGCTATCAGATGAAAAAGCTCAGAATGATCTCTGCCTGTATGTGCATATGATTCAAGTTGTAGACAAATTGCATGCAAAGGCATACAAGAGAAGAAAACATGAAGCTGGACTGCTGAAAGGATCAATAATAAAAGAAGTGTCAGAACTCAGAATCTCAGAAGAAGATGAGCTTGAGATTGTGCATAACGATAATGTAGTGGACACACTCACTACTGAAGAAGACATTTTGGGCCTGAGCTATGAAACACTGAAGAAGATCAGCAAGATGAAGATCAAGTACAAGTACGATGATTAGAAGACTGTGTATCTTACTTTTACAACAAGATGATAGCAAGAGTAAAAGAGCTTGCAGTTTTGAAAGACTGATTACAAGGAGCTAAGCCTAAGGGGGAGTATTGTAAGATCTAGATAGTATAGGTCTAGATCATTTTATATAGGCTTAGAACTTGGATCAAGTCTTGTAATTAACATTTGTAACAGTCAGTATATATATATATATATGTGCATTGAATCTATAGGTTAACCCATATACATGTGTGTTGCTTTGTGACTGTTGACAGGCAAAATCAATATACTTGGTAGGATTCCTGAAATTGACCAAGTGTAAGAAACATCTATGGATGAACATTATTGTTAATCCGTAGATATGTCTTACAAGACCACATCACAAGTGAAGATTCCTGCAGATGATCAAGGATTGCATGAAGTGAAGACTTACGGAAGACAGAGTTCCTACGGAAGAACAACACTTCTGCGGAAGACCAAGACATCTACGGAAGAACAAAATCCTGCGGACGACAAGACTCCTGCGAAGAGAACAGAATACTTGTGCGATTTCAAATACCAAGAAGTCAAACAAGTCAACACAATCAATAACAAATCCCAAGAGATCCGGTGTTTCCTTAACCGACTCAAACCATCTATAAATATGAGTCCTAGGTTTCACATCTCGGAGAACACAATCAAGCATTATTACGGTTGTCAGAGTTACATCATCGTGCAACCCTAATCGCCGTCACATCAACAACATTATTCAATTCACAGAAATCATTGTTCATAGTCATTCTTAATTATTCTTTTGTAATCATTACTGATAATTAATGAGATACGTTTGAATAATTATTGAGTTTATATTTATTGTGTTTCTGTGTTTGTGTTCATCATTAATCATTAAAACAATTGAAAGTCAATTAATGATAATTTCGCGATCATTGATTTGATTTATTTTAATACTGATAATTCCTGAATTGAGATCCTCGGATTCACAAAAAGGATTAATGATTTTATAATAAAATGGGTTTTATTAAAAGAACCATAGGGTATCTTGTATTTGAAAGCATGCAAATACAAGTACATAGAGTTTTCTAAACTAGAATTATGAAACCTCTAAATGTTCAAATCCCCTTAAAAATAAGTCAAACACCATCCTCTTATACAACACTCGAATCATTTGAGAACTTGATGTGGGATAAAGGTCACCTAACCACATTAGAGGGAACTTATGATTTTGAGGTGGGTTTGCCATATTTATGGGATAAAGGTCACCTAACCACTAATATTAGCAAATCCACACGTGTGTCTAAGTAGTACGACTTAATTTGGAAATCATGCATTAGGATCACCGAAGCATGACGTACAAAGGGTGTTGATGGGATAAACATGCCAAACAAACATAAGATGTTTAACCGATCCCATACACTAGAACTTGTAATAGGTTACAATTGTCAAACGTTGATTACCTTGTTAATTTAAATAAAGGATAAAGGTCACCTAACCGATATTTAAATGTAACGTTGGATTCTATTTTAATTATTAATTGTCTATGAGACGTAAAGGGTATTAATGATTAAAATGTATTTTTTTGGAATACTAATAAGAACTTTGTTAATTTTGTAGAATGGCCGCAAACACAACAACACAAACCCGACCGTCCATAACCTATCACTAAGAACAATCCTTGAAAAGGAACGTCTAAACATAGGAACTTCATGGATTGGTACCGAAACTTGAGAATTGTTCTCAAGAAAGAAGAAGTCCTATGTGTTAGACGATCCCATTCCCGATCAACCCGAAAATGATGATGAGGCCTTTGCCGAGTGGGTCAAGTACACCGAGGACTCTGTGCAAGTCGCATGTCTCATGCTAGCAAGCATGATTCCTGATTTGCAAAAGGACTTTGAGAACCATAATGCCTATGACATGATCACCCATTGAAGGAAATGTTCCAACAACAATCAAGGGTGGAGCGCTTCGAAATGGTTCGAGCACTCCATGCATGTCGAATGGACGAGACCCAATCGGTGTCATCTTACGTTCTTAAGATGAAGAGCCACATTGATCGCCTCGAAAGGCTTAAATGTCGTGTGTCCAATGAGTTGGCAATGGATTTGATCCTCAACTCTCTATCCAAGAATTTTGATAGCTTTGTTATGAACTATAACATGAATGGATGGGACGAGAGCATTGGTGAGCTTCACTCAATGCTCAAAACGGCCGAGGCGGGCATGGGTAGAAAGGTTCTACCGTCCTTACGATCAATGAAGGAGGTAGTAGGAAGAGCACCTCCCCGACCCTAGGGCAAGTGTTGCAAGAGGGAAGGACACGTCAAGGGAAGGGAAAAGGAAAAGCAAAAGTGGAACCGCCCAAACCAAAAGAAAAGAAGCAAAAGGTTGCTCAAAATGACCCGTGTTTTGAGTGTGGTGAGGTAGGCCATTGGAAACGCAATTGCCCGGTCTATCTCAAAGCATTGAGATCAAAGAGGGATGCGGGGCAAACCTCAGGTACAATTTTTATGATACATGTTGAGCTAAATGTTATTTCTTCTAACACATGGGTACTAGATACCGGATGTGGAACTCATATTTGCAATTTATTGCAGGGGTTCAAAGAAGTGAGCATTATGCAAAAGGGGAAATTAGTCTCTTCATGGGGAATGGTGCAAAGGTTCACGTTGAAGCCCAAGGAGACTACATTTTGAAGCTTCCAAGTGGTTTGGAAGTTATTTAAAGAATGTTTTGTATGCTCCTAGTTTAACTAGGAACATTATTTCTGTTTCCCGTTTAACAATGTGATTATGATTTCAAGTTTGTTGACAAGGATATTCATGTTTCTTTCAATCATATGTTTTATTATAAGGCTATACCTTGTAATGGTATTTATGAATTGGTTCATGAAAACACAACATATGATAGCTCAATGTACCAAGCAACCACCAAAAAGCTCAAATTAGATTTGAGTGATTCCTATCTTTGGCATTGTCGTCTTGGTCACATAAACAAGAATCGTATGCAAAAACTCCAAAGAATGGTCTTTGAAAACTAATGAAAATGATTCATTTGATGTATGCGAGTCTTGTTTACAAGGTAAAATGACAAAGGCCCTTTTTAGTGGGACTAATGAAAGGGCAAAGGATTTATTAGGAATCATACATTCGGATGTATGTGGACCTTTTAAACCAATAACTAGGAATGGTGAAAGATACTTCATTACCTTTACCGATGACTATAGTCGTTATGGGTATGTGTACTTGTTAAGACACAAACATGAATCTTTTGAAATATTCAAATCTTCAAGAATGAAGTAGAAAATCAACTCAACAAAACGGTCAAGATTCTTCGTATAGATAGAGGAGGTGAATACCTAAGTAGTGAATTTCAAGAGTATCTTAGAAGTTGTGGGATAGTCTCACAACTTACTCCACCTGGAACACCACAACATAATGGTGTGTCTGAGAGGAGGAATCAGACTCTATTGGATATGGTTCGATCTATGATGGCTAGAAGTACACTACCTCTATCATTTTGGGGTTTCGCGTTGCTCTCCGTGGCCCGTATTTTAAATATGGCCCCAACCAAGAAAGTGGAAAGGACACCTTTCGAAAATGGCATGGAAGGGTTCCATTATTATCATATTTAAAAGTTTGGGGGTGTGATGCTTATCCTAAGCAATACAGTCAAAACAAACTGGAAGCCGGATCCACTAAGTGTATCTTCATTAGATATCCTAGAGATTGTATTGGATATATTTCTATGATCCGATAGAACAGAAAGTGTTTATTGCTCGAAAGGCAGAGTTCTTGGAAACTAAGTTTCTTTCGGAAGAAACTAGTGGAAGAGCAGTGGAACTTGAAGAGGTTCAAGATTCACAAGACGATACACAATTGGTTATACTAGCAATCAACATGAGGATGTTAAGAATGATCATGTGGATGATCAAGATACACAAAACGTTCACAAATCTGGTAGAATTAGTGTTCCTCCTGAGAGATATGGATTTTTCATGGATGGGTGCTATGTGGTATATTCGGATGAACCAACCACATACCAAGAGGCAATGTCAAAACCTGATTTTGACAAATGGCAAGAAGCCATGAACGTTGAGATGCAATCCATTTATGATAACCAAGTTTGGGAATTGGTTACACCACCTCTTAAGTCCAAGATAGTTGGAAGTAAGTGGGTTTTCAAGAAGAAAACTATATGCATGGAAACTTGGATACCTATAAAGCTAGACTTGTAGTAAAAGGTTTCACTCAAACTCAGGGGTTGATTATGATGAAACTTTTCGCCTGTGGCAATGCTAAAGTCTATCAGGATATTGTTTGCCATTGCAGCATATTATGACTATGAGATTTGGCAAATGGATGTCAAGACCGCTTTTCTTAATGATATCTTGAGGAAGATGTCCATATGAAACAGCCTGAAGGTTTTGTCGATCCAAAACATCCAACAAGGTATGCAAGTTAAAGAAATCAATCTATGGATTGAAACAAGCATCAAGAAGTTGGAATCACCGTTTTGATGATGAAGTAAAGAAATTTGGCTTCATCAAAAACGCTGATGAAGCTTGTGTATATAAGAAAGCTAGTGGGAGCATTATTACTTCCTTGTATTATATGTCGATGACATTCTACTAATTGGAAACGACATTCCAACCTTGGAAGGTGTAAAAACCTGGCTTGGAAGCTATTTTTCCATCAAGGATCTTGGTGAAGCCACCTATATTTTGGGAATAAAGATCTATAGGGATAGACCAAGGCGGTTAATAGGTTTAAACCAAAGTACATACATTGAAAAGATCTTGAAAAGGTTCAAGATGGAGAATTCTAAGAAAGGTTTGGTACCTATTCAAAAGGGACTATATTGAGCTCATCTCAATGCCCTAGTTCAAAGTTGAACAAGAAAGAATGAATGGAGTCCCATATGCATCTGCTATAGGATCCATCATGTATGCAATGATATGTACTAGGCCGGACGTGTCATGTGCTTTAAGCATGACAAGTAGATATCAACATAATCCTGGTAATAGTCATTGGATGGTTGTTAAGAGTATTTTGAAATACCTTAGAAAACTAAGGATATGTTCTTAATATATGGATCTGGCGAGGAGGAGCTCGTTGTAAAGGGTTAAACGGATGCGAGTTTCCAAACTGATCGAGATGATTCTCGATCACAGTCGGGATATGTCTTCATTATGAATGGAGGAGCAGTCTCTTGGAAGAGCTCAAAGCAAGATGTAGTGGCACTATCTACAACAGAGAATACATCGCCGCTTCATTGGCAGCTCAAGAAGCTGCGTGGCTTAAGAAGTTCATTGCTGATCTAGGGTTGTTGCTACCATTCAAGACCCCCTAGAGATCTTTTGTGACAACGAAGGTGCTTTGCTCAAATCAAGGAACCTCGTGCTCATCAAAAAACACGGCACATTCAACGGAGATTCAACTACATTAGGGATGAAGTTGAAAAGGGAAAGATATGTATTCGCAAAGTTCATACCAATCAAAACATTGCGGATCCATTCACGAAGCTCCTAGATAGGTCAAAGCATGAAAATCACACTTGTGCCTTAGGACTTTGATATTCTAGTGATTGGACTTGATCAAATTTATATTTGAATATGTGGAACTCTTTATTATTTGAGTAAAATTATTTGGTTATAATGTTTCAATTAATGTTCCTATTTAGCATGTTTAATCCATGAGTAAATTATTTATTCTAAATGTCTGTAGTCGTTCATACTTGTGGGAACAAGTGTGAGGGTAAGATTATTATGAACTTGATTGGTTGATATTCATAAGGATGAATATAGAGCAACGGGTTGCTACCAAAGTTCATAGATATTTGTGGGATACAAATATGGACTAACCCGCATCTCAAATTTTACTACATGGAATCTTATCGATTGATCATAAGTAAATTGAGTAAAGGCGAATATCATTTGGTATCCTTCGACCTGAGATACATATTGGGTTTTGATATTCACCAAGTGTTATACCTTGAGCTAATTCTTCACTGTCCTGAAATAGTGGACAGTACATAAGGGTATGTTCAGGTATAACACGAGGTGTTTGCGAGAAACGTATGTAGTCAAGATGGAATTTGTTCCTCTTATTCATTGAGAGTTAGATGTCTAAGGCCTGATTAAGTTAAATCAACAAGGAATGATCATTCTGTGTCCTTGGATTTAACATGACATCTGTAATAAAAGGATAGATGATTGATTCTCCTAAATCATTTCAAGTAGGGTACTTGAATGGGATGATGTTATTGAATGGCCATAAGTCATGCGTATTAAGGGTAGTAACCGTTGTTAGGTGTTATTTACTGCTTGCATCAATCTTCTATGAATCTTGGGCAAGTGGGAGATTGTAGAATTCGATGTGCCAAGACACTTAGAATATTGATGTGGTTAGTACGTTATGATCCAAGTCGGGTTATAATAACAAGCTTAGCAAACACCAATTAATATTTGATTGATGATATGATCATGCAATTAAATATTTACACCAAATTTAGAAAAATGGGTTTTCTAAATAAGTTGCATATTAGATAGAACAATTTATTAGGATATTTTGTTCAATGATATTATTTGAAGTGTTATTTAATATTTGTATAACACCAATAATAATAAGAGTATACTACTTATACAATTAAATGGTTAATTGCATAAACTAGTTACAAGACTAGACAATATATGTGTATTAATATTTGACATTTATAAAAGAAAACCACCTATTTTATAAATATCAAATATTTATTAAATGAGAATAAAACCCATTTATTCAGCCTTTGAGGCCGTCCCATATGACATGCATGTGCATGTTAGTGCTCTTTTTGTGTCTTGAGAAGAACACATAAAGCATTCTTGTCTCCACTAACTTATTCTCTGGAGAAAGACACACATGCATCCTTACATCTACCACTACCAACTAGTTTATGTAGACTCTTATTCTCATTCATTCTTGCATGCAAACAACACACAAAACACTTTCCTCTCCCTCAAAGAAGCTATGGACCAGCAGCAAAGATTCAGGTTTTCTTGAAGTGTTTTGGTGTTGTTTTTGGTGATTTCTACCAAACAAGAGAAGGTGTTTGCAAGGAGCTTGGGTATACTAGCTTGAGGACTTCTATCCTTGGCTGAACTTTGGGCATCTCCATCTTCATCAAACATCTCATTTTGGTCGACTTTGCTGCTGAAGTAAGGTAGAATCACAGCTCTATATAGCTGTGATTTATGTGCATTTTACATATGTTCATAGCTTGCATATTCACATAAATGATCCTTTGTTCTTTGGTTTGTTTTATACATTAATATGGTCATCTAATGAACATAATTTTCAGCTTATAAAAGGGTTTATAAAGTTGTATTCCGCTGCGTTTTCAGAAAGTTTAAATGGTTAAACTATGATTTTATGTCCTAACAACCCTACAAAACTAAGCTTTTCTCGCGAATCTGTGACCGGCGAAGGTGTTTATTCCTCTGCGAAACTACCAGTCATTTAAATTCTTCTTCGAAACTAGGTTTGTCATTTTTGCTAAACTCTTCCTCGAAATTGATTTTAGGGCTTTATTCGGTTTTTCATCCTTAAATCATCGAATTTACACCATTTTGCTCCGTTACTACATTGATTTGGCTTTTAAAGTGAGTTTCGAACTCAGGACATTAGTTTTTATAGGTTCATTTCATCTGCAATTGACCGTATTTGATTGCGACTATTGGGTTTTCTCGTAGTTCATCCTGCGAAACTACCCATCATCCAGCGAAACTGAACGAAAGTTCTCTCAAAACCAGCGAAACTGTGTAGTTATGCTGCTCGAGCGAACTTAACAGTTTCGCCCAACGAAATTCAGTTCGCTCGCCGAAACTATTTTTTCGTCCAGTCGAATCTATCACTTTGCCTTGCCGAAACTATCAGTTTCGGCTGTCGAAAGTGTGTTCTTACCTTGTTGAAACTAAAATAAATTCAGCGAAACTATAGTTTCGTCTTAGCGAAACTATGCCTTGCATTTAATAACAATATGTTTATTTTCATTATTTTTGCCAATTTTTTTAAAAATATTACCTTGGTTGATAATCTACTAACTTGGTATGTTTGTTTCACAGTTTTAAATAGCGACACTTAAGTTTGACGTAAGGAACACATAACAGCCATTTTAGATGACTCTCATCCTAAAGCATCCGGCTTCAGAGACTGTATTAGGTGGCGGCAGAGATCCCTAATCGCATACGCTATCTCACACTCTACTACCATCTATGATTTACATATATGAGATTTCTAGCGTACTGCTGAGTACATTACACGAGGAGACTCTGAGTATCGCTGCCAAAGTTCTGGATAACGAGGTGACTATTACCGAAGAGGTTATTACAAGAGTATTGAGACTGGAAGAGATACAGGAGCTGAAGTCGATCTGACTGATCAGGAGGTGTTTGATGCATTTCTGTCTATGGGATACGAGGGCCCTCCTTTCGGGACCAGAAAGGAAATCAAAATGTCCTTTCCGTCCAAGGAGTGGAGATATATAGCTCATGTTTTTAAAATGTGCTTAGATCACCATAAAGGTGGATCAGATGGGCTAATCTATGACTGGGCAAAAGCAATGGTCATTTACTGCAGAGGGGAGAAAGCTAATATAGCTAATTTGATATTTGACTGCATGGCTGAAAATGTAATGGCATTGAAGAAGGATAAATGGCTGCTATATCGCAGATTTCTTCAAATGATTATAAACGACCAAATCCCCAACGTTCAAGACATGGAGAAGTCAAGAGTTTGGTGTCTGAGTACTCGGATCTTTGCTGACTGTTGTGCTATCAGAACGACTTCAGTGGAAGGATTACACACCTATAGGAGAACATGTATACTTCGGAACGTTGGGCGTATATCAGGAAGGTGATAGAATCTGAGGATAAACGTGCAGAGGATACAAGACAAAGTCAGATTGAGGCCGTCAAGAAGAGGAAGAGATATGCTAAAGAGAAAGATTATGTTTTTGAAGACGAGGTGAATGAGATGGCGTTTGAAGCCAGGGTCGAAAAGGAGAAGAGATCAAAGAAGAAGGCTGATACTAGGGAGTATGAGAGGAGGACAAAACAAAAACATCAAACCTTTTCTGAGCCTCCACGAACCGAGAGACAAGCAAGTCTAGATGAGGACGTGATCAGAAACCTCAACACCTCTTTATCCAACGAACTAAGTATGATCAAGACTAAGTTGATGAATCAAGAGTTGAGGTAGAAACAAAAGGATGAGATGTTGGAGGGAATGACAAGGATGTTGGTGGATCAAAATAAACTGATCAATTGATTATTGGAGGAGGTGAATAATCTGAAAGCTGCTGTTGGCCTGCCCAATCAGCTAACTCAACATGAGTTAGATGATCTGACTGATACTTCTAAGTACCCATTTCTGAATGTGGGTACTTCATCCAGGGCAGGAGAGGGCACATCTGGTGCAGCTGCAGAAGAAGCAGGTGGATCTGAGAAGAGGATTGAGGAACCTCATGATGAGACTGCTAAGCATGTTGAAGAAGTGATAGAGGCTGGATTTGTTGACTTGGGGATTAATCTAGGTTATTTTACTGGGGAAGAGAGAATGGGAAAACAAGCTGAAGCTTCTAAGCAACCCATTGAAAGGGGATTGGTGGATGAGGAGGTTGAGGATGAGCAACTAGTCGATTATGATTCAGAGCCTGAGTTCTATGAGGTGGATGAAAGGCCCCACATATGTAATTCAAAAGGGTGAAAATGAGAATGATATTATTGAGATGGAGAAAAATGACTGGTTTGTGAAGGAAAAGGAACCAGAAGAACTGACTCCCCTGTTTCAAAATAGGAAGGGGGTTGAGCAAGAAGGAGGCGGATAAGAGAATAGTCAGTTGGAAATAAACCCCGGCCTCAAGATGTTCATGATTAAGAGGAGAGGGGGTGGGATTACATACTTTCACAAAAGAAAGGCGTTCAAGACCTGCCTATGCGGGATTTAATAAGGTTAGCATCTTTGCCTCTGCTTTAAGCTGATCAGAGTGAAAGAGCCAAGTTGCTAGAAAAGGAGATTAAAAATGGACTGAACGATAACTTTGAAGCATATGGATATATGAAAGCTGAGAGGAAGAGGTCCAAGAAAGATAAAGATGGGTGACTGGTAAAGGCAAGATTGTACTTAGCGTGAAGCCACCAAAAATAGTTCATCGGGTTAGATTGCCAGATCCTTCCCCTCCACGTCTTCAAGAGTTTGAGAAATGGTTTTATGATAACCAGACGGAGGAGGCGGTAATTAGAGTGAAGGGTGACATTGATATCGAATCTTCGACCCTATGGAGCTTTTTGGATTTTGGATGAGGATCTGCTCGTTCTATGTGAGAACCATATAAAGCAAGAGCAGGAGAGGAGACAAGGAAGGAAGCAAACCTGTTCATGATTGTGGCGAACAAGGTTAGAGGCGTGTGGGCTGATGTGAAGGAGCTGGCAGAGAAGGTAAGGGCTGAAGATGATCTGAACATGGACATTCAGGATTTGACTAAACAATTTGCACAAGCGAGTGCTCATCCCGAAGGAGATGATGAAGCAGGAAGCAATCAAGGTGGATCAAGTGATGAAGCTCGTCGAAGGAAATCTGCAGGAGCTGAAGAAGAAACATCAACAGGAGCAGGGATGCTGGAGTGAATAGAGATATCAAGACTAGCAGAGTCGGTGAGATCCAACCTTGGGGAGTATTGAAGATCAAGTATAGGTGGACTTACCTTAGATTAGTATTTGTTTACATTTCTATGTAATAGATTAATGTTAGATTTTGTTTGTAAGTTGTTTAGTTTTGGTTATCTTTTTGTAGTCTAGCGAAACAGTGAGCGAAACTACAGTTTCGCTCACAGTCAGCTGAAAGTTCACACGGCGAAACTGCAGTTTCGGTCGGGCGAAACTACAGTTTTGGCAGCATAGTTTCGCCCACAGCGAAACTGTTTGCGAAACTAAGACTGCTATATATAGATTTCATTTTGTTCATTGTTAGGCATCCTTGCAAAACCCTAATCGAATATTTTGTTGCAAGTGACTACTGTAAGCTGGTGTTTATTGAATATATTGAGCTTATTTCATTCCATTATGTATTGTTGCTTATTGAAACTTATTTGAATACATTTTGGTCTTCTTTTGTTCTTCAAATCTTTGTGTTTGTTGTTTGTCTTTGGCATTGAACGATTCAACCATCTTCTGCACTGAAAACCGATCAAATGGACCAACATATTATGCATGCATGTATTTAAGGTATGCATGTATATATTTACATCTATAAATCATGATACACACATGCATATATATATATATATATATATATATATATATATATATACATGAACTAAGTTTAAACACCATCAAACATTACTAAACAAGAATACATCTAAAAACATTGTATCAAAACCAAAACCAAACAAACTAAAACGCTACCTTAATCCTTGTATCGGTTCATAAGAGATGTTAAGTAACCCGATTATTGAACTAAACCATTTGTTAAACTTAGCTTAGTAACTTAATACATCATTAACACACCAAACCACCACCTAGCCATCCCTTGACACTAACCTTGCTCCAAACTTGCCACCTAGCATTACATGACACTAAGCTCTTAGAAATATGCCACCTTTCCTCCTAATAAGCCACTAATGCAAGCTATAATTCCCACCTTATCACTCTAGACCTAGAGTTAATGATGACATCTTTACCTCCCTTCTAAAACTATCGGCCGATGGGACCTTTACAAATCCAAACCTCCATTAATCGTGAATCACCACAACCATCGCAACCATCACCTTCATTTTCTCTCCTCTCTCTCGATCGTGTACAACCGTAAACACCACACCCATCGGTTAAGTCTTAAAGACACCAAACCATCAGCTTTTCAACACCACAACACCACCGAAATCACCCTCCCTCTCTCGTCTCTCGACTAACAACACTCGCCATCACCACCACCTTTCTCCCGGTTATCACGTAACACCAACATCACCATTTCCGGTCTCTATATACATCCACAACCTTCATCATCTGAGACCATCACACAACAACACCATCCTCTCACTCTCGGTTCCTATAATCACAAACCACTACAACCATCAACACCACCATCATCATAAAATCTATCATCTTCATTCACTTAAGAAATCACTATCAAGGACCAAGAACCTTCACCTTAAGCTTAGGACATCAAAAATTCAGAAGCTATTAGCAACCATTCTTAATTCAAGTGATCATTTAGAAAAATTGAAGCAAAATCTGATAATGGATTTTTCATGGTGGATACTCATCTGTTTCAAAAGCCTATCGAGTTTATAACTCTAGGACAATATTTTCTTGAAACATTTAGCGTTAAATTTCTGGAAAATTCTTTTCCATTAGTTTCAAATGGACCTGCTTGGTTATTTGATTTAGATTCACTATCAAACTCTCTTCAATCTAACTTGTTTAATCAATCTAACTTTCTCAATTCTACAGGTAAGAAAAGCTCTAGAGGTGATCTTGGTTTTTAGTGAGGATTCAGATTCTGACGACCCAGATGATTCAAGCCCAGATTACCTATTCTTCTCGTATGTCAAGGACTCAATGATTAGATTCAATAACAATGATCAAGCTAATCAAGCTTCAGATCATTCAGTTTCGTATCATCAAGAAGGATCACAACCTATTCCTAATGATGGTAATGAGTTTGTGCAACCCTAGTCAGGAACATCATCTATCTCTGGTGATGCAGTTGATACTGGTAACTTTGATTACTTTATCAACTCACCGACTCAAGTTCCAAACTTCAATCCACATTCTTCTAACCTACTGCATCAGCTCTCCAACTTGAATTAAACAAATCTGGATGATAATGTTCAAGGTGATGAGATTCTGACATCTCGTATTCACAAGAAACATCCATCATCTCAGATTATTGGTCCATTGAATGAGAGAACAACAAGGAGTGAATAAGTACAAGCAAACTTGTGCTTATACTCTTGTTAAAATGTTACCGAAGCTGTAAAGAACAATGGTTGGATTGAAGCCATGCAAGAAGAATTACTTCAATTCTGCAAACAAAAAGTGTGGAATTCGGAGGAATTACCTGAAGGAGAAAATGCTATAGGAACAAAATGGTTGTTTAGAAATAAAACTGATGATCGAGAGATAGTAACTAGAAACAAGGTGAGACTAGTTCATAAGGATACAGATAAGAAGAAGGAATTGACCATGATGAAGTATTTGCTCCAGTTGCAAGACTCGAATCCATTCGTGTCTTCTTGGCATATGCATCATTCATGCAATTCAAGGTGTATCAAATGGATGTTAAAGGTGTATTCTTGTATGGTCCAATCACTGATGATGTGTACGTGAAGCAACCTCCAGGCTTTGAGGATGCAGAATTTCCACATCGTGTGTACAAGTTTAGCAAAGCTATGTATGGACTTCATCAAGCACCTAGAATCTGGTATGAGACATTGTCACAACACTTGATCCAACATGGATACACAAGAGGGAAAATTGATCCAACATTATTCATAAAGAAGGATAATGATGATTATGTGTGCAAGTGTACATTGATGATATCATATTTGGTTCTACTAGTCCAAAACTATGCATTGAATTTGAGGATATCATGAAGTTGTTTTCAGATGAGTTCTATCGGAGAAATCAATTTCTTCCTTGGACTGCAAGTTTAACAATCTGCAGATGGTATTTATATCAATCCAAGAGAAGTTTGTTGGCAAACTCTTGAAGAAATTCAAACTGCAAGATTGTCAGTCCATAAGAACTCCAGCTGACGTAAACTCCAAGATTGAGCCTGATCCCAAAGGAAAATCAGTTGACCAAACTTTATACAGATCTATGATTGGTTCTTTGATTTATCTTACTGCATCTAGACCAGACATAATGCATGTTGTTTGTGTCTGTGCCAGGTATCAATCAGACCCGAAAGAATCCCACTTAATTGCTATCAAGAGGATATTCAGGTATCTCAAAGGAGGTATACCAGCTCTAGGGATTTGGTATCCTTACAGGGAAACTTTGAGCTACATGGATATACAAATAGTGATTATGGTGGATGCTGCTAAGATAGAAAATCTACAACGGGTGGTTGTAGTTTCTAGGTCCCAGATTAGTTTCGTTGCAATGTAAGAAACAAAAGAATGTCTCTGTTTCAACTGTAGAAGCTGAGTACATAGCTGCATCAGCAAGCTGTTCTCAAATCCTTTGGTTGCAAAACCAACTGCTGGATTATGGGTTCAATTTTCTTAAAACACCCATTTACATTGATAACACTGCTGCTATGTTCATTACAGCTAATCCAGTTCAACATTCAAAAACAAAACATATCGAGATTCGATATCATTTTCTCAGAGATAACTCTGAAAAAGGTTTAATCATTTTGATTCAAATTGCAATAGAAAAACAGTTGGCTGATCTATTTACTAAAGGTTTCTTACCAGGACGGTTTGAGTAGTTAGTGGAGTCAATTAGTCTTATTAACCATGTGTAAACCTGGTTTCTTAGTTCTTCTTTCATTCTTTGAATCTTACCATGATCAGAACACTCCCTAATCCAAAAGTCATCATAAGTGAATCTGTCAAAGTTATTTGCCTGATTGTAGTTTGTGTGTGTGTGTTTTCTTTTATACAAAAACCAAATACAAAAGTAGAAAACTTAAAAATTAAAGATAAAATATAAAAAACTACAAAAATAGAGTCTTTCTTTATTTGTTAATTCATTTTTAGTAATGAATCTGTTTTGCAACATGTGAGAAATGATAGTACATTAGTGAGATCAGTTGCATACTTCACTCGCTAATAAAGTCTGACATGATCAGATATGATGTGTAGACAATATCATGCTATTATACTAAAAAAGTAAATTCTTGTGATTTAACTAAATCATCTATGCTTGTATGTGTGTTCATCTGAGTACTTTTGAGTTGTATTAGCTTATCAGATTAATTGCTTGTTAAGTTATAACACTCACACCTGATGGTGATATGACTAATCATGAGATTTGCTACAAGCATCATCTTAATTCTTTGTTATGAGTTATCATAGACCTGAAGTGTTGAGATATCCTCTGTTGTAAGTGATTACATACCTTGATATTCTCCTTTGATGCAAAAGATTCCAATGTGCACAACCCATTCAAATGAATGGTTAGAGCTTATCAAATGGTTATCCATGATCATTCTATGTTAAATAAGTAACATGAACTCTGGTTATGCATATATGTTAGGTAATAAGTTGAGAATGTATGCTTACTTGATTGTCTTGATGATAGTTGATCTTTCTAAGTCTTTGTATGGGTCATATCATGTCATATCTAACTCTACCCTAATCAATACAAGAATTGAAAAAGTAAGTGAGCTGATCCTTTGTCAAAAACACTTTGTCTTTAGATCTTGTGTCTCTTTGTTGTGAAATCACTGACCTGCAACACACTTGATCAGGATTTATTCATTGTCTATGACTATTCACATATTATTTTCTTTAATGTGCTGATCTATCTGATATGATCTTACTGCAGACATTGATTCTATTGTAAATGTTAGATTTTATTCTGCTTTAATTTTGAGTTTGTGCATGTTTCCTGTGTGCAAGTAATTTAACAATGATAAGTATGATCTTACTGTGTTACCTTTGAAAACTTCTAAGTTTATAAAACTTAAAATTTAAGGGGAGTAATAAATGTAGGAGTTTTCTCATAAAATCAAAATTAAAATGTTGAATGGAAAGGATAAAGCTAACTGTTGAAGGTATGTGTGTGTTTGATAATGTAAATTTTTGATAATGATAAAATTAACCTATATAAATTTTCAAGGAAAAGCTTCTTGCAAATGTTGTACATAAGACAATTTGTTTAATTTAAGACTAAAATGAAAGAAAAATTTAATTTTTAAATTTAAATTAAACTAAAAGGGTTTAAAATGTCAAAAGTGAAAACTGAGGGTCAAAAATATAAATTTTGGAAAAATTCAAAATTTAGAAAATTGTTTGAATATTAGTACGTCAACAGTGCTAATAACTCTAAATAGTGTTCAGATGAAAGATGTGAAAAATTTACAAGTGTATTGAATCTCATGCGTCTAAACAGTGACCATAAGTCCATTTAGGTGTTTGATGAGATTTCAGAATTTTTACAAGTGTTTAGGCGTTTCTCATAAACTAATGCGCCTGAACAGTTGTCAAACGTTTGAAGAAATTTGGTTGTGTCAGACGGTTTAACATTCCCATGCGTCTACACGGTACCAGGCGTATTAAGTGTAAAACTGACCAAGTGTTGGACGTTTCATATAGATTCATGTGGCTGAACAGTGCACAACGGCTAAACAGTGTAGAGCCGTCTGAGCAGTTCTTATGCGGCTGAACAGTTCTCATGCGTCTAACCTCAAACGCCCATACAGTGCTCATGCGTCTGGAATTTTACACTTAGTATATAAAGAACACTTCTCATTTGTTCACTCATTATGACAATCTTAGAATCTTGAGCACATTTGACACCTTTTCACCCATTACACTCAAATTGTCATCTGTTTCTGAAATTTCTTAATCGAAAGTGTGTATATGTGATTTACGAATGTAAGTTCGATGATTAATCATTTCATATCAAGTTATTAATTCATAATTAGTCAGACGTTTCTAGTCTATTTAGACGTTTGGAACCCAAAAACTTGAAAAACTTGAAATTGATGCATCAAAATGAATCTAAGAACTTAATTGACCATATATTGTTAATATGCACTGAATTTCAATCATTTTGATATATGAAACTGTTGTTTTCATGAACATTGAGCACATGGTTTTCTTTATCAGTCGAATGAAGATGATGAACAATTCAAAAGTTTGAAAATATTTAATAAAAAATTAATTAAATAATTCATAAGAACTTAATTGATAAATGACTTTGATAAATGATAAGTGACTTAATGTGTTTTTAAAACAATGATACAACAAATTGTATTTAATATAATTTGGATAGGATTTCAAGGAATTCTAGAAAATGATTAAGTACAATTTGATGTGAAATAAAAACTAAGTGTTTTAAAACATAATAACTCCTTAGCATTAATTCAAAGTTTGATAAAATCAAATCATTTCAATAAATCAAGATATCTAAATTTTGTGTTTTTGTTTGTGCAGATGGCTGAACTGAAATTTGAACCAAAGCATAATAGCTACTTATTTGGATGAAGAAAGTAGAGAGGCAGCTGGCTATGAGGAGATTATTAGATTTCTACTGAGAACTAAATATGTATATGCCATGTGTGCCAGACCTGTGATCAATGCAAGACTTATTAAAAGATTTTGGAGAATGGCTGAGGTTGAAAGAGATGATAAAGGAAACAAAGTTGTGAGAGCATTCATTACAAATAATAGGATGCTTAAAGTCTATGAGCAAGCAATTAGAGTAGCTCTTAAAATGGGGAGAATGATCCTCAAGATTTATGAGAATATACATTCAATGAATGTAGAGATGTATTTATGCTGATGGGTCACCCTGACCATTTCCCTAAGAAACAATTTTTCAGTGCCAGGGAGTACAACCATTGGAAACTACTCTGTTATATCTTTCAACAATGCATGTCCAAAAGAAGTGCAGGATGGGATTCATTCCCAGTGGACATTGCATCTCCATCATAGCTTAGCCACTAACAGAAGATTTAATATGGCTAAGTGGATTATCAATGGATTATCTTCAATTTAGAGAGAGGAAGACGAAATAAGTACTTGATGTATCCAAGGTTTCTTCAGCTTCTTATAAATGAAGATCATCCTGACTTATATGTTGATGGAGTTGAAGGTGATAGACTGGAGCTAGAACATATGTCTGAAGTTTTATACAAAAGATTGGCAGTTATCGCTGGTGCTCCAAATATACCTCTTTTGATTACATGAGAAATGTAGCTATGGATGAGGTTGATATTAATCAACAACACTTTCATTTGTCTGAAGATGAGCCAATAGATCCAAATGATCTTATTGAGGATGTTGTTGATGAGGTTATTGATGAAGAGGATGATAAAAGTGATGAAGATGATGATCAAGCTGCTGAAAGCTCATCAGATGATGGTGATGATGATGGAGATAATGGTGCAACTATGGCACATCAGGCTAATAGTAGTGAAGCCACTTTATCTGATCATGTTGAAGAAACACAAGATGTTGGTGAAACTCATGCTGATCAAATAGTAGAAGCTCAAGGTGATGAAGAAGTTGTGGATGATGTACAAAATCAAACCTTTGATTTTCATTTTATGGAAGCTATGCTTTCTGAGCCTGTCTTTTAAGGCACATCTCCTGTAGAATCTGAAGACATGCCAGTCATTACAGCATAAAATGTGTCTGTACAGACTGATGATATCTTAGATGTTGATGAGTTGGAGAAATTGAAAAAAGAAAACAATGCTCAAGAGAGAATTATAGTTGAATTGAAAGGTGAAAATGAGAAACTGAAAGAAATAAACATGTCTCTTGAAAATGAAATGACTATGTTGAAAGAAGAAAATGTAAATCTCAAAGAAGATATTCAAAGTAAAGATGAAAAATTTGTTGATCTTGTAACAGATAAAGAAGATGTTATAAGAACTTTGAAGTAATGATCAGAAATTATGATCTACTTGAAGAGAAAAACAAGAAGTTAACTGAAGAGAATAAAATTTTGAGAGAAGAGTTAAACAAGTTAAAGGAGACTCAAAAGCCAAATTCTCCAGATATTGTTATTATCTGAGATGACTCCTATTGATGTAGAAAGATTCCTGAGGTGGATAAAGGAAAGAGGAAAATGACGAGATAAAGGATCCAGTATTACCTGAATCTTCTACAAAAGTTCAAAGAATAGAAGAAGTTCATGAGGAAGAAGTTCATGAGGAACAAGAGCAAACTACACAAGAAAAAAATGGTGCTCTTGATGATATAGAAGAGGAGTTTAGTGATGATTGGTACGATGAAGTGCCGGAAGATGAGGATATGTTGAAGCAAAATTTGAAACAACATTCTCACCTCTAGAACCAAATCAAGAACAAGATGAAGTTCCTCTAGACTTTGAAGACAGATATAACTATCTAGTACGGATGAAGTATAATCGAGTATTTTTGGATGGACTGATTATTTCTCAGATAAATGATGAATATAAGAAATGCATTGCAGCTAAGTCAGTAGCTCCAATTGAACCGAATAAGATAGTTGCAGAGCATGGTGACTGGAATGGAGCTCAAGAAAGTATCAACATTGAAGAAGTGTCTAGATGATAGTATCAAATTGAAGAAGTGTCTAGATTTGAACTACATCATCCTGATCCTAAGATATGAGCATACCAGCTTTAAGATCATGGTTACAGGCATGTAATTATCCATGGAAAAGACTTAAAAGACTATAATGTGTCTTTGAGGAACCTTGTCAGGAGCTTTCAGGAAACTGAAAAGCAGTCAAACAAGATGATCATACTTGACACTGACAATCCTCAGTACTTGGATATTACAAAGAGAACGAGGATGCTGAAGCATCAAGAGATTAAGTCAATGGGTCAAAAGATAAGTGCTCATGAAAGTAGAAGAGAGTAGATAAAGATGTTTTCTGGTTCAGAGAAATAAGCTTATAAAGCTTCTCCTGAGCAGAAACTATTATTTGACAGTGCTAGATCTACTAGCGACTTGGTAAGGAACATTTGTAGAAAGGATAATTAGTTGCTGAACTTCTGAATGCAATGATTGCTCCTGATTTTACTAACCAAGTGAAGATAATAGCATGCAAGTATGATGAAGATTTTTATGCCTTTTTGATAAGAGAGTGAATGCTGTATGTGATGTATATCACTTTACTCTAGTATCATCAAACTTCCAGTGCAAGACTTGACAGAGTTGAATAAACTGCCACTTATCAATCCGTCTGGAGCTAAAAGAGGTGATATGTTTGATGAACTTTTAAGAAGAGTTATATCTAGAGCAAGTACTTTCCTTCAAACAAGATGTGATTAAGAGGACAAGGAGTACTTTGCTATGTTGAAAAAGAATAAAAAGATAAAGGGAATACAATCAGAGGAAGAGCATTTCCTTGTTGAATTTTGTGATCAATATTTTGACAAAGTTACAACACCAGGATTGAAGGGGATTGACGGGACACAAAAGTCTAAACCAATCCTAAGATGGTTTTATAACACGGAGACATTTGAGCTTAAATTGGTCTGGGATCCTGAGTAATGGGATGAGGATATGATCACCCTTTTGGTGCATTTGAGCTTAAATTGTTACATCTGAGTTACATTTCATTTGTCTCTATTCAAAAGTTTGAGAAAGTATCTCCGGAGAGTGCTGAACAAGACAAAAAGTACTTTCTTTCCATTATTAATATGATGAATGCTGCAATGGAAAGAATTTCTCTAAGGAAAGCACTTGCTTATGCGAACATTGTAAAGAAAGATATCAAAGATATAGAGTTTATGAGAATTTCAAGAAAGGTGAATTGGAGGTATACTCAAAGGAAAGTTCAAAACCAATTAAGTTATATGCAAATATTGACATTACTGGATTATCAAAAGACACCTTGGAGAGGATGAGCAAGATGGAAATAAAGACTAAAGAATCAAGACCAGAACAAGGTATTCTAGCTAGCAAATTCAAGTCTGCCATAGTGAATGCCTTAAAAGAGCAAGAATTATACAAGAAAAAGCCAATGTTCAAAATCAAAGAAGAGCCTGAGGATTTCTTTGTTGTTTGAAGATTGAAGATTGAAGATTTATGATTGAAGATCAAGAGAATAATGAAGATTGAAGATCAAGTGAAGATTAGAGAATGAAGACAAAGAGAAGAAAAAGCCGAGAAGAATGAAGATTTTAAAGACAGAAGACAATGTAAATCTTAGGGGGAGTATTGTTAGTGCTTCCTGAAAGATTAGCATTTTGTCTTTATGTGTCTCTTTTTGTTTTTGTCATAGTATAAGGACTATTTTTGTAATTAGTTAGTTCTTTGTTTATTGATAGTATATATAGCTTAGACATGTGTAGTTTAGGTAGACTTGAACGAATCTGCTACTTACACTTTTTAATTGTCTTTGCTATTATGAATAAACGCTATGATTTTTGTTGATATTGTGCTTTGATTTGATTATTGTGTTTGTACTTCATTGAATTGTTCACTAATATCATCACAGATCTATACATTTGATCCTATCAAAGTATGGATAACAGAATTTCATATCTACTCAAACCCTAATCAATCAAAGAATTAAAAAGTATGTGTGATGATTCTTTTGCCAAAAACACTTATTGTCTGTCATTGGATCTTCTGTCTCCTTTGTTGTGAAATCACTGACCTGGAACACACCTGATCAGGATTTAATCATTGTATATGACTATCCATAATTATTTTATTTTAATATGCTGAACTTAACTGATCAGGATTTATTTTATTTTAATATTTTATTTACTCTATTTTCACCATAAATAAACTTCTAAGTTTGTCAACTTAAAAGTTTAGCGGGGGCGTAAAATGAAAAAGAAATAATCAAAATAAAATGTTTGGATGAAAAGGATGAAGCTATCTATGACAAGCATGTGTGTTTGATATGATGAAAACATGAACCTGAAAATATTTTAGCACAAGTGGGAAAGCTTCTTATTATAAAAAATTTGATCATTTGTATTTTTGAAAAATTTCAAAATAGAGACTAAAACGACGAAAAATTGGTTAAATAAAAAAATTACAATAATAATAAAAAATATTTTTTTTCAATTTGTGCATGATTAAAAATAAAAATGATAATTTGACATGTGATAATGTATGATGAGTGAAAGTCAAAGTTGACTAAGTGTGAAGTGTGAAAATTTATGATAAACGATGTTCATGTGCATAAATAGTATTTTGATAAAAGTTGAGAAAATTTTCCAAGTGTTAGACGCATGGAAAGTTCTCATACGCCTGAACAGTGTCAAAAATCCAATTCAGGAGTATGATAAAATTTTAAAAATTTGTACAAGTGTTGGGCGTTTTGGTTCAATTTCATGCGCCTGAACAGTTGTCATGCGTCTAAACAGTACCAGACTTTTCAAAGTTGAAATATTTCTAAGTGTGGATACTTGAAAGGTTCATGCGCCTAAACAGCTTTCATGTGGACTGAGGGTTCATAAAATTGACCATGTGTTAGGCGTTTCTGTCTAGGTCATGTGCCTGAACAGTGCCCATGCACCTGAACCCATGCGTCTGAACAGTGCCCATGCGCCTAAACCCATGCGTCTGAATAGTGACCATGTGCCTGAATCCATACGTCTAAACAGTGCCCATGCGCCTGAACCCATGCGTCTGAACAGTGCCCATGTGCTTGAACCCAGGCATCTGAACAGTGCCCATGCGCCTGAACAGTTCTCATGCATCCAAGGTTTTTTGAGAAAATGTGACCAAGTATGCTCATGCGTCTAAGTCTCATGCGTCTCAACAGTGCTTATACGCCTTCGTAGTGGTCATGCGCCTAAGAGTTTTTACACTTATATATACATTCAACACTTGGTAGAATTTTTCATTTTCATTTCTACACTCAAAAACTCTCTGTTCTATCAGTTCATAAGACTCACTTCATTATCTCAGTGTTGTTTGATTTCCAGTAAATCTTTGTGTTAAAATCATTGATTTCAAACATCATGTTGATCTTAAAACATCAAATTTCAAAACATAAACATAACATTTGATTAGGCGTTCGAAACCTATTCAGGCGTATGAACCCTAAAAAGTGATGAAATTCAAATTTGAAAATCGAATGTTTAATAATCATTAAAATTGAACATTAATGAGTTGTTAATACACATTTTTGCTAGTTTGGGATAATCAAAACATGATTTCATGATATTAAGTTCTTGTTGACTTGGTGTTCATCAGTCGACAGTCAAGACCAAAAAAATGAAAAGTCATTTTGATTTTAAATTAAAATAAAGATGTAAATCATTAAAGTTTAAATAGTCAACTGGTTTTATAAAGATTGTTAATGCATAGTAGTCTTTAAAATTTTTAAAACTTGAATTTGAATTTAATTGTTCTTATTGTATAGTGTGTTCAACACTTAAAAATTTTCTAAGTGACATTGATCAAGTTTTAGAATTTTAAAAATTACTAAGTTATTTGATGATCCATAATAAGAATTAAATCTTTGTTATTCATTTATTCTTATTGTTTTTCTGTGTTTAACAGATAGTAGAATTAAAGTTTGAGCCAAAGCACAATGTTGCAACCTTTTTAAATAAAGATGTTCATGATGCAGTGGGTTATGAAGAAATGATTAGATTCTTATTGAGAACAATATATGTGTAAGCTATGTGTGCAAGGCTAGTCATATATGCAAGATTGATATAGAAATTCTGGAGAACAACTGAGATAGATGGATAAGATGAAGGAAGAAAAGTTTTGAGAGGATTCATCACTGATCAAAGAATGATAGAAGTTTCTGAACATACAATAAGGGATGCTCTGAGTTTGGGAAACAATGACCACAAGATGTGACATCCGTCACCTCAAGGTCCGTTATTTAACGTGAAATTACGTAACTATCCTTAGAGTGTCATTTTCATCTTCATGGATTATTCGTGAGGACATCATGTTTGATTTGTTTTCCGTTTCAGTGGTGTTATCAATATTTGCAATCATATCATCCAAAACGCTCACGAATATCTCAACCGATATCACTAATATTATGTTATATAATATAAACATCATAAACAAAACATATTCAGGATATAAACAACATTAAACACATCCTCATGATTAATATAACGCGCGTGTTTACGTCGTTATCAACCGAAACAAGTTTGGGGACTCGGGGGCTAAGTGCAGGGGCTAAACTTGACAAATTGTCAAACTAGGGCTGGGTATAAATACCCCACACCAGCCCTAGTCTTCATTCTCTTCTTCTTCTTCTTCTTCACCTTCTTCTCCATTTTTGTCTCAACTTAGCACCAAATCCATCACGTTTGTTGCGTTTTCACCGTCAAAGCTTGGTTATCAATCTGAATACTCCCTTCTAGCAGGTAGATAACCTTGTTTGACACGTTTCTTGCTTGATTTCACTTCTGCGTTTTCTAGGGTTTCGGTGCTCGGGTTCATCCGAGCACATGAGGTCGTGTGGGCTTGTGTGGCGTTTCTGAGTGTGTTTCTTGTTTAGTTATGTTAGAGTATGAATTCTGGAAGTTCTTGGGGTGTAAAACTCATGCCCGGAGCAGCTGGACGCCGCCCTGCACTTTAGCAGTCGCGAACTTACTGTTCAGGCGACTGGGTCTTTCAGGTGACTGAGTCGTGCGACTGAGTGAGTCGTGCGACTGGGTCCATGCGTCTGAGTCTATCGTGCGACTGAATGGTGAGACTGAGGTGAGTCGTGCGACTGGGACCATGCGTCTGAGTTATCGTGCGACTGAATGGTGAGACTGAGGTGAGTCATGCGACTGAGTCCATGCGTATGTGTGTGTCGTGCGATTGAATACATGCGATTGAGAGTGTGTGCGACTGAGTCAATGCGGATGATTGTGTGCGACTGTGTGTATCGCACGATTGAAGATCCAGTCGTACGAATGAAGATTCAGTCGTACGAATGAAGCTGATTCGTACGACTGAGGGTTGAATCGTGCGAATGGAAGTTGAGTCATGCGATTGGGTGTTGTGTGGTACGACTGAGTGCTTAGTCGCACGAATGGGAGTTCAATCGTGCGAATGAAGCTGATTCACATGACTGAAAGTTGATTCGTGTGAATGGATATCCAGTCGTGCGTCTAGTCCTGTCGTGCAATAGGAATCGTTGTGAGTGAAGTCAGTCTTCCTGTGTGTGGTGTGTGTTGTCGTGTGATGTTAAAGTGACATCAACACGGTTGCCATTAGAAATGACGATCTTTAAGATTAACACTACTGAACTTATTAATGTTATATCAAATCAAATCAACGTAACATTTTACAATTAATAACAACCGATTCATAACACAAGTGCTTACTAAATATTTCTCTGACAACAATAACACTTTTACATAAATATCATCGACAATGGCAACGCTTCTAGTACAATGGATCTACATAAGATCTATCGTGTGTGTTTGCGTGCAAGTGTTAACCACGACTGAACCGAAACTGCCCGAACCTATTGAACATCATCTTATGCTTTATGCTCATTAATGCTTGTCAGTAACTAGCAATAGGTGTTGACTGTTCATAGCACTGTTGGGAGTATTCCTTCGTGCTTATCATCTATTCAGTGAGTTTCGTGGCCCCTTCTTACGCTTATAAAACTTTTAAACATTTTCGAACTTGGGGGACAAGAATGCTCGCCTACTTAACACATTTTCAAGCACCTTCCCTAGTGGAAGTCTGCTGCAACAATTATGGTTAACTTATCTTGATTATCTGGTTAATTATCTTGCTTATCTGGTTGAATGAGGCTATTATGACTCTTGACTCTATGCTATGTTGCTACCTTGTATGTTACTTGGTGGCTTTACATTACTATACGCTATTACTTGATGCTATGTGTTGTATGTTGCTACTTGTGAATGCTATTGACCTTGGATGCTCTCGGTGGTGTGGTCTTCTTCGTGGGTCTACTTTTGGTTCTTCTTTGCCGGCATCCATTACAACCTTTAATCCCGTTAATGGGACCTAAGGATTGGTTTGTGGTAACCCATGTGTATGCTCTTCGTGGATCTTGCTACGTCATGTGAAACATGCCCTTCAATACAACCATTAGTTCCGGTATTGGGACCTAAGGATTGGTTTGGTTGTAACCTATACATATGCGCTTTGTGGATCTTGCTACATCATGTAAACTTGTTATACAATAGAAGACTTTTCAGTAACCCTTAATCCGGTAATGGGACCTAAGGATTGGTTTGGTTGTAAACAATACGTATGCGCTTTGTGGATCTTGCTACGTCATTTTTAAACTATTACACTTTGGAAATTCTTTCTATACAGCCATCAATTCCCGTGTGGAACCGATGAATAGGTTTGGCTGTAGCTATTATAACTGGTAAAACCGCCTACACATAAGTGTAGTTGCGGTAGCCCTTATTAAACTTACATACCATTTTCATCTCAACACATTTTATTACTTGAAACCTGCGAAGCTAACCAACAATTATGTTGACCGTTTTGAGCATTTTTTTCAGGTGATCAGGGTAATTGAAGTTCTAGGAGTGCTGCCTTTTAGTGGATACCCTAGGAAGCATATTTTGAGACTGAACATACATGATGAACAATCTTTTGTACATTGTTGCAGTCCACTAAACAATTAACATTCTTTTAAACACTTGTTCCGGGTTGTGGGAAACTAAACAATGTTATTCTATATGGTTAGGGATCCTTACATGTTGTGCTTATGGCTATGTTGTCGTGAATATTGACTAATCACGACACAAGTCTCCATTTGTGTTCGGGTGTCGTCATGACACGCTTGTCATCATATTTATATTGCTACTCTATCGTATACCATGTGTTATGACGATCCCGTCTAGCTCGCATCCCTATGTTTCCGCTATCAGCGGGGGGTGTGACAGACTGGTATCAGAGCCATTGGTTATAGAGAATTAGGCAATACACTTGACCTAGACTATAACCAAGGAACCTTCATGTAGAATGCATGCTAGGACTGGCTTGCATTTAATATTACATGTGTGTTCCTCTATACTTGTTTCTTGTCTCTATACGTGATTCTATACATATGAGCTTCTATCTGATCATCCTAAGGAAGACACTATTACTCTTAGTCTTTCTCCACGGGATACTTTACACTAAAATTACATTTGTATGTGCACAACATCATATCATTAGGTCGAGATACCTAAACAGAAGGGAACCTGGTGATCACGCGTAGCGTCGATCTCGAATACTAAATCCGACCCTAACATGGTTATGCCCGAAATCCTGAAAGTATGAAGGATAGGCAACTATCATTAGATATATTGTGCTTATGTGCTTGGAGTTTACTTGTTACCACATACTACTATTGGAGTACTAATGGCTCATGGACATGAGGACATTACACGAACCATGCTTGATGAGTGGACAATACTATGATGTTAACTTGGGGTAAGTGGAGCTAGGGTGACCATGCAAGGTAAATTACCATTACGAGTGCACATGTAATTGCAATTCGCCGTGCATGAGAAGTCTGGCAAACCTTACCATGAGGTAATGATCAGGAGTATCACAAGTTTTCTATTCTGCACCGTAGGGTGTGCTAGAATCATAATTCTAGTAAGACCTTGTTAAGGGTAAAAAACATTACTAACACCTACTATTACTTCTGTCCTGTCAACTTAGAGCCTTCATGGTATTTCCAATCATGATATTGACCTTATCCTTTATGAGACATTCCTCCACTTAGCATTTCAGTAACTAAGGAACTGATTGAATGCTTAGAATGAAAGTGGACTTCAAGAAATGTAGAGGAGTGATGATACTCTCTACACATACATAATGTTATTCATTGGGATTATGCTAAGGAAAATTAGGAGGTCATGTAACTGGTTTAAGCTTCATTCAAGGTATATCGTGGATGTGGTGGGAACGTTGCGGGGAACCCTATATATAAGCATCACCGGTATACTAAGAATGTACTTAAACTGGGCTACGTGATGATCTTGATGGACGAAGCATGGGATATTGGAACTTGATGAGTGGAATCATACGTGTGTCTTAAAGTGACTAGGGTTTACATGTTTACTAAAGTTTACATGTTTACACCTTTCTATGATTAGAAGATGCCGCCTTGAAGAGCCACACGTAGTACCAATCAAGAAGGTGAGACCCCACAAGGCAGAGGTAGGGTAGAGCCACCAAGAATAGGTGGTGCTCCAGCTAGCAACAATCAGGGAACTGACAACCCTGACATAGCTGCTATGATTGCTCAGCAGCTAGCCGCACTGATTCCAACTATTGTGACTCAAGTGAGCGACACTCTTCTGAATCATCATCTCCATAGGGATCATGATACTAATGATCAGCATAACCAAGGAACAGGGGAAGACACTGGGATTGGAGGAACAACTGGGAACGAAACTGGGGTCGACAAAACTAGACGTGGATGTTCTTACAAGGAATTCGTGGCCTGCAAACCCCAAGAATTCGATGGGAAAGGTGGGGCGATAACCTGACTAGATGGATGAAAAGATGGAGGCAGTGATTGACATTAGTGAGTGCCTCGACAGTCAAAGAATCAAGTATGCCACGTGTTCACTACAGGGCAAGGCACTAACCTGGTGGAACACCCAGGTTCAAGCTAGAGGAAGAGAATCTGCGATGCAAATGACTTGGGATGAGTTCAAAGCCCTGATTACTGAGGAGTACTGCCCTCTCAACGAGATGCAGAAACTTGAGCTGGAATTCTGGAACCATGCGACGGTAGGAGCTAGGCACGGAGCTTACACTGATCGTTTTCTTGAGTTGGCAAGGCTGGTTCCATATTTGGTAACTTCGGAATCAAAGAGAATTGAAAGGTACATTTGGGGACTCGCGCCTCAAATCCGAGCATTGGTAACAGCAGCTGCTCCTCCCACGATTCAAAGCGCAATTCTGAAGGCCGACGCTCTAACTGATGAGATGGTAAGAACAGGGATGTTGGGTAGGGGAGCAGAGAAGAGAAAGGAGGCAGGGGAAACAAAGCCGGTCTAAGGCCGGAAGATTAGATAAGAAGGCCAAGACAACCTGAAACTTTGTGGCTGTGACTCAAGAAAGAAAGGAATATGCTGGGCCGCACCCGAAATGTAACAGGTGCACTCTCATCATCCCCCAGCAACGCCGTGTTGGGTGTGTGCGAATTGTAGGCGCCGGGGCACCTAACAAAGGATTGCAGAACTGCGCCGAATTTGGTAGCACCGTCAATGCGGTTAACCCCGCCGGGAATGCCAAGGCATGTTATAAGTGTGGAGATTTGGTCACTAACGGAACATGTGCCCCAGACTGAATAGGGCACCGTGTCAACAAGGGAATAACTAGCAGCAAGTGATGGCCATAGCAGGTAATCCGGGCCAAGGGAATCAAGGAAATGCTGCCAGAGGACGTGCGTTCGTTATCGGAGCAAATGACGCCCGTCAGGACCCGAATGTTGTTACGAGTACGTACTTGCTCAATCACCACTTCAGATCCATACTATTTGATACTGGGGCAGACAATAGTTTCATATCTTCTGATTTTGCACCATGCTTGTCTTGAACCCTAGTAGACTAGAAACTAGCTTTTCCGTAGAAATGGCCAACGGTAGAGTTGTACAGGCCGATGAGATTCGAAAGTGTTCCATGATATTAGAAAACCATGCCGTCGACATAGACTTAATACCTTTCGAGTTGGGGAACTTCGATGTGACTGTGGGAATGGATTGGTTGTCGAAACACGAAGACGAGATTGTTTGTGGGGAAAGTAGTACGAATCCCCATGCCAAACGGGGAGATACTCAAGATTCAAGGAGAACGACCGGAAAGAACTCTAAAGCTTATCACTTGCATGAAGACGCGACGAGTGTTTACGAAAGCAGTGTTACGCATTTCTGGCCCATGTAGTGGAAAAGAAAGAAGAAGGCAACAAGTTGGTAAATATTCCTGTAGTACGAGATTTTCCAGGAGTATTCCCTGATGACTTGTCGGGTTTACCCCCTCCAACAGGTGGAATTTTGTATAGAGTTGGTTCCTGGAGCTACGCCGATAGCAAAAGCACCGTATCGGTTGGCCCCATCCGAAATGCAAGAGTTATCTAGCCAATTACAGCAGCTATTGGAGAAGGGTTTCATCCGACCGAGTCATTCACCATGGGGAGGCACCGGTCTTATTTGTCAAAAAGAAAGATGGATCCTTCCGTATGTGTATTGATTATCGTGATGAAGAACAAGTTGACGGTGAAGAATCGATATCCTCTTCCCAGAATTGATGATTTATTTGATCAACTGCAAGGAGCCTCATATTTCTCCAAGATTGATGTTCGCTTGGATATCATCAACTGAGGGTTTTCGTGGATGACATATCGAAAACAGCATTCAGGACTCGTTATGGGCACTATGAGTTCTTAGTCATGCCGTTCGGACTGACCAATGCACCAGCCGTGTTCATGGATTTGATGAATCGAGTGTGCAAGCCTTATCTTGATAAGTTCGTGATCGTGTTCATAGACGATTACTTATCTACTCTCGTTTGAAAGAAGACCACGAGAAACATCTTCGGGCTATACTGAGCCTATTATAAGAAGAGAAACTTTTCTCTAAACTCTCAAGGTGCGAGTTTTGGCTTCAAGAAGTGAGATTTTTAGGTCATGTGGTTAACGAAAATGGGATTCATGTAGATCCTGGAAAGATCAAAGCAGTGAAGAAGTGGGATGCACCCTAGACACCTTCTGAGATACGGCAATTCTTAGGATTGGCCGGATAATCGTCGCTTCGTTGCGAATTTCTCAAAGATTGCCCAACCGTTAACATTGTTAACTCAGAAAGACAAGAAGTTTGATGGGGGAAGGCACAAGAATAAGCATTCCAAACGTTGAAAGAGAAGTTATGCAAACAACGATATGTCCCTTCCAGATGGAACTGATGATTTTGTGGTGTACTACGATGCTTCACATCAAGGGTTGGGTTATGTGCTAATGCAGAAAGACAAGGTGATTGCCTATGTCTCGCATCAACTTAAGGTGCATGAGAAGAATTATACGACCCATGACCTGGAGTTGGGCGCGGTAGTATTTGCACTTAAGATATGGCGGCACTATCTGTATGGAACAAATACATCATCTACACAATCATAAGAGCCTTCAACACATCCTGAATCAGAAAGAACTCAACATGCGACAACAACGTGGGTAGAGATACTTAGTGACTACGATTGTGAAATCCTGAATCATTCGGGGAAAGCAAATGTGGTGGCTGACGGCCTAAGTCGTAAAGAGCGCATGAAACCACTACGTGCTCAAGCTTTGGGATTGACTATTCAAACAAACTTGAAAGCTTATATTCAACTTGCACAAAGGGAAGCATTGAAAGAAGAAAACCTTGCGGAAGAAGAATTCCAAGGGTTAGACAAACAGACGATTTGCTAGGATGATAGCATACAGTACTTCATGGATCGCATATGGGTACCCAAATAGGGAGACGTTCGTACCCTGATCATGGAGGAAGCACACAAGACGATATTCTGTTCATCCTGGTGCAGAAAAGATGTATCACGATCTTAAGGATTTATACTGTAGGCCAGGCATGAAGTGAGGACATTGCTATGTATGTACGTCGATGCTTGACGTGCTCGAAAGTAAGGCTGAACATCAAAAACCATCAGGATTATTACAGCAACCTGAAATTCCCGAGTGGAAATGGGAGAACATAGCCATGGATTTTATTACCAAACTCCAAGGACGCCTAGTGGACACGAACCGATATGGGTCGTAGTGGATCGAATGACTAAATCCGCTCACTTTTTGCCTATCCGAGAAGACTATAAAATGGATAAGCTGGCAAGGTTGTATATCAAAGAGGTCGTGACACGGCACGGGGTGCCGGTGTCAATCATATCCGACAGCGACAGTCGATTCACTTCACGATTTGGCAAACACTCCAAAAAGCGATGTGCACTCGATAGATATGAGTACCGCCTATCACCCACAAACAGATGGCCAAAGTGAACGAACGATACAAACATTGGAACATGCTTAGAGCTTGTGTAATCGATGGTTGGAAGCTGGGCACTTATTTACCATTGATGAGAGTTCACCTACAACAACCTATCATACAAGCATGGATGCGCACCATTGAAGCATTGTACGGGAGGAAATATTGATCCCCAGTTTGTTGAGCTGAGGTGGTGAAAGCCAACTTCAGGCCCAGAGATCATTCAAGAAACAACTGACAAGATTTTCCAAATCAAAGACAGACTAAAAGCTGTAGAAATCGCCAAAAGAGTTATGCCGACAACTGTCGAAGCCTCTAGAATTCAATGTTGGAGATCACGTCTTACTCAAAGTCTCTCCCTGGAAAGGGATTGTACGATTTGGAAAGAAAGGGAAGTTATCCCCCGATACGTAGGGCCATTCGAGATTACAGAGAGAATCGGCGGTGGCTTACCGATTGATGTTGCCACAAAAACTCAGCGTGTACATGATACTTTTCACGTGTCGAACCTCAAGAAGTGTTTGGCCGACGAGTCCTTACGCGTGCCATTGAGGAAATCAAGATCGACAAAACTTCATTTTATCGAGGAACCTATCGAGATCATGGACCGAGAGGTCAACGCAAGGCGCAGCAAGATACCGATCGTTCGCGTGAGATGGAATCCAAGAAGGACCAGAATTCACGTGGGAATGAGAAGACCAGATGAAGCTCAAATATCCAATCTATTCAAGGATGACACTCTTGGACTTAGCACTAGTTGAATTTCGGGATGAAATTCTCTCAACTGGGGGATACTGTGACATCCGTCGCCTCAAGGTCCGTCATTTAACGTGAAATTACGTTAACTATCATTAGAGAGCTCATTTTCATCTTCAGGATATTCGTGGAGGACATCAAGTTTGATTTGTTTTCGTTTCAGTGGTGTTATCAATATTTGCAATCATATCATCCAAAACGCTCACGAATATCCCAACCGACATCACTAATTATATTATGTTATAAATATAAACATCATAAACAAAACATATTCAAGATAAAAACAACATTAACACATCCTCATGATTAATATAACGCGCGTGTTAACGTCGTATCAACCGAAACAAGTTTGGGGACTGGGGGTGGGGGCTAAGGGCAGGGACTAAACTTGACAAATTGTCAAACTAGGTTGGGTATTGTCACACCATCAAAATCCACATGCGGAAGTTTACCGCGAGGCGTGTGAACAACACAGGATCGAGTCAATAGTTACTCGGAAGACTCTATATGCTACGTCTAACATAAACCAAACCAGAGTTCAAACTTTAAAATCATGCGGAAGCGTATTGTAAATAAACAAACCAAATGTAAAAATATGTAACATGGCAAAACATGCGCCATTTAACTCTTAAAAACCCAAATGTAAATATAAGCAAATGTATCATTGTTAAAGTATCAGGATGCATGCTGACGTGCAGTGCTCCTACTGGCAATCCGGATTAACGACCTGAGAATAGCATACTAAAAGAGTCAACACAATGGTTGGTGAGTTCAAGAGTTTGCGTATAAACATAACAGTTTAACAATCGATATTAGAATAAGCATGTGCATTGCAATAGATATAGCCCATAAACAAATATTAATAAATAGTGATTTTGCAATTGAAGTTGACTGTGTTATGTTTGCCTCCTGTCATGACTTTACCATGTCGTGACAAATGTACATTAGACAAATTGCACACGGTTGACCTCAGTCACCAGGTGGGGCTCGTCAGACCCAGTAGTACTACCAAGTTTTCCCACTATTCAATATTAACAAATTCGAAAGTGTGAGAACTTATCATGGTAACAACACTATATTATATCATACACATCTTAAATATAAAAAGCGTTTGTAAAATTACCAGTATGCTATCTCCCCAAAAGAGATTAAGTAAAACAGTGGGGCATGAACTCACCTGATAGCGCTATTGAGTACTAGAGTTACTTGAAAGACAAAGTGGACAGTCAACCCTCAAAGGTTACCTAGATCATGTAAGTACATGAGGTTGTGCAAACAGTGAATATGAGAAACCCTAAATGCACTATAACCAAGGACTCACAGGTTTTTGCACAATAGACATTGTTTGACCCAGTGACCCGTTTGACCCGTTGGTGAATTTGTGTTGTAAACCATTTAAACAGACATGAGCAATATCATATAAGTCATGTAAGTTCTTAGCACGTAGCATA